>VWZW01005507.1:1077701-1519462 GCA_013397115.1 Edolisoma coerulescens | reverse complement strand
GGCGCGGTGTCCGCGCTGACTGGCTCCCATCGCCTCCTCCTCCTCCGCGCAGGTTGATCATGGTTGCCGTGACCCGCTCGCTCCTGGCGCTGCTGCTCTGCCAGGCGCTGCTGGGCGGCGCGGCCGGGCTCATGCCGGAGGTGGGTCGGCGGCGCTTCAGCGAGCCGGGCCGCGCCGCCTCGGCCGCGCAGCGCCCCGAGGACCTGCTCAGCGAGTTCGAGCTGCGCCTGCTCCACATGTTCGGGCTGAAGCGGCGGCCCAGCCCCGGCAAGGACGTCGTCATCCCGCCCTACATGCTGGACCTCTACCGCCTGCACGCGGGGCAGCAGCTGGGGCAGCCGGCGGCGCTGGGCTTCCCGCTGGAGCGGGCGGCCAGCCGCGCCAACACCGTCCGCAGCTTCCACCACGAAGGTACGGGCGGGCAGGGGCTCCGCGGGCTGCGGGAGCGAAGGGGAGGGCAGGGCCGGAGGAGGAGCGGGGGGCGGATTCCTCCCGCCGGTACCGCGGGGTTCGCGCAGTGCGGCTCCCGGCCGGGTGCGCTGCCGGCCGGGCTCTGCTGAGGAGCTCTTGCTTTGCCACCTCCCTTCTCCCCACCCTCCGTCCGCCGGGGCGCTCCCGGCTTATTGACTTTTCCCGCTAAACCAGCGCGGCTCCGCGTTGAGCGCTGCTCTCCTGCGAGGCTAGAAAGCAGGGAAGGCTCCCTAATGCGCGGCTGAGCCGGGCCGCTGCGGAGGTTTCTAATCCTTATCTAATCCCCGTGAGAGCTCAATGAGACGATCAATCGCGACATCCTCGGGGCCCGCCGTCGAGGAGCGCTGCAGGCAGACCCACCTGGGCTCGCAGTGCCCAGGCTGGCCAAAGCCCCGTGGCCGCGCTTGGCTCTCACCTGCGAGGCGCCTCTGGGGCACCTCCTCGCCTGCAGCCCCCCCGAGGCAGCGATTCTCTGGGGCAGACCCTCACTCAGCAGTTGGGGGCGTTTCCTGGCTCCCGTAGCCAAACTAGCGGCTGTGGCATTAACCAGGCCCGCGGAGCCGGTGGGGCGCGTGTCGCTCACGTGCTTTTTTGGGAAGCCTTTCCCCAGGTTGTAATTGCTCCTGGCTGCTGCTCTCCGGTGCTGCCGTGTAGTGGCCCCGCTGCAAAAGTAATGAAAACGCAGTTTCCCCCTGCTTTTAGAGTGGGACTGTGTCAAGAAAAGTTATTAATTAGTTTTTTAGTTTCTAAAAGGCGGTGGCCTCTGAGAAGTAGTTGTGCTGTTTAGTGAAAAGCCTTATCGTGAGGAAGATGAATGGTGAAATCTAAGCTCTCCTCATCCACGTTTCCCTGTATGGGAAGTAAAAACCTGGCAGTTAATGGGGAAAAGCCAGCACGTGGGTCATTCATGTTAAACCCAAGGATTGTGGGCAAGGGGCTGATCGAGAGAGGAGTTGAAAGGGCAAAGCTGATAAGGTTTAGGCAAATGTAAAAATCTGCAGCTTGAAGTAGTCATACAATTACAGCAAAAGCTGATTTTGTTAGAAAATCAGTGTGACTCCCATTTTTTTCACCGAGTTCTCACTGCATTAGTGACTTCTTGAGAGCAGAAGTTTGCCTTGTGACCATTCAAAATACTTGCATATTAGCAAATACTGGTCTGGTCCTGAAGTACCATAAGGCTGAGCCTTACCTTATGCAAAAAGTTGTAGTGGATTCAAAAGGGAATGGTTACACAACTGAGAATTGCTAACAGGAGTTATGGCTCCCCCTTAGAAAGTGGTGGGGTTTTTTTCCTTCAGTATGTTTAGCAGCAAAGTTAAAAACCATGAGAGAGTTTTATTTTGGGAAATAGTTTTAACTTCTTAATGTCTGTAGCAACCCTAGGTATGTTGTACTCCTTCTGAAGCTCCATTCAGTTATTACTCGAAGGTGGGAATGGCCTGGAGTTTAGTGACTCCTTGAATGCTTGGTTTTGGTGGTTTTATAAACTTCTTTTTTGGAGGTGACTTTGTTTCATTAGCTCTTTGCCATCCACCTCTATTTTAGCAGTTGAATCTTCCTGCTGTTCTTTATGGCCTTTTTGGGTAAATACTGGGGCATGCTTCGTAAAGTACTGTTATGGATGCTGAGTTCGCTGTCTCTAATTAAAGATACAAAAATCCATACGTTTTGTAGGTCACCTAAATTGCAGAGTAATGTTTTTCAGAATGGAGTTTAAGGGATTGATGTTAGAGCTGTATTCTCTGAAAAAATCAGAAATGCAACAGTTAACCCAAGTCCTCCATCAGTTTTAATGATTCCCCAGTAACTATAGTGCTTGAGTTTTTCCATTCGTGTCCTTGAAGTCCAAATTAATGCTGTATATTTCTTGCTTCTAATGATAACTACCTGGAAGGCAAAGGCCGCCAGGATCCAGTCCAAATGTGTAACAATGAGTGAAGCATTTTTAACTTCGTGCTATACGTGCTTGCATAAACAACTGACAAGGGAGACAGTATTTTCTGCCTGAAAGTCTTTCAGGTCTTGTGTGTCACATGTGGTAGCTGTCATTTGAAAGCTGCCAACAGCAGACAGTCTTAAGGGGTTTGCTTGCGTGTCTCGGTTTCTGATTTTTTCCTTTTTTCTCTTTTTTTTATTTTCCCTGTTTAATCAAACTAGAAGTTTTGGAAGAACTGCCAGAAACGAGTGGGAAAACAGCACGGCGTTTCTTCTTTAATTTAACTTCCATCCCTAATGAGGAGTCTATCACCTCCGCTGAACTCCAGATTTTTCGGAAACAGGTGCACGGAGACTTTGAGAACAACAGCAGCTACCATCACCGTATTAATATTTATGAAATTATAAAGCCAGCCACAGCCACCTCTAAGGACCCTGTCACAAGACTTTTGGACACCAGGTTGGTGCATCATAATGCAAGTAAATGGGAAAGTTTTGATGTAACGCCAGCTGTTTTGAGGTGGATTGCACATGGACAACCTAATCATGGGTTTGTGGTAGAGGTGGTTCACTTGGACAAAGAGAACAGTGCCTCCAAGAGGCACGTTAGGATTAGCAGGTCTTTACATCAGGATGAAGATAGCTGGTCTCAGCTCAGGCCATTGTTAGTGACGTTTGGGCATGATGGCAAGGGACACCCGCTCCATAAAAGAGAAAAGCGTCAAGCGAAACACAAACAGCGTAAACGCCACAAATACAGTTGCAAAAGGCATCCGTTATATGTGGACTTCAATGATGTGGGGTGGAATGACTGGATTGTTGCCCCGCCGGGGTATAGTGCCTTTTACTGCCATGGGGAATGTCCTTTCCCACTGGCAGACCATCTAAACTCAACAAACCATGCCATTGTTCAGACTTTGGTCAATTCAGTGAATTCCAAAATCCCCAAGGCTTGCTGTGTGCCGACAGAACTGAGTGCTATTTCCATGCTCTACCTTGATGAAAATGAAAAAGTTGTATTAAAGAACTATCAAGATATGGTTGTGGAGGGTTGTGGGTGCCGCTAACACAGCAAATATATTAGACAAATGCAAAAAAAAAAAAAAATAGCTGACACTTTAATATTTCCCAATGAAGACTTTATTTATGTAATGAAATGGAAAGAAAAAAAACACAACTATTTTGAAAATATATTTATGTCTACGAAAAAGTTGGGAAAACAAATATTTTAATCAGAGAAATATTCCTTTAAAGATTTTAAATGTATTTTAGTTGTACATTTTATATGGGTTTAACCCCAGCACATGAAGTATAATGGTCAGATTCTTATTTTGTATTTATTTCCTATTATAACCACTTTTTAGAAGAATAGCTAATTTGTATTTATATGTAATCAAAAAAGAAAAAAATATAGGGTTTGTACATAATTTTCCAAAATTGTAGCTGTTTCAATTGTGTGTATTTAAGTTGAAAAGAATACATGGAAGGTTACTATGGCAAAGTGCATAGCACATTTGCTTTCTGCTGTGCTACTGTTAAGGTCACAAGTTCAAGTCCAGAAAAAAGTGGATAATCCACTCTGCTGACTTTCAAGATTATATTGTACAATTCTCAGGAATGCTGCAGGGTGGGCTGTCCAATCCATGAGAACTGGCATCCTCTTTAGGTGGAACATTTGGATAAGAACCAGACGTTGCTGATCTAGTATAAATACTGCTATTCCCAACTAATTTGCAGTGTGAATATAAGGGCCAATAGAAATCCTGTGGGAGGTGGGGGTGGGGGAAGTCTGAATCCTTTCTAGACCTACAGAAAAGTGAATGTTTGATGTTTCCTTTAAAAGTCCTTCCTTTAAAAGTCCTGGCCAAATATAAAGTAATAAAAACTAAAATGTCATCTTTTTTTTTTTTTTTTTGTGATTATCTATGCTAAAGAGGAACACTTACCTAATTTGTACCGGCCCTTGTCTTTAACAGTTGGAAAAGCCTTGCATACTTCCTCACCTCAGATGAGAGCTCACTTCTGTGGAGTGTTACAGTGAAATTAATCTGCAATTTTTGCCCTACAATACAGCAAGCTGTTGTCATGTGCAGCCTCCTCTCTAACCTCAGCTGATGGTTTTGCTGTTTGGCAGATTAGCCTCTCTTCATTTCCAGGGTTTTGTGTTTGAAACTTTTTTTTTTTTCCCCAAATGTTTAAATCTATTTCGGATAATAAATCATAGAATTCTGATATTTCTTTCTGAGAAGTCCAGTCTGTAAGAAGAAAATGGTTCACTTGTGCAGTCATCACAAGAACAACTTGTGCTTGCATCGTCTCACTGTTTTTTAAATCCTTCATGTGAGGGGCAAAAGTGTGATTTGCAGCTGGCAAACAGAGCATTGAAGCTGACACTGATTCTGCCTGTTGTGTGTTCCACTCCTGGTGTGGCAGGCAGAGCCTGGGGGTGTTGTGTGAAAGTTGTGCTGAAATAGGAGAGCAGGAAAGGAGCTTAAATGGGCTTCTTGGTCATCCCCTTGAGCTCTGTTGTGGGTCCAGTTCAGGAGCTGGTGAATGAGGCAACACTTCCTAAAGCCATGTGTGCAATGGCCCCTTTAGGGCCCTCTCTAAGTCAGCTCTGGGAATCTCTGATTTGGGCCTTCTACCAGCCTAATGTTTTGTTAATGAACCCCTCTTTTATCTCCTGGCCCTCTCCAAACTCCTCCTTTTTTTACTAGAATCATCTGGGTTGCAGCAGTGGTACTAACTAGATGGGTTGATCAGAAAGGCTAACTTGATAATGTCTTACAGGTCCTCTTGTAGAAGAGTTTTTTACTGCCATTCATCACAAAAAGCACTGGGTACAGAGGACAGGAGAGGAAAAACTAATTATCTGTTGGCTGCTTCCATTTTTTTCTTGTGAGCTTAAAAATCTCCTGGGCTGTAAGGTTCTATGGTGAGATAGAACTGATGTGTTTCTTTGTAGAGCAGTGTTTTTAACAGCTGCTAGAGAACAATCCACCACTCTGCAGTTGGGCTCTGCTCATTCTTGAGAGGCAGCTGGTGTTGGTCATGCTGATACTGCATAGCAGCCTATGGGTTGGCTGAGTGGACAATCTCCGGGTGCTTTTTCAAAACACTGGTGCTGTTTTGGTGGCTGATGTTTTTAGGGATGAAGCATCTCGTGTGCAGGAGTTTATCTGGCCTTTTGCTTGTTGCCAGCTTTCCTGGTGCTGGATGAGGTTGCGGCTGTTGCTTTGGCAAGGCTGTTGGTGCTGCAGTGGAGCTTCAGCAAGGATTCGGTGTTTGTGATGTGTGGCTGCGCAGTCAAGTCACAGCTGTGTTACTGAACTGTAAAACTGAAGCTTGCTAAAGCTGGAAAGTGCTGAAAATTTAATGATGAGCATGAAAGGTGCGATCCCAAACCTGTGAAATCGGTGAAGAACCCACAGCACTTCTAACCAGGTCCTCAGCTCTGGTGTTGCAAGGCCCAAGTCTCACAGCTCCTTCATGTGTAACGAGACCGAGGGAGGCTCTTTACGGAGTGGTGACTGCCTTACTTCTCCTGTAAGGCATGAGAACACATTGATGCTAATCTTGTTGCCATAAAATTGGCTACAGCACTTGTCTATGCATGAGCAGGAGCTGGCTCATGGCGTGGTGCCGCATTCTTTGCACAGGCAAACCTCCTGGTGCTTGACAAGGAATTGCATCCTTGGTAAAATATACCAGGAGGCCAATGTATCATTGCAAACTTACTAAGAGCTACTCTTGTAAGCCTTTCTGCAACTGCTTAGTGTTAGCCACAGAATCATCAGTTCTGTACTGATTTTGAGGAGGAAATATGCATGTGTCAAGCTCAGCACGTCAATAAATTTCCGCAGAATTGGTTTTGTAATGTACCTTTAAATCCTCAACCTTAACCTCACTCTCTAGGTCAGAGATGTGAGAGTGCTGCGTTACAGACTTCGTTTAGGACTTAAAGTAAAAGAAACAGAACAAACTTTCACAGATGAGTAGTAGGAAGTTCTCCTAGAGATCAGTTGGGTTCCTGAATTCTTTTAGATAGGGTTGATGATCAGACAGCCTTTCTGAAAAGTTTGGGCTTTCTGGCATCTTTTTAAAGTCTGGTAATGACTGCTAAATAATGCTAAATACTAAAGGTATGCTGTTACTACAGCACACTAGTACTTACTTTAGTTCTTTAGTACTTATTAGTGTTATAGTACTCTACAAGGAGCAATGGGCTTTTTTCCCCTCTTAAGAGGAAAAAAAGCAAAATATTTTGAAGGCAAAATAGCCTTTTTTACCTTATAGCTCTGAAACATTTTGCTTCTAGGCACTTATATAATCTATATAGGCAGAGATTGTGATAGATAATGTCACCCTTTGTGCATTTCAGATAAGCATCTCTCTAAACACAAATGTGATCAGCATGTCTCCTTGTCCTTTTGAGACTCAGTAGCAGCTTTGTCGAGTGGCTTGATAATTTTTGCGCAAAATTCAGTTGGACTCCCGAGGTCAGCAGCATGTAGAGGAGGATCTTCAGTTGAGGTAAGCTCTCCCGAGAGCATTGGCCATTCCCACCGAGCAGGGGCTGCTCAGCTGGGCTCCCCTGGGCTCACCACAGCCAGGTGTGGACCCCTTCCCTGCCCATGCAGCGTTTGGGTGGCCACGTCCCTGCTCCCCCCGCCAGGCAGGTGAGGTCTCACATCCCCACCCGTGAGGCTCAGAGAGGAACATGATTTGTTGTACTCTCAGCTTTGGAGGAGGAGCTCATCCCCACTGTGTTTATATTAGACCCACTTTGCTGCACTATTAGAAGAGGATAATTATTGAGTTATTTTATTGTATGGTTATTCCTAAGTTGTTGATTTTTGGGGTGGTTTTTTATTGATTTCAGGAGGCAGCTAATTGCCATATGGAAGCTTGATGTTAATGTTTTATGAAGATCAGGAAACAAAAGTTTACGAAACAAAAGCTTTTGTATAGTAACTGCAGAGTTTCAAGAACTGTTTTATACTTCCTGACAGTGCAGGTCTGGCTTAATGGTTTGTTTTTATTGCTTAAGAGTGTAAACCTTTCTTTAGCCGATGTGTGGAAATTATATCCTCATCCCGCATTACGCATTTCTCATTGCTCATTACTCATTCCTGCTTTCATTGCTGCCATCTGTAATCAGAGCTTTACTGTTTCAACTGCATGCAAAATGCTCCTATCTTTTGCACAGTAAGATACTTTTCCTCAGCACTCACCCACCCTTTCAAAAAAAGAAAAAAGGGGGGCAAAGGGGGACAAAAAAGGGGGAGGAAAAACCTACTCTGTCTATATTGTTTTTCTCTGTTTTGGGTGGAGTCTGTGTTAGATTTTGGTTGCTAGATGGTTTCTGTAGTAACAAGCAGAGTAAAATCCAAGCCTGAAAAGGCACTTTCAAAGGTGCCATATCTTGCCTGAAGTATTATTTATCTAATTATGGATATGGAATGTTTAGTTTCTCCTTTACATCAAGGCAACCCCTTTTGGTAGGGCAGACTGCTGCTAGGAGAACTTGATATGTTGTGATCTTAAAACAGGAGAACCACAAATCTTGTTCCCAGTTGACTTAAGCTGCTGAAAATAATAACAAAAAAGACAGAGGCATTAAAATGCATTTTAAGGACTATTACAGGCACAGGCCACTCTGTTTTTTAGTTACATAGGAAAGGAATGAGAAGCTAGGTTCAGAAGGACACTTGGATTGTACACGTTACTGCAGTAAGCAGGGTGTTGGATACAAGCACCAGTGGTTTGTTTTGTTAGACTACTGTGTACAAAGAAAAAAAAATCCCAGCTCCTTCAGAATATGACTTTGCTGTGCTCCAATTTTGTTTTGTTTATTTCTCCAAAGAGGTTTTGCAGGTGTGTGAGAAAGTAGGCACACACATGGTTACTGCTTTTGCCTTTCTCGGGCACAAAAAGAATTCTAAAAGTATTTTAAGATTACTACTTTCCTGTCTCTCCAATACTAATCCTTCATTACCTGTATTCCTGACAGCCTTGCCTGCAACAAGCAGTAATGGTTTCCTAAGGTGGAGTTTCCTCTTTCTGGAATCTCGTCACCTGTCAGTGCCCTCCAGGATTTAGCAACCTTCTGTCCATGAGCCTTGTGAAATGGTAACTTAGAAAAGCAGGCACACTGGGTTTGTCCTGGTTCTGTGTCCTTTGCAGAGGCAGGTTTGTCCCAGCCTTCAACAGGAATCTTAGTTCCCCTTCTTAGGGAAGGGTCTGAAGGTGTGCACCTACCGGGAACAGCAGGGGCACCCCATAACAGCAGGGACTGTGTGTGTAACTTGCCAGAAGTCTGAGGGCCAGAGCTCATTTCCATCTGTATTTCCATAGTGCTGTGAAGGCTGGAATACCTGCCTGGGCTTGTGTTGTCCTCCCTAGAGGAACAGAGGCTGAGAGCTCTTGGACCTCTCCAGGGGCAGGGAATTTGCAGTGGGCAGCCTCTCAGATCAGGAGAGATGGGTTTGCTCTTCACAATTAGTTCTTGCTGGGGCTTCTGAAAAATATACTTGGCTGCTTCTACAGAAATTAGACCAGGGCCACTGGATGAGGTCTGCAGTGGAAGGGAGCAGATCAGTGTGGGTTTAGTTTGAAAACA
The DNA here is from genome assembly GCA_013397115.1 of Edolisoma coerulescens. Classification (NCBI taxonomy): domain Eukaryota; kingdom Metazoa; phylum Chordata; class Aves; order Passeriformes; family Campephagidae; genus Edolisoma; species Edolisoma coerulescens. Next base: position 1,510,431 of record VWZW01005507.1, on the reverse strand, counting down.
GGCAGGGATTTTCAGTGGGGAAGTAGGGAAGGACCCTGCAGGCTTTTGAAGCTGAAAGTGTTAAAAGCTTCTAAAGGGACTTCAGGTAGAGAGATCAAAGCAGCGAATTGATAACGTTATGAAAGTTCAGGTTCCCACAACAGCTGGACTGTGGAAGATTTACAATTTAATGAGGCTGATAATCCCATTAGAGATTAAATTAAGAAGGTTTTTCTGGGAGATCACCAAGAAAATTATGAGTATTGTACTGTAGCTTGGCTCGTAATGCCAAGGCAGTGGAGAGCTGACATGTACTTCTTGCACTGCAGGACACTGTTTCATTCAGTGTGTCTCATTAAAACAAAGCCTTCAACTCCAGCAGTGTTTCACTACAAACAGAAGCAAATTATTATTATTATTTTTTATTGCTACTACTGTTATTACTATCATCATCATCTTCCTGGAAACAATATGCAGATTAAAAGATGGAAATATCAACCAGATCTGCAAATCAGCACAGCTCTACGGAGTTGGTTCTCAGACAATCCAGTTGTTTTTATTAGAGCAGATCCTCAGAAGGCAGGGTGACCACGTATAAAAAATAATGTATTTAAGGTAACGATTGACATAACTCCTGTAGCTTGGAACTTGCACAAACCACTTTTTATGGCATCCTGCACACCCTAGTGATGGGAAAGTGTTGTGTGGAATAATGACTCTGTAACCACAGACTTCAAAAGTATAGAATGTCTGCGGCATGATGGAAATAGCTGTTTCCACATCAATAATATACTCACAGGCAGATTGAAGCTTAATTGCAAGGCCAGTGGTGATGGGAGGAGGAAGGGGGAAGGGCTATCTGCCTGTGGCTGCCTCTGCTTTACAGCCAGAAACAAGGATACAGTTCATGATAAACTTGACTTCTGCATTTTTTCTCATGATTTATTGATAACTTTGTATGGGACTTCATAGACCAAAGGAATTATTGACTCCTTAGGAGCTAGGAAGAGAGACAGGGTCTGTATTATTTCTTGTGAGCATCACTCTGGCTGTTGTGTTAAATTATTCTTTTTTAAGGGCAGTTCTATCACAACTTTTTCCCCTGCTTGTATTTTCTCTCTTCCTTTGAATGAGAAACCTTTTACTTAAAAGCAATCTCTCACTTTGAGTCCAGCTTTTTTGGCCCATTTTCATGAAGAATCCTGATTTTCTAGTTGACATCATAATGGTAGAATGAAGGCAGTTTTGATGTCACAATCTGTTGCTATTGGACCAAGTCCTAATGCACATGGAATATGTTTTCCTAGCCCTGGCACTGTAAATGAAAGGTGGGCCCAATAGCTTTAAGTGAAAAAATGAGGGGTTTTGTTCTGCAGAACACTGGTATTATTGTTACTCTTTTATTCCTGTTGTTCAAATGACAAATGTGTTGTCATTTTACTGCTTTCAGTGTCCAGACTTACAGCAGGATTACTTTTAAAGCTTCCCTTGCTGGAATCTCGTGAGGACACCATGGAGCCTGAGATTCTTAAAAAGAAAATTTCCCCACATTCTCTGGGGAGAGGCCTCAGAATGGCACCTTGAGACTCAAAGATCAGAAGGAAATGGAATTGAAGTTCTCCTTTGCTTAACCACTAGGACTTTTAAAGTCCATCAACATTTTTGGTTGTTTAGGATTAGCAGTAACCCATGTTCTCTAGATGTTATTACTGAGGGGAGGATCAAAGACTAATTGATTCATATTTCCTGGTCTGGTGATTATTTTTTCTTTTGTGTTATTTTTTGTTTTAGAAATAGTTAATGGTTAACTACTTCTTGACGTGCTGGGCAAAGAAGTCTCCCAGGTTTGCAGATGAAAAGATTTTCATCTTTGAAAATATAACCCAAATGTACCCTAGAGGGCAGAGTCATTTAGAGAGAGCTCCTGCACACCTGCTGGCTTACTGGTGCGTGCCCACTGCCAGTTCCTTGGAGAGAGGGACCAAGCCCTGGGAAAATGGTGTTGGGAGCGTGGGTGGAGCCTTCTGGCTCCTGTGAGCAGCAAAAAGTGGAGAAAGTGGTCTGTGACTTTCCTGTGTGCAGGTTCTGAGGAAAAAAACCCAACCAACAAAAATCCATTTAAAAAAACCCCAGTATTTTGCAAACAGCTCCCTATAGCCCAGCAGGCCATGCTGCTGGCAGGTGCCTGTTGCCGCTCGGGCCTGCTGCAGGGTCTGAGCCTTTTTTTTGAGGGTTGCATTTAATTTTCAAATAAAAGCAGCTGAGTTTTTGTTTCATAGCAAAGAAAATAATCACAGTGTTGCCCTTTGCAAGAGCTTTCTCTTCTTGACACCTGAGCCACTGAGGGGGTCACTGCCTACTTTACCATCTAAGTGGTGAGCAGAGTTTTTTGTCAGGCCTTTCTCCGTGAGCCTGAGTGTCTGGGAAGAATCTGGGAAGGTCTTTGCAGCTCCTCTCGTATGGGAGTACTTCCTTCAGGGTTTCACGCTCCATTCCTCTCTTCTTTACCTCAGAAAATTCATCTGGGGGGAGGGGAGGGGGGAAAAAAAAAAAGAAGGTCAAGTACTGGGACACTTTGAAGAGTGTGCCTTTACCAAGCTTTGGTTTTTCTCTCTTCCTGGAACTCTCATTACATGATCCTGGTTTTCTGAGCCAATTGTTAGCCCAAGGCCAAATCCTTAACCTTGGGCTAGATAACAAAAGCACAGCTGAGGTGATCTTGACTCCTTTAAAAAGGCTGTCTACTCTTTGATGCACTCAGAATGAGACGCATAATTCATTTTAGTTCCAAAGGTTGTTCTTAGCATGGGAAATTAGCAACCTCCATGATAAAAAGTCAGCATGTTAGGGATGTGTGTGTGTGTGTTTTATGTTGATCTCTGTCTTCCACTGCGTTCCACATCCTGGAGGGTGTTGGTGTGTCTAGGGAGAATCGGAGACCAAATCCTATCTGGGAAGTTTTGTTTCATGTCTGCATCTGTTCATGGCAAGGCCTGAGGACTTTGTGCCAACGATAGGAATCAGCATTTGGAAAATGTATCTTTCTGACTTGCAGCTCTAAATGTAGTTGGAGTGTATGCTCAGGAGAAATTGGGATCAAGGTTTTTAATGGATGTCAAAACTGGTTTGTGAAGTACAGCCCTCACCAAGGACCCCAGAGGCAGGAGAAGGGCCAGTGGGTGTCATTCAGTGCAATGTCTGGCAGTGCTGTGCAGAACTTCTTCTTTATGGTGTGGAGCTCTCTCCAACAGGTCCTTTATGAGTTTTCCCTTTGGGACAAGACTCCTCCGCCATTATCCTGTTTTGCTGAGGTCTCTGTGCTGCTCTGAATAACTTCGTGGGTTTATTTTGTGCTGTAGTCTAGCAAGCCTGATGGCAAGAAACAGCATCACTGGTGCTGTAGTGTCAAGTGGGCCGGGTCACGAAAAGTAGTGGAATTTAGAGGCAGGCTGACAGCAATAGGAAGGGCTTCTGTGGGTAAAACTTAGCAGGAAATGTTGTATAACAGTCAAATACTGCATCAGGAAAAAGAGGAGTGTAGCAGCGGGGCCACCAGACCAAGGACAGGAGGGACAACAAACTACTCAGCTGTGGAGCTGGAGTTGGAAAAGTCCCTTGCCGTCCCTGTGTGCTAATTCTCAAATAGCTCTTCCTGTCTCCTAAGTGTTTTGTAATGATATGTACCTTAAAGAATTTGGAGATGCCTAAATGCACTGCTGTTTATCCTGTAGGGTAGAGATAGATAGCTCCATTATATGGCATAATGACAGGTTTCATCCCTTGGTAACCAGTTTGCATGAGGACCAGGTCTGGCCAGTATTAAATTGGAAAGCAAAGATGGCTTTGTGATTAAGGTGCTGGAGTGGGACGCTGGAAATCTGGGTTCAAGTAGTGGGTCAGCCATAAACTCCCTGTGTGACCTTGAGCAATATAATTATTCTGAGACTTCAAAGGTATCTAAACAATTTGGACACCCATTTTCCAGTCATTTTAATTAACTGGGATGCTTTGAAATGCTCGGCTTTAATCTCCCTGTGCCTAGGATTCTCATTTGTAAAGCCAGGATAATGATATTTCCTTGCGCATGAGGAGGATGTGTGCGTTAGGGATTGGGAAGTGTGCAGCTGCTCGGAATGCAGCAGCAACAGAGCTTGCAAGCCTGATGAGGGGGGAACACGTTGAGGGGTTTACATCCAGGTGTGGGTGCTTTGTGCAGGACAAACAGCCCATTCCATGGGGGCAGGAACTGGGGGATAGTTCCTTACTGTGATATATTACCATCACTTTGGTTCGTGGGGGATAAACACCACCGCAAGTAAACGCAACCCAAATATCCACCGAGAGCAACAGCTCATTTCTTCAGGATTTCATTTCGCTTCATAACAACATCTTGCTGTTTCTTTAGTGTCCTGCCATTCTTTAATACTGAACATTAAACTTTTACAAGACAAAATGAGTAGTTATTAACATTTCCATTTCTGGACTTCATAACAAGCCGTGCTCCCCCTTTAACGTCACCTATGGTTCTATCCCTTTGCCTGCTGTTATGTGACTGTGTAATGAAAAGCCTGCAATGCACACAGGCAGAAGGAAGGGTTAAAAGAGCCAAGGGAGTCTTTAATTCCTTCGTTTTCTGACTTTTGTGGGTTTAATACACAATCTTAACATTCCATTAGTAAGTGGTTGCATTTTTTTCTTTTTAACCGAAGAGATTAAAGGTTTCTTCAGATTTTGCATTTTTTTCACTACTCTTTAGTCATGTCAGTTTTGTGTGCTGGCCAGGCAGGAGGTGAAAATCTGTCCTCAGCGGCCATTGGTGCTGCTCCCAGAGCCCAGTGATGGATGCCTGAGAGTCCATAGGGGACTGCTGTTCCCTAAAGAATGTCTACCAGGGTAGGGAAATGTTTCCAAACCCCTGGATCTTGGGTTCCTCACTGACCATTACCCACTGAGTAAAGGGCTTTGCAAACTGCTTGCAAAACCCTGAAGTGTTACGTGCTGTCAGAACATCTGATCCTGCTCGTTAGGATATAATCAATATGTCAGTGGCAAACAGATGTTGAAATGAGGTTTCGTATTTAAATGTGAAGGAAAGAGACGGCTGCTGCTCTAAACAGCTTCCCCTGAATCAGTGGCATGGGTGACTTTGGTATGAATCAAATCAGTCCTTTTCACTCCTCTGTCCTTATGATCACTGCTCTGGGGGCAAGAAAATCTGACTCTCCCACTTCGTGTTAGTGCTGTGCTAGGCTGGCAATGGAGAAACTTATTTATCATAACTAGCTCTCAAATCTGCCTGTCAAGATATGTTTTTTTTCCCTTGAAATTTGGGGTTCAAAGCAACCATGAACCAGAGCTTCTTTAATGTGCTTGTGGGGTAGGTGAGCACCTATTTCTCAGTTTTATTCTAAATTCTGTATTCTGAGCATCCTGGACATTGAATGGCAAATTTTGCTCTAAAACTTCACTGAAATAAGGTAGTGAAAATTCTGGTTGTAATTTTCACTGAAAACCAACAACAGTTGTAAAGGATTTGGAGTTGAAGCTGCTATTTTCAAAGATTTTCCTATCACTTAGATTTAGTTTTTTCTGAAAGTGTGCTGGTAAGAAATACTGTCAAATTATTACTTCATATATGTGCAAGCAAATATCTCTAAATATTTTGCAGAATAACAGCTGCTTTAGGATTAGTCAACTAAACATTTTCAGATGGCTACACCTTTTAAAATGTGGTTATTTATCTCTGTTTGGTCGGTGCACACTTTAGAAACAAAAGCAAACAAAAGAGGAAAAGATCATGTCTAGATATGTACCAGAAGTTAAAATTACCTTAGATAAAGAAAGTTACCTTTGGATTTTCTAGGGGAAAATAATGCAGTGAATTAACTGAAAAAGGTAAAGAACTAAATATGGCAATGAATTCCTTTTTTTTAGTGGCCTGATTCAGCAGGCCATGTTCTTATTACCTATTTTGTACTCTTGGCCCACAGAAAACTTTTGGACAGAACTTAATTTAGTACATTGTTCCAAACTCTGATATCTGCCTGATTTTATCAAAGTTCATGAACCTTTTGAGTGGCGACCCCCCTCATGCCCCTGGGGTTCTGGAGAGGGATTTATGGTTTCATGTGTGAAACAGTGTGAAACTTGGCACTTTCACATGGCCCGAACTCTGACAGCTCCAGGAGCTCTAAGTGAGCTCAAACCAGCTCAAGAGGCAAAGTAAAGTTTTATTGAAACTCGCTGGAACTTGGACCAAATTCCAGTTTAAAAAACCTGTCCCTTAATGTCCTGTCATTGCCTTATCATTGGCATGGAGGAAATCCATCCTGTGTGCCTGCTGTGAAGAGAAATTCAGGAACATTTACCGGCTGCTCCAATAAGGATGGGTGACAGTGGCGGTGTTGGAGCAGGAGTGCTCAGAACGGAGGTCGACGACCCAGAGATGTGAACGTCCTAACAGTCGGTGGATGGGTGGGAGAAGTCCTGAGCTCCTTCCTGCTGAAGGGCCAGGGCAGGCCAGCCATTAGGGCTGTCTGACTGGGTGAATGAGTCACAGTCAAATCAGGCACTCGTTTACATCACCAGGCTTTTTCAGGGCCTGTGCAAACTGCGAGCTCCTGCTCATACCGAAGGCCAGGTTTGCCTTTGCTAACTCTGCTTTCACTGAGGTTGGATGATTATGAGGGGAAATTCAGCTAAAGGTCAAAAAAACTACTTGTCTCCTGATTTACAAACCAGCAAAGGTGCAGCCAGTATCCAGGTTCATTAAAATACAGCATTAAGTTCCTAAAGTTCTGCAGCTCCTGTCATTTTGAAAAGAATTGAAGTCCCTGGCAGTCACTGGAACTGTCTGATGCTGGGGACTGGGCCCACAAGGTACAGAAATATTTCTTCCTTGACTCATTTCCTGGCGTTGCCCTCTGGACTGTCTGGCTTTGGAGCTTTCATCACTCAGGTAGGTCATGTTGTGCCTCTTCCTACCAGGTCCTGAAATGAGCCAGTGTTGCTCACCTGAACTGGCTGTCAGTGAACTCTTCTGTGTTGCAATGCTGGTGTTTCTTCAGTGTCTGAAGTACTCCAGGGATCCTCCACGGGTGGATTTGTCAAAATGGACCTTTTTCAAAGGGGCTTGTGATTGTTGTGTTTACGTGGTGTGGATTCCAACTGTGATCCTACAGTGGGCTTCTGATGACAGCACCTCGCCCCATAAAGTCACAATAGGAATATTCTGCTGTTAACTCATGCAAAAGGCTGGTTATCAAGGAGCGGGTTTGTTTTTCTGACCATGGGCTAAACCCTTTCAGGAGAACATGAAACTTCCCACATCTGCTGGAAAGGTCAGTGTGATGGGGATAAGCAATTTGGGAGATGTATGGAATACATGAGGGACAACATTTTGGTGCTGGACGAGTTGACTGGTGGAAGCTGGACCTTCTGTTCCTGAATAAGGAAAAACTGTTTTGGGAAGACTTGGCTGCGGTGCCATGAGATGGCTGGTGAGGGAAGAGGGAAAAGCAAGTAATATAATAATCACTCAAAATTCCAAGCATGTGGACTTTGGCTTGTTCAAGGAACTGGTAAGCTGAATCTCCTGGGAGTCTGCCCTGGAGGGCAGAGAGGCCCATGAAAGTTGCTTGATCTTCAAGGACAGCCTCCTCAAAGCAGCAGAACAGTCCATCCTGATGTTCAGGATGCTGAGCAGGTATAGCAGGAGGCCAGCGTGACTGAATGGGGAACTCCTGACTGATTTCAAATGCAAAAAAGAACAGTATGGAAGTGAAAGCAGAGACAAGCAACCAAAGAGGATCACAGAAATGTTGCCTGGGCACGTAGGAACAGAGTTAGGAGAGTTGAAGCTCAGCTGGAGCTGGAACTGATGAGGCTTTTGGAGTGCACGCAGGTTATTTCTACGTGCAACGCAAGGGAGACCAAGAAAGATGTGGGCCCTCTGCTGAATGAGGCAGCTGATGAAATCATGGGAAAAGGCTCAAGTGTTCAATGTTTTGTCTTGGTTTTCAGCTTTCAGCTCTCTCTGCATAGTGGCAGAGCTTGAGGGAGGAGGTGGTACATGCATTAAAGAATTAAAGATCGCGTAGGTACATGAGGCACTATTCGCCCATGGGGTCAGTCAGGATGATCAGAGGGTGCTGAGACTGTTTCACATCTTCTTTGGTCAGCCCTAATGAGAGACAGAGGGGGTCTGCAGGGGACACCAACACAGGACAAGTGGTTGATGTGCTGGCCAGAGGAACTGTCAGAGAAGTGAGCTGGGAAATGAATGCCAGGTCCTATACCTGGGAGAGAAGTGCCCTGTGCAGGTGTGGGGGTAACATTTCTTCACCTGGGGAGCTGGGAGACCCCACATCCAATGTGTCATTGGCTTGACTCCTAGAGGAATAAAAGCCAATTCTTACTGGATTGCCTAGCCTAGCCTGACTATTCCCCTCTGCTCTTGCTCATTAGGATGCCACTGGAGCACTGCACCCAGTTTGGGACTCTGGTAGAAGCACAGGCAAACTGGAGGGAGCTCAGAGCTGTGGTGGGTCAGCAGCTGGGCTGGTGGCACAGGAGGAGAGGTGGGGGAACCCTGATTGATTTAGCACTCTGCCATGACCCAAGGGCTGTAGAGGAGATGAAGCCGGGCTCTTCTCAGATGTGCACAGCAGAAGGAGAGGAGGCAGCTGCCATGGATTGTAGCAAAGAGAGATCTGACTGAGTATAAGGACAACATTCTTCACAGCACTAATGTTTTAGCACTTGAACCGTGAGAAATTGTAAAATTTCCACTTTTGGAGAGTTCCTGAACTTGACTAGTAAAGGTCCTGAACAAGCTGATCTAACCCAAAGCAGGACTGGCTCTGTGAGCAGGAGGTTGAAAGAGAGGAGCTTCAGAGGCTCATCAGTATTTCTGATTTTGTGACAGAGAGAAAAAACACTGAGCAAGAGCAATAGATGGAGCAATGTGAATATGGCGAGTTCTTGTTTCTGTGTACACCATGTTATTTCTGCTTTGTGCTCCGTTTAACAAGCAGAGAGAGAGAAAACATTGTTTTGTTCTTTTTTTTCTTCTCCCCAAAATCATCAAAAATGTGTGGGCAGATGTGCTGCAGTATGCAGATCTGGGTGTCACATACTTGTTGAAACTGTCTGATATCAATGAAACAATGTAAGCAATAACTGATCATTTTTTTCTGGCAGGTGTGTTTTCTCATTAATAGCAGTTTTGAATGAATCCTAGCAATGGTTTAAAAAGTAAGAAAGATCTCTGCACGTACACAAGAGACCTTAAAGCTAGATTCGACCTGAACTCTCACAACAAAAATTATTCAGTGGAGGATAGGAAATAATTTCAATAGAAAAATAAAATATCTAATATTTTTTCCTCACAAAATTATTGTAGCATGGACAGAAAGACACAAGGACATCTCTGACCAATTAAAATATTTTAGAAAGCAAAGTATTTGGCAGCCACTGGCACCTGCTGAAATACAAGCCCATGCTGGAATATCAGGCTTCTGCTGAAATATGTACTGAGCGTATTTTTATGTTTTAAATATGACTTCCCATCCTGGTATTTGCAGGTGCATTGTACTAAAGCGAACACAATCATTTTGTTAATTGCAGTTCAAGCTCATTAGGGAACTATAAAGGCAGAAGAATGAATGTAACCGTGCATTAAATGGTAAATGATTTTGGGGTGGGAAGCAGTCAGGTGTGTTGCCTTAGGCTATGATTTTCCCCAAATTAACATACATAGCAAAGAAAGAAGGAATGAGGCGGGTGGGAAGAAAGAAAGGCCACAGGTCACCAAAGCAACCCTCCCAAACTCCAGTGGCGCTGAAGGGAAACGTCAGCTGCACAAGTGCTCAGCCTGGCTGGGACTGGCTCACACCAGCACGGGCTGGGATTGGTTTCAGTTCATTCCAACCAAAAATGGTGAAATCCAAACCACCTCAGCATTGGTCACGTTGTGAATGTGTAACTGAGCTCTGGAAGGTCACACCACAGCCTGTGAGACCTCTGGGATGGGCAGCGTTCGTGGCTTGTATCGCAAGCCCGTCTTGAAGCAGTGTGTGCTTGAGCAAACAGCCAAACATTTCCCTCAGAGCATTCATGGAAGGTTTGTAAACTCGAAAATGTGTTTATTGCAAAGCTCGGTTGCTTCCATCTCCCTGCCGGACTCTCAAGCCAGCAGGGATCCATGGAATTCCAGATGGTCGGACAAGCGCGCTTTGCTGCCTCAGAACAATAATCACCGAGCGAAATGCAAACCTTGGCCAGCGCTTCAGATCTGAGTAGCAGCCCTGTGTGTCTCAGAGGCTGGGTTTCTAGATGGACATGGCTCCAAGAGTAGTCTCTTTGGCTGACCACGATTTGGATCTTCTGGAAAATCAGGCTCATTTATGTTGCCTCTTGTTTTCTGTTTTACCTTTGCTTGAAGTGGAAATACTTGTTTTGAGCAAGGAGGAAGGTGCTGGGAGAACTGAATGCAGAACTGAGTGAGAATTTTCCCCTAGAATTATTTCAACTGATAGGGGTTATTTTATGCAGTAACCTCTATTTTTTTCTTTGCTCTTGTCCATTTCCCAAAAGCATTTCTGTTTTATGCTGCTCTAGTGATCTGTTTAAGCAGTCTCCAAAGGCAAAATTTTCATGACTTTTATATCTGTAATAGTTGAATGGCAATTGAGGTGCAAATGACCTGAGGTTTTTTCTTAAAGCTTTCAGAAAAAGAGCTGTTTTCTGTCTAGTCCTAAAAAAATTCCTTTGATAGAAAAGAGAGAGAGAGAAATACCATGATTTATTAATGCTTCTGTCTGGTAAAACAATATACTCCTTAGCCAGTGTTTAATCATACTTGGTTCAATTTCTTTGTTCTTTAGTAGTATCCCAAAGAGAAAACAGACTTCTGTGGACAGTCTTCGCTCATAGCTACTGTGAAAAGCAATTAGTCCAAATTAGCAAAAGTGTGTATATTAGTCACTAATTTTATAATTATTCACAAAAGTAATTGCACTCTAAAGCCCAAAAGTTGTACATAATAGACAGGAGGATTAGTATTTTTTTTTTTTCTCTTCCCTCTTGTGTAGCTGGTGCTGTGTAGGGTCAGGGAAGAGCTTCTGGAATGGACTTGGCTGAATCTTTTCCAGCAAATCCTCTGTTCTTTGAAGTCCCAGCTTTGGCAGCTGCAGCCAACTTTACTGTCCAACATGAGACCAGTAAAACCAGATTTTGCTGGTAGACCCGGTCTCCGTGGTGGCTTCCTTTTGAAGAACCAAATATGGACAGTTAATTTGCTTTTGGAGGTACATGGTATTTAACAAGATGGATATTTGTTCCTAACAGCTTAAACACAGAGGTGTGTTCTCTTGTCTGCTGTGTCTATTCCCAATTAATTCACTTGCAGCTTTTCTTAGCACATTTGTTATTTGCCTATTATGTGGAGTAGATCTGCAAAGACAATGTGGGCAACTTTGTGAGTCTAAAATGGAAGTTCTCAGCTTGAGGTAGACAGGTAATGAACCGCTCAGCCCAGTGAGGGAAGAGTAAGAATACGAAACCTTCTTGCCTGACAGCTGATCAAAAGTAATAATATTAAAAAATCAACCATGCCCATGGCTAGACTGGTACAAAAGTCATCTTTATTGATGGCACATGGACAATATAGCAGAAATACTTCTTAAAATATTACAGGAAGGAATTTCAGCCATAGAAGGGTTTTCAGTTATTATGATGGGTGGATCTGAAATCTAAAACTTCCCAGGCATTTGCTGTAAATCGGGACAAACCCTTCTCTTCACAATGTAGAAGTTTCAGTGGCAGAGTTGCTCTGTGTGTGTGGCATGGGGCTGATGTGGGACTGACACCACCAGCTTTTCGGGAAAAGGAAAAAAGAAGTTTTTCTTGCCTTGAAACAGTAAGATATCCGCCAATTTGAGCAGCTCTAGCACCACCGTGCTGTTGAGATTTGGCAGCAGAGTGACTTTCGCTTTGCTTTGCTGCCAAACTCGGCCACTTAATGAACATTTCAAACCTCTCCCCTTGCACGTGCTCGGCTGATGTTTTTGGGGAAAACCTGCTCTTTGCAGAGCGGCTGGGGCTTCTCCCTGCTGTGGGGCGGCTGCTCTCCCACAGCCCCCACCCAGGACGGGTCTGTCCCTCGGGGAGATGGAGGGGGACACGGCCGAGAGAGGAATTGCTCTGTAATTGCAGCTGTATTTCCAGGACGGGAGTAATCTCGGGAACGCCTGCGTGTCTGGGTGAGGATGTCCCTCTGTGCTCGCAGGAGGGGGATGGATGTTTGCAGAGCTCCTCCGTCCCTCGGTCATAGATACATGTGGAATAGAGGGGGAAGGAGAGCACGAGATTTAGGTATTTTGGGAAGGTGGGACGGAAAAGTTTGTGTTCAGCGTGTTTCCTTCCAGAATCCTGATGTGGAGCTGGCATTTTTCTCTTCTTCAAAGGCCCGAGACAAAGCTCCTCAGCTCCCTCTTGTCTGCACAGCAAAAGGCACCGTGCTGTCCTTCACACAGGTCCTGTGTTCGTTTAAACTACTGGAATCTCTTCAGCAACTCCAAGGGTCCCCAGCCCTGCTGGAATTTGCTTCCAGCTGTTCAGAGGATTTTTGTAGCTTTATTTTGATTTTTTTTTTTTTTGAAGTCAAGGACATCACACACATGTGTGCAAACTGTATTTAAAAACATTTAGGATATACCAAAATTATCTTGCAACTTTTATTCTCTTCCCAGCTCTACTCCCATCTTCCGTGCAATGATACAGCCTTTAATTAGACCACTACAATTACAGACCTGCTTGGGGAATGAATCAGGGCTGTGTGGTAAAAGACACCATTGTCCAAGGATCTCTACCCCATTTCTGGCAGGAGTGGAAAGATGAATGGTGAGTGAGGTGGGGGTTTGTGGAAAGAGGAAAAAGTATTAAAGGCTGTTCAGATGTTCACTAGGGAATTAGCACTTTCAGTGCTTCTGCCAGAGTGATTCCAGGCAAGTTACTGAAACCAAACTCTTCATGGGTGGTCACTAATTCAAGTGTTCCTCATATTCTGGGTATCTGACTTGAGACCCAGGGTACTGACCGGAAAACCCGAGCAGTTGCAGGAGAAGCTCAGGAGAGATGCAGTGTAGGAAAAAACATTGTAGAGCTCTGGAAAATGAAAAATCTTTGGCATGCCTGGTTGCACTGTCCCCATAGCCATGGATGCATCAGCTCCCCTTTTCCTTTTGAGCTTCCCAGCCTGTGAAACTGGGGAAAGGTTGTCCCTTCTCCGTGCTGGGAAACAGCAAAGATAAATTCATATTTGTGCCGTGTCCAGCGGGCCATGGCGCACCAGGGCACTGCCGCTCTGCCTCTGGGCTGAGCCCTGGGTGCCCCAGGGGTCTGGGAGCACACGGGGTGCGCTGGGGCTCATCACACCAGGGCCAAAGCGCTTTGGGGGTCAGAGCAGCCCCTTCCGAGCCCGGGACAAGCACCCTGCCGGGAAAATGGGAGTGTGCCGTGTCATCATGCGCATGCATGAGGGCAGGGAAAATGGCTCCATTTCCCGTAGTTCCGCCTTTTTCTCGCTTTTGAGTGCTCGGCTTTGCAGGAACATTAAGTCGTCTTTGTCTGTCTGAGTAGCAAACATCCCCACACACCCCTCAGCAAAAAAATACTTTCCTAATGGTCCTTTGAGGCAGAACGCGCTGCCTCACTGGCTTGTTATTAGGAAGAAAACTTGGAGGCACAAGTGTTGATCTTTTACTGCACAGCAGTTTATGGCTAGATAAAAGGTTTCTGAAAATAGGTTTGATTTAAATAAAACAAACTCTCCCCACTTTAATTTTTCATGTGTGAACGCTTCAGAGAGCGCTTCTGTAAACGTCATTACAGCGCATGCCATTGCGTGCCAAATTAGAAGTTTCAGGGGCTTTGAAATTAGGCATCTGTTATCTCTTGCCTGGGGTTTACTTAAGGAAAACAAGAATTCAAAACATGAATGCGCGCAATCTTTACAAAAATACTGATGTTTACAGTCTGACCTTTACTTTCTAGTGTTTGACTAAGGGCTAAGTATTTGCAATTATGCTTTGGCTTATAAATGTTTATCATCTAAGAGGGATGACAGCAGAGTTCTTGCAAAAATAAGAGTTCCTTGGAATAATTTGACTGAAAAAAGATTCACGGTAAGGAGAGGAAAGGGAAATGACTGGGACTTTCTGGGCAGGTGTCCTTGCCCTGCCAGCAACCCTCTCCCTCTCAGGGTGGCAACACGGTTCCCCACTGCCTGGCCCCACGCTGTTCCTTTCTCCAGGTAAAACCCAGGGCCCTGGGGGAGGCCCTGAAGGCCAGCCCTCAGTGCTGGGCAGGGTAGGAGCTGTAGTGGTGTGAGCCCAGGGACAAGTTCATCCCACAGTCTGAGCCTTGTGAAAGCTGTTGTGCAGTGGTGGGGCTCTTCCTGCAGCAGTGCAGGAAAACCTGCTGGGTTTTGTCCTGGTTTTCTACAGAACTATGTAGGAGGCTGTAACAGGTGGAATTTCTGATCAATGCTGAAAGAAGGAAAGGGAACGGGGTCGGACGTGGTGTAGAAAGGGCCGCAGGGAGCTCTCATGTAGCTCCAAGTTTTCACTTTGTTTCCCTTACCACACAGTATCCTGCTTTTCCAGTTTCCTGAGCACCTCAAATTGTCATTCTCTGTAGGAGATGCTGAGGCCCTCCCTTAGCTAGAAAGTGCTACTTTTCACTGTGCCTTTTCCACACAGGTGCAGGAAGTCAGTAGGAATTCAGTTTAGGAAAGGTGGCTCAAGGAGCCATTCCTGTGTCCCTTTTTCTCTGCTGATGTAAACATGCAGGGATGATGTTTGGATTCCTCTGCTGTCGGTGAACACGACTCTGGCTCAGTCCTTGAAGGGTTTCTGTTATCAATTCTGTTTATTGATGAGCTTATTGCTTGTCTGCCTGCTTGATTTCTTTCCCTTCTTGTACCTTTTTTTCACTCAGCTGAAGAACAAATTCCCATTCCCTCTCTCTTTGCATGTCCCATTCCATTTCTTTTTCCCCAAATTTATGGCAAGTGAATAAAATGTGAAGGAGGTTGACAAGCTTTCTGCCAATGTCTCCAGCACTAGATATGATTCATTAACCCAACCTTGAAGAGATGCAGAGGTCCAGTAAAACCTATTCAAGACCTTGTTTTGAAAGGGGTGCAGGAATAGGGAGCGAGGAGTCCTTCACCATGTCGTGGCTTCCCTTCCTCTCCAGGAACAGGGCTGATAAGTTTTGTTTCCTGCCCACCTTTGAAGGTATTTTTTTTAGTGTATAATAAGTAGCGCAGACATTCTGATGTGGATGGTTTTGCAGGCCTGGTGGTGAGGAAGACATTCCCACCTCTGTCCTGTCCTCCTCCCTGCGTGACCTTACCCTGCAGGGTAAGAGCAATGTGTGTGTGATCCACGTGGCATTTTTTACCTGTAGAACAGACAGAGGTGCAAACACAGTTTGTTAGGTTGCACATTTGTCCAATTTCCTGATAGAGGCAAAGTTGCTCATTAGCTCATATGAAATGGAGAGCAACAAAAAAAATCCTCAGAGGTATCACATTAGATTCTAATCTCAGTTACAAGAGATGTGTGCCTCCAGTGGGTTGGGAAAGCTGTTCCTAGTGGCTATGGGTCACTGAGGGCAGGATGTAGCCCACCAGCTTTATAAGTATTTAATCCTGGTTCACGTATTAGTAGATAATGGCAATGCTAATTTGGTCTGAGTGCTGGAGATGACCTATGGATGTGCCAGCTGGAATCATCTGGCCACAGGAAAAGCAGAGATTCTCAGATTTAGGACAGGCTTGCAGGCTGTTAGACTCGACTTACATGTTCATTCTTTAAATTATTTACTCTTGGTTATCAGAGAACTGGTTTTTTTCCTTGGTTTGGAACAATTTGTTTCCCAGATTGGGTGGCCAGAATTTGGATTCAGATTTTGCTGAGAGAACTGCTTGACATGATCTGCCTTGCTCTGTGACTGGTATTTTGGGGTGCTTCAGCTATTTTCCCTCTACTTTCAGCACTGTGGTTTCTAAATACCTGTTCCTTTCAATGGCCAGTGGCAGATTAATTCCTTTTTCTCTCTTATGAACTAACTAAGAGGTGGAGCAAAGGGAAAGTGCAGCCACTGGAGTACCAGTGTTCCCATCAAAGTTATGTATCCTCTGTCAGGAAAGCTTTCCCAGTCAAATGGGTATTTATGTGGAACAGTTGAATTTAGTGGCTTAGTGTCTGAATAGTGCCATTATTTTTTTCCTGCAACTTTCCAGTACTTCTTTCTGCTTTACCCACCTTTCCAAACAGGCCATTGTGCAGTGTTATCTCTGAAACCACTGTCAGATAACACCGGACAATCACAGGTACAGTACAGGCATTGGGTGGTTAATTATCCACTGCTCTATCAATATAGTTGTAACAAGGGAACTTGTCCTAATGGGATGACTGGTAGGAAGCTGGCTGCTTTCCTCAATCTGCAAATGCTGGTTTTATGTTGTCAGCTGCACCTTTTGGTTCAGGTTTTGGTACGTGCACACCGATGTCACTGCAGTTCTCACGTGTCTCGTGTGTGTCTCTCGGGTTGGTAGGTATTGCCTGGTGACCTGGATGGCAGCCCTTCACCACGCAGTAGCAAAAGGAAAAGAAATAAAAGAAAGGAGAAAAACCTCCTTAACCCACTAAAACACCCTGAAACCCTATTCCATTAGAGCATTTGGGTGAATACCAGTGGAGGGTCCAATGCAGAGCAAACATTTCCTCTCGAGTTTGTAAGCTGTGTGCTGGGCAAAGCAAACATCCCAAGGGCAGAGTGCAGGCCCTGCCATCCAAGGTCAGGGCTCTGTGGCTGGTGCTGAGCTGGGTGCTGAAGATCCCAAGGGCCAAACCACCAGTGACAGGAACAACACACGATTTTACTGAAATGTGGTTTTTTTGTCATACCTGCTTTGTGTTGGCATGCCTGCAGTGAGAGAGGATCAGGTCTCTTAAAAGAGGGACCTGCCCTGTGAGGATGCTCCATGTGTTTTCTGTCCTTCTGTGACCTCTCCTTAGGTCTTGGGTGGAAGACAACCTGTGTGGTACCTATTTCCAGTACTGATTGGGGAACAAGCACCATCAAACACATTTTATCCCCGAGATTTCAATTTTCAACCTGAGCTTTATTAAACAGAATTATGAGCGATTTTAATTGTCATCACTAACACAGACAAAATCGCATTTAAATTAAGTTTTAACCTCAAAACTTTTTAAAGAAGTCCGTGCCTGACATCACTTTGGTGGATGTAGGTCTGGCCCCTACATCCACCACGCCCTTTTCACATTTCTGGTTTGCTGCTGAACTCCTCTCGTTTTGTAGCAGGACCGTAGGAGTGTGAGCCCCGAAGCTCCCCTCGCAGGTGAGTGCTGCTCTCTCCGCTGCTCTGCCGGGGTGCCAGACTGCTCCTGGGGGCAGAGGGATGCTGTCTCACCCGGTGGAGAGGCTGCCCTGTCTCTCAGCACATTTCCTGTTGCTGGCGATTGGGAAAGCTGCTTGCTCTGGGAGCAGATGGCCACCTCTCCACCCATCCTCTCAGGTATGGGGAGGCAGCCAAAACCCAGCTTAAAAGAGCAAAGCCTAACCTGTTCAAAGGAGAGCAGAAAGGAACATTTTTTCAAACAGCTTAATGAAGCACTTGTTAAGGACTGCCAGGGACAGATTTCCATTCTACACAGGATATTCATTAGGAAAGTAAACACCCTCCAGCACCATTTGTAGGAACAAAGCAGCTTGCATTTTCTAACGAGGTGTTAATTTAATGAAGGAGGGGACTGGCAGAGGAGCAGGAGGCAGCTCCCGAGCGACAGCCACCTTTTCCTGGGAGGAGGGGGCAGCGGTGCGGCTGCTTTGCCGTGTGGTGGGGGAAGCTGGGTGCTGTGCAGCGCACACAGGCGGGGACGGCCCTGGGCGAGGAGCTGGGAGGATGCGGAGCTTGTTGGCCGACACGTGGAGCTCAAAGCGGGGCTCCCCAGAGCCAAGAGTCTCAGCTGAACAACCAGGTCCCCTCAAGGCGATGGTTTCAGGGCAACCTTGTGGGCACTTTTTTTCCAGGCACAAAGATTGATGGGATGTAGCTGCAGGGGCAGCTTCCACCTTTGCTGCCCCTGGGCAGGAACCCAGAAACCCATTTGAGTGGGGGCCGTGCTCCTGCTCTGTGCCCTGCTCCAGGGCCTGGAGTCTTGAGACTTCCCAAGTCTGCTCCCAGGGTCCCTGATGCTTATTGTGACCCCAGGGCAGGGTAAAGTAGCAGGTAGTCAGGTGTCAAAAGAGCCAGCTATTTATTTGTTTCACAAGGAAAAAAAATCCTGTGGAAGGGTTTCACATTTTTTCTGCCTAAAATGAAGCAAAACATTCTGACTAATTTCCTTTCTGTGGGAAATTGTCCTTCTGAAGCTGATCCCGTGCATGGATACTCACGAAATGTCACAGCTTCTTGCAAAATAGAAGCATGGCACATCAGCCACCTCTGCTCTGGTTAGGATATCCATGGATTTGTGACTCACTGGCCAGAAAGAGCTGGTGCTGGGCTAAGGTGTGTTCAGCAGCCGGTCATCCCGAGTGAGGCACAGCTCTGGGGTCACAGGAGGGGGATGGAGTGTCCCAGCTGGCTTTTCTGGAGAGGTGAGAAACACCCGGAACACTTTGCCCTGCTGCTGCTGGGGGTTGAAGGTAATGTGTGCGCTCCCAGGATTAGCCAGGTGTCACCGAGGGAGGGCTGGGAGGTGAGGGCGAGTTTTTCTGCATCTCATGCCAGGACTTTAGCCTCAAGCTTATCCCTTATTTTCATACCTGTGTGTAATTCCCACCAGGGAATTCCTACCAGAGCATCCAACCAGCACAGTTGCTCCCCGTGGGGACAGGGCCAAAGCCAACCTGCCCTCCCAGCTCCGGGAGAATGGGAATGACTGTGGAACTTGGCTGGGGACGAGGTTTAGGAGTTGGAGGGAAAGCACATGATATGAGGTCAAGTCTCATTTAAGACCCTATCCTGTTTTTTGATGAGAGCAGGAATAAGGCCACAGGAGAAATTCTGGCCACGTACCCATACAATCATCGGGAACGCTGGCACAAATGAGGTCATTTCTCATGTTTATATTTCTGCATGCATTGTACAATCCCCGTTCCTCCTCCTTGTGTCACTGAGATGTGAAGGGAATTTCCTGCGCGCGCTCGGCATTGTTGTTGCAGGGCTTTTGTGAGCACAAACCACTTCAAGCGGCAAGGAGGAACAACACTCTGTTCTGGCGGCAAAAATACAAAGTTGGGAAAACTCCCACTCCCTCAAATCATTTTCCTTCTGGCTGCTTGCTGAATATTTTATTCGAAGATTAGGAGGAGAAGTGGCCGCACTGAGCAGCTGCTGACACGTTCCAGCACTCTCAGGATGCTGAGGTCGGCTCTCCAGCGCCGTAAATCAGCCCGGCCTCGCTGCAGTCTGGCCGTGCTGTGGCAGCCGGGGAGGGGGCTTGGGGAGAGCCCACATGGAGCCCTCCTTTCCCAATGCACTGTAGGTTTTCTGTCAGACCTCAAAGCAAAAAGCACATCGGAAGGGTGAGTGTTCGCCTTTCAGTCTCTCACCTTTAGGTGGGGTTCACATAGTGGGACAAGTTGGAAATAAGTATCCCCTTAGGCTTTGGGATCCTGTGAAATAGAAATGTAATTCTTTGGCTAGGGAATAAAAAATGCTGGTTTGCACTGGGAGCAAAGGGTGGTGGGACACGTGCAGCCACGGGGTCCTTGTCAGTGGGCCAGGTTCCGAGTGATGCAAAATGACTCAATATTCCAGCAGAGTCCAATTAAAAGGAGATGTGCAAATGGAGATCATCTCCTGCCCACCCCCTCATCCTGCCCCCAGCATCTTCCTCAGCTCTGACGTGGTGGCTTAGGGCAGCAGAGCTTTCCTGCAGGCAGGCAATAAAGCCATTCCAGAACTGTCTCCCAAGCCCCAGGCCAGAGGGGAGCTGTGGAAATGCAGGGCTGAGGCTTGGGGAGAGAGAGCCATCCCTGAGAGCAGCCCCGAGGCTGCTGCGATGGGCGCAGCTCCCCTTGCCCGCCACTCCCTGGCAGCACATCCAGAACCCAGCTTTGCCGATGTCCCACCCAGGCAGGGCAGCTGCCACCAGTGAGGGGACAGGCATGGGGCAGTGCCATGGTCCAGCAGCCAGACCTGAGAGAAGCGGTGGTGCCCCAGACACTGTGGTAACACCCCTCTTCCAAAATTACACTTGGAAGAGGCTTCAGAGTGCAAAAAAACAACAGAGAAAGAAAAAAACTGAACAAAAAGCCAACCCTCGTGTAAACCCCAGGGCTGGAGGAATAAAAGTGCCAGAAAACATTTATATTGGGCTCCCTTGATATCAACACAGATGAAATGGATCCCCATGCTTCCCTCCAAACCACAGGCTCTAAAGTGGATTCCAAATCCCATCCCCACTTTAATTTAAGGGCCTCCCAATTAGACCGTTGGATGCCTTTCAAAGCTCTGTATAAATTGGAGATTATGCATCCAGCAGCAGAGGCTTGTCTCCTCTCGGAGCAGCCACCGGCCGGAGTGCGCTGCCCAGACTGCCCCAGATTCTGGCAGGGAAATTCGGGGGCCAAATGTGGTGTCCATGTGGCCCATGGAAGGCAGATCCAGCCCCGCAGCCTCAGGACAGGTTTCTGCTCCAGCCATTTGGTGTTGGAAGTCCCTCAGTGCTGCTGCTGGGGGGCTGGAAGTGTCAGGGCTGTGGGAGTGAGATGTTCTCTGGTGCGCTGACTGAAGTGGAAAAATCTCAGGAGAGGGGAAAAAAAAAATCCTTTTAGGTTGATTTGAAATGTTTTTACTGTTTTCCTCTTCTCTCCTCCCCCAAACCAGCAAGCAAAAAAAAAAAACCTCATTACAGAACATGGCACAAATTCAAATAGTTTTGGTCATGCTGTATTTTTCACGGTTGATTTTAAAGACTTTTGTTGTTGTTGTTGTTGCCCAGAACAAGGATCCTCCTGTATTTTCATAAGAAATAATACAGTCCTAGGTGGTGGAATCTTTTAGTGGCAGAAGGAAGAACTAGAGTTTTTCCATTCTTGTGTGAACCTCAAATGTTTCCTCCTGTCCCACTTGCGTCCCCTCTCCCATCTGCCTCTGCTCCTGGGGCTGCTCCCACTCCTGGAGCTTATGGGTGATTGCTGTCTCCAGGAGCTGTCCCATGTGTGAAGGGGACACAGGGAGATGTCCCTGGGGGGATGCGGGGGAAGAGAGCTGTGGGCACAGCCACCTCCTGCAAGTGCTGGATGGGAGACCAGTGAATGACTCCTTTTTCCAAGGGTCCCATAGGATGGCTGGAAAAGGCCTCCTTAAGGTGGCAGGCGAAGCTGGGTGGCTGCTGTGGTCTTGCATTTCTCCTGTTGCTCTGTCACTTCCCACCTGCACTCCCCATCCTGTGCAGCTGCTGGACTGTCAGATCCCAACAGACTCCGGCTCCTGTCCCAGTCTGCTTGGAGATCAGGAGCTGCCACTCAGCATACTTTGGATTTCCAAAGAAATGAACCAAACCAGCTGGAGATGGATCATTTTATTAAGCTTTGTATCGGTGGAAGTGTGATTGTTGTCCTAACTTTAAAAATCTGCCATCAGGCTGCTGAGCCCAAACTCAGTCTTACTGGGCCAGCTCATTGCACTGGCACTAACTGGCTTCAGTGAGTGGATTAATTTAATAATCAGTGATTAAATGACCAAGGGGTAGGGAAGTCATTTACTTGAGCTTTTCCACATCAGTTTAGGTCTGGACTTCCTGAGGAGCTGGAGCTGCAGGGAGTCCTGAGCTTGGTTCCGTCACTCAGCAGATTCCTCACTTTTTGGACCAGCTGATTGGTGCCAAATACAGGATTCGATTTTTTTTTTTTTCATCTCTTTAAAGTCATTTTTCATGGTCAAATGCCCTATTTGGCATAGTTCAGATTAGGACAGTCTTTGTTTTTGGCAGAGGAGTGGAGCACTTAGAGGATGGCTAATTTGCTGCTACCACTAATGCCAACTGCTTCAAACTACTGAGCCTTGAGTGAGGCATGTAGGGCACGACTGAGCTTTGAGTTCTTTTTTTCTTATGCACAGAAATGTCCCATTTTTATCAGTCTTCCCTTGAAACATGAGAATTTGTCTTTAAAAAAACCAACAGGCAGGAAAAAAAATAATTGCAAAACCCAAAGGATAAATTTGTGTCTCTTTTAATGTAAAAACCACGACGTCACCATTAAACTGTCAAATTATCCTCGGTTTAATTTCTATATAAAATTTAAAACTTTCTGCAGACAGCCAATAAACCTCAAGGTGATAGGACTTGTTTCTGCTTCCATTGAAGTTGGTGGCAAACCTCCCATTTATTTTGGTGTGTAGGATCAAACCCCCAGCACATAAATAATCCGGCACTGAAGGTGCTCTATGATTCTTCTGTCCATATCTCTCCCTTCCTCTCTGAAAACTTCTGAGGCTGGGCCCAACATTGATCTCATTCACAGGCTGGGAGCATCTTTATTTCTTTCTTTTTTGTTCCCCCCCCTTCTCTTCTTTGTGGGTTTTGATCTCTCCCTTTGAAATGGAAGCAGATTCCCTGCAGGGTGCTCTGTGATCATTTGTTGGGTGTAGTCGCATGCTTTCACTTCTTGCTGTAGGTGAAATGGCTCATGTGCAAGGATATTAACTCTCTGCTAGGCAGGAGCAACACGCTGCATTCCTTCTGTTTTCCTGGATGCTTAACAGAGGAGGCAGCTTCCCCCCAGCCCCATAAAGCCTCCGTGTGTGCCTGGAGTCGTGCAGAGCTGTGGGAGTGCAAGATGTGTGAGAGGAGCTGTTTTAGGGAGAGCCAGATCTTGGACAGACCCATGGGTACAGTTAGCCTGGGATAGCGGTGCTAAATAAAAGGTAGCACCTCTTCCTGTAAATTCATACCCAATCTAATGCTTGTTGTCAATTAGGATCTACTGCTGAAGGAGAAAATGTCATTTCCCCTTGGTTTCACTGGAATGAAGCAGTTGGAGAGGGTAGTTGAGGAGGGAAATTACAGTGATGGGATAAGTGTTGGGAGAAAAAAAAGTCTGTTTTAACAGGAGAGCTCTGGTTAGGCCCAGCCCAGAGAAATATGTAAGAATGTGCTTGTGATTTGCTTCCAACAAAATTTTTAAGCCTATACTTAACTATAAGCATGAGTATCTCATTGCTTAAGGTTAAGCACGTGCTGAAATACTCATCTGGAGGTAAGCCCTGGCTGGCAAGGCTGGAAGAAACAGAGATCACATAATCAACCTCCAAAGCAAGAGCCTAATCCTACCCAGTCAGCTATTCTGGGGGAGTTTCCAGGAAGGCAGAGAGGTTGCAGGAGGTGGATCTGCGTCTCTGATCTTACAAATTTCCTGGCAGGTGCAAAAGCGACTGCTCTGAACAATACCAGAGGTGTTTGCAGGATTGGCCTAAGGCTTTGTCTGCAGCAGCAGATGAGGTTAACAGGCTATTTAAAACAAACAAACAGCCCCACCTCCCTCCAAAAATTTCACAAAGATGGCCCCTGTGGTTGCGGTGCGATTTTAAAGAAGATTTAAGCTCTGAAACCGTTCCTATAGCTCTAGAAAAAATCAGTCTTCTCTCCTTTGTCTCAATCACTTTTGTAAATTCATATCCCGAAGTCACATCTGTATTAAGGAGTCAGTCTGGGCATCTCTTCTTATACCCTCACATCTTGGATTTTCTTATTATTTAAAAAAAAATACCAAGTGATGCTCAGCAGTTCTTCTTCAAATGATGTTTACTTATTTATAGGCATTTTAACAGGAAATTTTTCAAATAATTGTGCCTAAAGAATGTGTGTGTATGTGTAATGGGGTAAACTATGCTCTTTACCCCTGAAAAAATGTATGTGCACACACATGCACGAAATAACAGGGAAGAAAGGGAAAGGAAAGGCATTTGCTTAGGGATATGGAACAAAAAACTGGTTTTATTTTACACCCTTGGAGAACGTTACAACATCAGTGAACGTGGTGCCATCTCTCACCATCTGTGAAATACAGGATGGTGTTTATAGCAACCAGAGAGAGAGGCAAACACAAAAGGAGAGAACACAAGGCCAGGGTGGGTGCGCTGCTGCAGGGGCTGAGGTGGCCACGCTCTGCTGGGGCCTCAGGGAGGGGCTTTGGGCGGCCAGAGAAGGAGCTTCGGGCGCTCCAGGCTCCGTCCAAACCGGGCTGAAGGTCCTGTTTTCATTGCTCCTGGCAAAGGCACTGTTGATGAAGCCACTGGATTTCTTCTATCTAGTGGAGATGTGAGGGAGGTGATTGAAGTGTTTCCAGGTGTTTCTGTCTGCAGAGAACGCTCGGGAGGGTTTTTGGTGTGCCGGTGGTTTGTGCTCTGCGCTCGGGGTCTGTCAGCACTCACTGCCCTCCCGGGCAGCCCCTGGTCTGTCCTGCAGCACCACAGCCCTGGGACAGCTGGGACAGCCTGGCCACCCCACAGGGACAGCAGGAGCACTCCCACCACCCAAGGCTCTGCTGCCAAAGCGCCTGGCAGCTCCAGGAATGCCCTCTGCAGACACCACTTCAGCCTCCGGTTTAGCTGGATTGCGCTGGAGAAAACGCTCTGGTTCCCAAATCCCAGCGCTGTGTTTGGAGGCTGGGCTGGGTAAGTCCCAGGATGAAACAATCAGGTGCAATAACACGGATGATCATCATATGGCACGGATACATTGGTAAGGCACTGGGTGGTAGGTGGGTCCTACCCAGTGTTCCAGCAAAGACCTCGCCCTTGGATTTTCACGGAGCCGATGATCCGCAGAAAAAGGTAACAACGTGCTGGAAACAATAGGAGTTATCTGCAAGTCTGTTCAGGAAGGCCTGGGGCCTTCAGATGCAAATACAGAAATATATTTAACATCTTGACTTCTATTCTTTTGTCATAATACAAAGTGGAAAGACAATGTTTAGTAAATGTTTACATCTTACAAAGGGGAGTTTTGCAAATTGCATTGTAGCTCTTTGGGAGGAACCAGGAAAGAGGGCAGGATGTTAACAACATAAAAAAGAATAGCAATAAAACCCACCCCTAATATTAATTGTCTAAGAGGAAATGCATCTATCTCTCATCAGGACATTGCAGACTCTGCTTTGCATTGCTGGAAGCCTGAGAACACTAATCGTTTTTTGGCACGGGGAAGCAAGTTCTTGCATACTTGAAACATAACTCATTTACAGTTGTTTTGATGGATGCTTAAAGCAGCACGGAGAACCCCCAGGTCCCTTCGGCTCGTGAGCAGCAGAGCTCAGAGGTAGATCTGGCTCAGCTCCCTGACGTGGGAACTGGAGGGGACCGCTCTAATCAAACACCTCCATTCTGGTCTGGTCCTGAGGTTGGCTGTGTTATGCAATGAAAATCTACCAACAGTTTTCCCTGTGAATTAATAACACACCTGAAAGGATTCTCGAAGGATTGTTTGCACCAGCAGGATGGCACGGAGCCACCACAGCAGTTCTGCAGCGAGGTGGCAACAGCTCACGCTCCCTGAGGGTCTGGGCCCCGGGCAGGGCGAAGGTCGATCCGGTGCTGGAGGTTAAATGAACAGGGATGTCTCAATGCTTCAAGGCAAGCTTGGGAGGGAGGGAGAAAGAGCCCAGGGAGCTGCAGCCTCGTCCTCTTCCTCCTTGAAACAGCAGCTGAGGGTCACCAGGCACTGGGGTCAGCACAGCAATGCCACAGGACAAGGGTGATGAGGGAAAGCAAGGGCTGACCCATAAGAATGGGCCCCCAAACTCTGTGTGTGTATTTGTGCCCAGGTCGCTGTATGGAGAGAGGTGGAACAACAGGTTTGTGGCTGCAGGGAATTCCTTCATCGCTGGCCAATGCCAGACAGGGTGTAAAAGCCTCAGTTGTTGATGTTGTTTACTCAGATGTGAGTCTTTGCCCCACGTTTCAGTTCCTCCCACACTGCTGTCCAAAGATGAGTTGGAAGATGAAGATTAGCACCATCACACAAACCCTTGTGGAAAGTGACTTCTGCCCAGCCCCCAGCCCATTTCTTACAGTGCCCAGAAAGCAAAACCCCCAAAGCAAAATGGTCTCCACAGGCAGTTTCTCTAAGTGCTGAAAACTGTTATATTTATGTTGAATTATTTTCACTCCATTCTGAGTCAAATCCTATGAAGCTGCAATGAATGACATTTGGTTTGTTGGGAGGAAAAGGAATGGGGTTATAAAATGTGACTGTCAAGGAGTCCTGCATGGAACTCAGGTGTGGCTTTGTATGGGAAGGATGCAAAGACATCTGCATGACAAGTGGAAATCCACTTGTGGAGACACAGAAGGGCTGATATGAAACACTTCAGAGCCAAACTTTTTCTTTCACATAGGCTACGTGAATGCCTGTGCACCTCCCTCCTTCCAGGTGAACTGGAGACCTGCTCTGCTGCTGCTGCTGTTACTGTCACAGCATAGTCACTCCTGTTCTACATGTGCCATCCATAGGAACCTGGGCAGAAGCACATTCCAGTAGTTAAATAACACCTAATTTTTTTTAGCCCAGTTTTCCTGCATCTCTTTCTATTCCTTCCTTTCCTTTCCCTCCTCTCCCTTCCCTTTCACCTCCGAGCATCCATTCTCCCTCTCCGTTCATGGCTGCCTGGCTCTGCCATTCCTGGTGCTGCACATCCCTCCTGACAGCTGGCACGGGAACTGCGGGAGCCTCTTCCTGCTCCACCCTCACAGGCGGTTTTGGAGCCCTGCAGGGAGCTGCAGACTCACTGCTGGCTGACTTGTAAGGGCAGGAGAACTGCTCCAAACTCCACCTGGTAGTGAGAAAGGTGCAGGATCTGCTTGGCCAAGAGGCTTTGCAGAAGACAGTTCTGGAGGGAAGGAAACCTTGGAGCAGTCAGGGCTGTGCAGGAGGCTCGGGCTGAAAGCCCTGGACCCTGCCAGTAATTAATGTAATTAATAATAGAAACAATATAAAATTCTTATAGTCCAGGGTGAATACTGGCTGAGATGCTCATAATCATATAAAACCTCCTCTAGGATCTTTTGTGAACACAAGTGAGCTTAGAGAGCCCTTTACAGCCAGAGTCTCCCATTGCAATGCTGTGTCCTAACAAAATGGGAATGATCTGCAGGACCTTTAGCTTTTTACATCCAGGAGATTTTGTTTTCTTAAGGATCCTTTTCACAGATACTGACCATGACTGGTCTTAGACTTGCTCATGTTGAGCTGTGATAATGCGGCAGCTGGGATAAATAACAGAAAGAGGACATTTAGGATATCTGACTTCCAATGTGATTAGAACTGGGAATTTTTATTTGTTTTTATTGCATCAGGATAAAATTTGCAAAGTCTCCCAAATTGGCTTAAAGGCTTAAAGTAGCATTTTGAAAAGCAATTGAATGTTTAGGATTTGGCCTCCCTCTCATTTTCTGTGGGAGAATATCAAGTCAAATGTTCAGAAGCACCACAGTTCTTTAGCCAAACTCCTTGTGGGTACTTGGTAGGTTTCCCTTCCCTGTTTCTAATTTGGTTTATACCCCAAAGCCAACTGGTTTTTGCTTTTCATTCTGTGGGTGGGAAAGCTTGTGAGAAGGTATTAACAGCTATGCATCCCAGGCGAGCGATTTCTTCTCTGAACTTTCCTGGATGCAAGGAGGAAATTCTTCTCCAAATCAACAGCATGTTTTCAGGCCTTTGTTGTTGTTGTTGTTTTGTCAGGCAGATCTACATCAGGAAATCTGAGCACCTGGAGAAGGTTCAAGTGCAGAATGAGCTTCAGGTCTCAGCTTGGACTCGGCAGATATTAATAACAGCTACAAATCTTTCATCAGCAGAGCTCTCGCGCGTGTTCGTAATGCCTGAAATATTGTTTATTGCTCAGGGTCTGTGTTCTGGTTGTTCCTCTCTGTGGCACACGTACAGGATAAGTGACTCCTGCCAGCTTCAGCAGCTTTCACCTCTGGTTTGTCTCTGGTTCCAGCTGGGGTTGGTGCCCCGGATGCTGCAGCCACCAGCCTGGGTCGGGTCCGTCTGTCAGGTGTGGCCTCCAAACCCCTCCGTTGTGGTGGGGCATCAGCTGGGAGCTGCTCCTGTCAGCAACAGGAGCCTGAGCCACAAAATGAGATGGTCATGGGCCAGCTGCAGAGTCCTGGGGGAAGCCACACGCTGCTGAGGGCTCCTGGCCTCCTCCAGGTCATCCCACTTTCATGTCCATAATTACTGGCTGCTCACAGGCGCTTGCTGTGATCCCACCTCTTCCCACTTGATCCAAGAGGAAGAGCTACACTTCAAAGCCCTTCTGTCTCCTCCTTTGCTGTTGACTGTGTTTTGGGAAAGGTTTTTGTTTCTCCTGCAGCTGTTAGAGGGGAGCCAGTCCCTGGGCTCTGAGCCTCTCTTCTTACTCCTTCACTTACCAGGAGTGACAGCCACCTCCTAAGGAACGGGCATCTCCTTTCCAGAGGCAGAGGACAGCTGAGTCTCTGTCTGACCTTGGAGGAAAGGTTGACTGTCAAAAAGGGATGCAAAAAGCGTGAGGATACAATTTTCTCTTGGGGTGGAAAGGCACTGAGGAATCTCCTGTGTCAAGGTTTAGCCAAGCTTCCTTTCCCAAAGCCAGCTGGTTTCTGTCACCCTCAGAAGCCCCCGGAGATGTCCTCTAAGAGCTTAATGGGCTTCATTGGCCACAGGTTTGGGTCAGTGTAGTAATTCCTGCAGCAGTTCCCCAGCTGGGGGGAAATGTGTGCTCCAAACACAACAGGGACCACATAAAATAGCTCATTGGTTTTTAATCAAATTGTACTTAGTGCTGATAGCACGGTTTCTTCCTCCAAGAAAAGATTGGTGATCAAAACTTAAACTACATTTCCAAAATGAAACTTGATAAAATACTGCCTCCAGTGTGTGTGGGGGAAAGCCCACATCACCATTCAGTTTAAAGTTCAATTCAGTGCTGAGGTTTTAGGGCTGAAAATGAATTTAGCAAGGTACTAGTTAGGCTTTGATGCTAATTATTTTAAGTATCATAGGTTCTGATTCACAAGACAGTAATCACAGGTCGTTATTACTGACATTATTAGGTTAAGTTAAAAATTAGCTTTTAGGCTTAGAGCCTCGTGTACTAATGCACTCTGAAATGAAACACCTGTGTGATGCCTTAACAGACAATTGAGGGAAATTAGGCTCCTTAATTAAACAAGCTACAACCTTGTGTGTTGTAGCTGTAGTGTGCTGTTACACCGATGAAAAATGATATTTGCACCTTTAGAAGGCGGTTTTCCATAGCTGAGATGCGACACTGGATGGAAAAAATGATCCCAGGTTTTGCAGAAGAGCTGTGACTTTGCTTTGAGATATTTGGGTCAGTGTCCCACACACTTCCAGGAATAAGTTGGACCAAAAGTGATTTTGTTGGCTGGACTCTTAAATGGGCTAAAATGGGATCAGCATGTAGGGGCTTTGTGTCTTTAGGAAAACACGCACACAGATCCAGTCTTCTGACACAGCTGTGATGGCAGGAGACAGTACAGCAGATTTTTTTCTTTCTGAGACTTTCCTATTTGCGTGCCTCTGCCACATCCAGCAGCAGCCCCGGCGTTCACGGAGGGACAAAGCAGTTCCAGCAGGAACTTTTCCAGAGGCTTTTACCTCTGAGAGAGCTGTGACATCTGGGATGGATCCCCTCACCTGTGGGGCTTGGGGCCCCCATCTCCTCTGCCCGCTCAGGGCAGGTGATGGCCCTGCTGATGTCTCCCCAGCTCTCCCAAGACCTTGAGACAGCACAGAAAGGTGGCTCTGAGAGGCTCTTCCCTCAGGCTTTGTGCTCCACTGGTGCTTTGCCATCGACAATTCCTTTCCAGGTGCACTGAAAGGTATCAGTTTTAATAATGTTTTAAATGGGATGGTTATTTCCATATGGACTATTCCACTTCCTTTAGCTTAGGTTATCTGTGGTACAGAAACTTGTTTAATTGGGAAGGGCTGGATATTTGCATTTCAATGGGACCCTCTAGGTATAAAATCCCTTGAAAAGTATCTGCAGGCGTGTTTGTGTGGGATTTGGGTCCCTTTGCATCTCACAAAGAATTGACAGATATTTAATTCAGAGAGGGAAGGAAGTGGGATAATGTCCTCATCTCCAAGTGTAAAGTTTCTTTACAAGGAACTATGGAAAGCATAGATAATTCAATTTGCCCAACAGCATAGCCCGAAATAGGGCACAGATTCCAACCTCTAATCCTTCCCTGCAGCCATAGGATCATCTTCCTCCTCTTGATCATAAGGAAAACCCAGGAGCTGCTTGCGCTGTTGTGCAGGAAGGCAGGATGGGGCACTGCACCACGGGGATGGATTAGGATTATGAGGGGCAGCACCTGGAGTGCGGGGGCCAGGGAAAAGCAAATGCAGCAGTCACCAAACCGGTCCGGCTGCCACAGCCCAAGGGAACACGCTCCTCCCAGCCGGCATCGGCCCACGGCGAGTTCAGCACAGAGCAGGACAGGGCAGCAGGGCTCCAATTCACCTCTTGCCCTTCACACTGGGGTCTGGGTTTTCCTGCCTTTGTTCTTGGTGGGGCTGGGGGTCTTTCCTTCTGTTTTTTCAGACACATCAGGGCCTCCTGCCAGACAAAATGGGCCTGGTTCTGCAGCACGTGTTTTGGTATATGTCCATTACATCCATTTTTCTCCTCCACCTGTCCAAAATAGGGCAGGGGTTGGCTTTCTTTTTTGGAATGAGCCTGAGAAAAATAAGTGAAAATGGAATCTCCTCCTTCCAAAAACTGTGTCCAGCTGAAAAGCTATCTGCATCACCAATATGCACTCAAATTTACAAAACCAGTCTGGATTGTTCTGATAAATGTCTCAAAGATAACCAGGACAAAAAAGGGGGATTATTCCATTGAAACTGTAACGGGGAAATGCACAAGAACACCTACAGAATATGGAACCTCAGGAGCTAAAGACTCACTGTTGCATTTTGTGTCTGGCAATACTGGCAGATCCCGGTTTATTAAGTTCTGAAAAGAAAAATAATGAGTGGATTGCTCAGCTGAGTCTCAAAGCACTTCAGTGTGCTGAGCATGCCATCTCTTTTTGGTTTTCTTTTTCTGGAGAGAGAGGGAGGGAGAGGGAGGAAGAGCTGGGGAGCTTGGCACTGGGAAATGGCTCTTTGACTCTCATTCCTCTGCTTCTGCTGCTGATTGCCAGCGGTGTATCTGGCTATAAACAGAATTCACTGCATCACCCAGGAATTGTGGGTGGTGGGAAGTTCTGCCCATGGGGCTGGGGATTAAGTGTGTTGGTGCTGGAGGATAGGGTGTTCCTGTGAAGAGAGAGCCCTCAACTCAGGAATGTGCTCCTCACAAAGGTATGCCAAAGCCCTGGGGCTCCCTGCATCGAGGGTGTGATGTAAGATACAGCTCTTTGTTGCGAGCTTTTCTCCTGACATCCTTGCAAGCCAGGCAGATGTGTGGATATCTCCCAGTGGTTACTCCTGGAAGGAAACATTACTGGATATCCTAAGGGGTAAACAGTGCTCAGAGCTGAGTTCAGAAGCGTTGTCTCTGTTTTCTCCAGCTCTGAATGTGCCGCTAACTGTTTTTAGGGAGAAGCACTCATGTCTTATAAGCAGTGGCCAGTTTCCAGTATGGATCCCAGACCCGCAGAGGTGTCCTCTTTGAAATCCAGAGGCACGAGGAATCTCCCAAGACCTCGAGTTTCACTCCAGACCCAAAGCTCAGACCACACTCGATGAAGGAGCTGCCACAGGAAGATGGGAATGGAAGAGCACGCGGCAAGCAATGGGCTCCATCCACAGCCCTGCTCCAAAGGGCAGCTCCTGGCCCCATCTGCTCCTCATAGCCAGAGGAGATGAAAGCAGATCAAGGTGGTGGCCTCTCCTGAGGATGGTGAGCAGCTGTGACCTGCCAGGACAAGGTGAGCACACCCTGCACCTCCCTGTGCTGCCACTTGCCCTTCCCGGTGTCCCTCACCCTGCTCTGCACAGGAATCTTCTGTTACGTGTTAATCAGGCGTGGAGGTGCTTTCTGCTGTAGCATCTTTGGGCTACCTGTGAGCTCCCTATCTGTGATGAGGGAGATACCAAAGTCACCAGCCAAAGTTGTGCACAACTCCATGATTCCCTGCACTCCCTGCTTTGGCTCATTTGCAGTGCAGGACAACTGCTGCTTATTCATCTGTGAATTGCATTTTACATCCTGTAATTTTCATTCAAGCTTAGGATGAAAGCAGCTGTTGTTGTGTGCATAATAATAAGGATCTTCAAATATTTATTCCTAGAGTTTTTAAGAGTCTTTCTCATCATTCAGGCTGAAATTTTACCTAGAAGAGGTTTAGTTTCTGACAGGTTATTTGAAGGGACAAGGTCTTTAGTCCTAGATGGAATTGAGGGAGGAGAAGAAAAGAACAGATAGAGACAGACACACAAGCAGATGGATTCTTCCTTTCTTATCCCTATATTTCTGTGCACCAGCCTAGTGTCTGACATTCCTGGTTATGTGGGAATCCAGAGTCCAAGCAATGATCCTGCTTGGCTGAGATCAGTTACTTGCCCTTGGATTTCTACCTCTTCCAGGCAAATGCTGTGTTTTGAGGGAAGAGGGGCTCCTTGCTGCCTCCAAAATTCACAGCACAACTAATGTTACATGCCCAGAAAGCCTCCTAGCTGGAGTTCTGGTTTTCTAGCTAATGCTGTTTATATGAACCTTTCCCTTCTGCTTTAACTTGGATAGGATCAAAGCACTGGGAGCAGAGAGCTGCCATTACGCAGGCTAGGAATTCTGTATTCCTACCTCAGATTTCGATTCAGTTTGGGGATCCTGGGATTCCTCTGAGGCCAAGTGGGTTTGGATGTCAAATCCAGAGAATTTTCCCGTTCCGTGTGATGTGGGCGTGCCACAATCCCTCTGGCCTTGCCCCTCTGTTACCTGACTGGGCTGTGCTCCACCTCAGCTGCCCTTTCACTGGGCTTGAGCTCAGCCTCAGTGCTTGTAAGGAACACAAAGTCCAGCCAATGCTTCTGCCTTTCAGGTTCCACCAAGAGCATGCACTTACTGCCAATAAAGCGCTAATGATCTCTGCTTCAAGGGCACCTTTGATGTGATGATCTCAAAGCAAATCAATTCAGGGTTATAGCACACCCATGCTATGGATGGAAACATTGAAAGTGTGGAGAAATGAATCCTAAGTTCACTGGCAAACTGTGCCATAATGGATGGTGCCTTATTCTGAGGGCCCAGAGCCTGGCAGTGATGGAGGTGTGAAGGACCCAAACTAAAACAGGTATTACGGCATCTTCAGCAAACCATCTTTGTTGCTCTGGTGAGTCCAAGTCAAACACTTCATTTGAAAGTTCTCCTATAGAAAAGAGACCCCAAGCAAACCTTTCCCGAAATTTGTCCCGGAACAAAGTCAGCTCCACTTGCAGGCTGCGGGCAGCAGGCTCCACGTGCACTGCTGCAAACCGGACATCAAGCAGAAGGTGTTTGCAGCACTCAGCTGGAATTGGGGTACAGAAAGGGCTGTGGGATACTCACTTTATTTTGGCAGGGTCTCCTGGTTTATCAGGCCATGTACAGCCCCTGCACACAGGTCCCTCTCCGGGAAGCTGCGGCTGCTCCACCAGCAGGCAGAGGTGGAAATCCAGCCTGGTGGCACTGCCCTGCCCCAGCCCAGTGCTGGGGGGACTTGGCCCATAGGTCTTTAGGAGAAGAAAGGTTACAGAGAGCTTTGGTTCTGGGGTCTCCACACTGCCGCGGGTTTTGGCTGAGGAGGCACTTCAGCCATTTCTGATGGGTTGGGTGCTCTTGTCCTGTCCTGCATCCCTGAGAGGTTGCATGCACAGGGACAGATGGCCAAGAAGAAGGGTGAGAGGCAGGGCTGTGAATACGTAAGGTCAGCACCCCATTTTTGGTGCAGTACTTGTAAACTCTACAGGATTACACAGGAAAAGCTTTCCCTCTCATGTCATGCTTTGTCCTGAGCACTGGTGGCAGTGGGACTTACACACTGGAGCATATTTGGAAGTATTGAAATGCACAATTGTGACAGAGGAAGGGGAAAATGGCTTCTCTCCAGCCACCTCAGGTGAGGAATATTATCTGCAAATTGCCATAGGATGTGATACTTCTTTAAGGATCACACCTCCTTGAACACGTCTCTTTCTAAGGGATGGATTTCCCTCCATGCTGACAGCGTTTCTTGCAGTGCAAGTGATGGAAAATGTAGGCAGTTCAACGGAAATAGTCCCTAAAGTTGATCAGATTCTCCCATTTGTCCAGTTGGGCAAACATCTGCATGTGACCAGAGGCTTCTGTGTTAATCTCACCCTCTTGCAGTTCTGGGTTATCCTTTCATGTGAGTCATAGTTTGTATCTATACAAAGAGAAGCTTTAAACTGCCTCAAGTGAGGTATTTTTCCAGCACTTTAGCACTAATTAATCATTAAAGTGCCAAGATCAAAGGGTGGGGAACTACAATGTTGGTATGTTCTTATGATCACATTGCGGCCAGTTCCTCTCATAAATCCTGCTATTTTGTGAGTTTCAAGTCAAATCTCCCATGGAGAATGATTTGGCAACAAGATGGTGGGCTGCTTTTCTTTGCACCTCTCAGAAGTGAAGGGAGCTCTGACTCCACGAGGAAGGCAGGGTGAACCCCACAATAAAAAGACCAACCATTATTTTGGACATCTTGGCACCCAAACAAGCCAGTGATTTAGGCATGGATTTAAAACCCAGTCTCATGGGGTGAGAGTCCCTGTCCTGAAGATCTGGTAGCTCAGTCAGAGAAGCAGTGAAATGGTGGGAGCCTGGAGCCTATTCCAGGGATAACTTAAGGCAGTTACGGGTGTAAACCTCACTGTGAGCCAGCAAGACTCACTCTTGAAGTGCTTGAGTTACTTCTGAAAGTGAAGCGTTTAAAATAATGCTGCTGCTTCTGAAAAAAACATAGCCCAAGGTCGTGACTTCAGTGCAGCACAAACCTCAGTCCTCAGTGGCTGTGGCTGTTGTGTCCTCACTGGGACAGCCCTGGCACCTGCTGATGCTCCAGCTGCAGGCACGGGCATGGGCATGGCAGAGGCTGTGCCTCCACTCGCTCTGATCCTTGCACCTTCTCCAGAGCCAGCACAGGGTCCTGCCCCCTGCAGCAGGCACAGGGCTCACTCTCCCTCTTTGGGGTTAGCTGGTGTGAAACCTGCAGCACCCAAATGCTTGGGATCTGGGAAAAAGCGGCTCTCGTGCCCATGGCTTATTAAAGGTTGAGAGAGGGGAACAGAGAGTGCAAACAGGTCCTGCTGCTGGTGCCCACCCGAGCACGGGAACACCCGAGTCTGGCTGCTCTGGAGGAAAGACAGGGGCTTGTGTTGCTTTTGTGGGGACTGAGCAGACCAAAGGGCCTCGTGTTTTGTGTCTGGAGCAGGAGAGACTGGGGAGCAGCGAGCCAGAGGTGAGGCTGGGATTGAAGGAGGGGCAGGGCAAGACAAGCACAAGCCAGCGGCCCAAGTAACAAAGCATCTGTAAAATCAGCGGCCAGTAATGGATGTCCTAGAAGCAGATGGAATGGAGCAATAAGCATTTCTGAAATGTCTTTTTTTCCATAATATGGGATGTTTGAAAAGGCCACTATTCCTCCTTTTAAAAAAAAATCTCTTTTTGCTCCCTTTCATTCTTTCTCTTGTGGGACGCCTGGGACTTGACAGGGTGGGCTCTTGTCCAGCATTTGTTCTGACCTAGATTTTAATCTCTGCTTTTTTCCCCTTACCTTCTGCTTAGCTGGCTACTTCCTCTAGAAGACATGCATATAATCTATAAAACATTTGTGTTTCCCAATCATTTAAATTTCTGTTTTCAGGAGGTACTCAAGACTGCAACAAAAAGTTTTAAATTGCAATGACCATAAATGTTTTGGGCTGCCAGGGCCACCTAAATAAATATAATTGTCAAGGGACATGCAGAGCTTTATTTTGTAACCCACTGGTGGTGACAGATCAAAAGTAAAGACAAAAGGAGGGAACAAACTTATACCCTGGGAACACTGGTACCTGTCAGTGATGCAGGGCAGGTTGCTGGAAGAGCAAAGCTGCTGTGCAAAGTCAAACATGGAGGGTCTTGATAATCTCTGCAGTTTATTGAAAAAAAAATTGGTAGGAAGAGTGTTTGTCTGGTGGGAAGCTGGAAACACCACTTTTCATAGGGAAAGGCAGAGCAGGCTGTTCCCTGCTGGGGCTTAGAACCAGCTGGTTGTCACATCTGTGTGCTGCCAAGGAGCACAGCCTTCCCCAGCAAGGAGGTGAAGGCTCAGGGAGAGCTGAGCTTTCCCAAGGCATGGAGCTCTGCCCTGCTGGCTCACCTGGCCCTTCTGCAGCCGGGCAGGCCCACGGGGACACGTGCTGGGGAGGATTTCCCAGTGTGTGCCACGCTCGTGGGTGTGATTGGAGCAGCACTGGCCAAGCACAGAGCAACCCCAGCGCTCGGGCAGCCCTCAGCAGCAGCACACGGGGGGTTTATCCCTCTCCCTCCCCTCCAAACCCACCAAGCCACGTGTGTGCACACCCCACATTCTCCGGTGACTCCTCCAAGAGGACAAGGTGATGGTGCAGCCCCACCACCCCTCTCCTTCAGGTGTGCACCACCCAGTGTAATTCATCCGCTAATCCTGTTTGATGAGCCAGAAAGAATGTTTCAAGAATGTTTCATCCCTCGGTAATTTTGTTAACCTCTCCTGGCAACAAAAAAAAGGGCAGGTAATGAAGGTGTTTGAAAGAGTGTAATACCTAGAGAGCGTTTGGGAAGGGTTCAGAGGCGGACACAGGACTTCTCCACATGATTCCTCACTTCATCTGGGACGTGGAAAAAAACCCAAACAACCTCGTGGGATACTAATTCAGTCCTTGTTTTCTTTCTTGTATCAATTCCTCTAACTGTGCCTTAAATTTGGGCCAGATGCACCATGGTTTTACGATGTGGTACTGTGGGGAAGTCTGGGCTGGATCTAACAGAGGCTCTGCCAATGGGGCTGCTCCTTCGGGGAGCTTGGGATGCTCCAGCTATTCATTGTGCCTCTGTGGGAATGCCTTCAGCAGGGATGAATGGTTGGGGGTACCAGGTGGATGAGGTGACTGAGGCTCTGTCAGTGTGGTGAGAAGAGCAGGACACTTTCTGGCGCACTGGGTTTAACAGGGCGCCTTCCCTTGTTTGGGCAGAAAATGTCAGGTTTTGTTCAGGTTCATTCCTGAGTCAGTTCTGTACTGCTGCAGGAACAACATCCATACATTGCCTGCTTTGTCCATTTGGACAAGGAGCAGGATGTGCCCTGGCAAAGAGGGATCATGCTCATCCCGGGGTCTCGTTCCCCCACAGCAGGGCTTGGAAGCAGCACAGCTCACGAGTCCCGTTTAGTGCTCAGCACTATCTTGCAATCAAAACCTAATCACGAGACTGTCCTGCTCCTTTCTGATCATGTCACATCCCAAAAGCTTTGTGGAGGATCAACCAAATCTCCCGTGTTTTCATTTGCTAAGCTCAGTCAAGTGATACAAAGCCCAGAGTGCTTTTTCTGCCAATCTGAATTTGCAGTGATTAAATCGCGCTGTTGTGAGGGTTAATTTTCATGGACAGATATGAATAATTATCAGTTAATATGCTTAAGAATCGTAAGGAATATTTGGTAGTCTTTCCAGATACTTAGCTAACTGAAATTGGCATAATTCTTTTGAATTTAGGCTCTGTAATTCAGTGTTGTCTCTTTTTTTGTTCTCTCCTAATAATCTGCTCCCTGTCTTCACATCTTTTCTCCTCTTTACCCAGCATTTTTTTCTCAGCCCAAATTGTTTTGTTTTCACCTATTCTTAAACCTGCCAGCTGATACAGAGATGGAGAATGTTGAGATGACTAAAAACAAGGACCCTGTGCATGTGTTTGTAGGTTTAATTTAAAAACAAAATTCAAAAACCCCTCCTAAGGCAGTGAGTTCCTTGCAGTGTAAAACTTCCTGCCCTCGTTGCCACTGTGAAGGAATTTGGGGCTGTGAGTGAGCAAAACCACCTCAACACCAGCCTGTTGAAGTACATGTGCTTTATATAATAAATAAATGCATTATTTATTTATTTTATATATATTTAAAATGGAAATTATTGGGGTTTGTACAGGACTAAATGACTGAATTCTACAGCTAATGCAATGCAGGGTGGCAAATTGTGATGCAACAGTTTATGTACCGAGGACAAACCACTCCAGTGGAACACAGAGCTTGTCCGTTATTTTCTGTGCTTTTGATAAAGGCAAGTAACTTGAAAAGTTCTCTGTATAAGACAGAACCAGAGCAATTTCACTAAATTTACTAAAAATTAAGGGAAATACAGTCAAATATCCTCAAAGAGTAGCATAAACCCAGTAACTTGTGACTCAGGACTGAATTAAATTCCAAGTGAGATGCAAGATCTCTTTATCAGGCAAATATATTTCTGCCTAGGATTCTTCCATGGGAAAAAGTTCTTTTACAGCTGAAACATTTTAAAATACAATTTATTCCCTGTTTTATCTGTCTTGAGGCCCTGTTAGCTGAGCAGCCTCAGTGCTGATGGAGCTCAGGCTTATGTGCTCACAGAAGCATCAGCCATCGCTGTGTTCACGTGCCTGAGGTGGGAACAGGAGAGACCACTACCCACAGCTCATTTCCTCTTTCCAGTTGCTTGGTCCTTGAATCCCTCCAGGAGGCCAGCAGCAGCTCCCCTCTGTGAAACTGACACCCACACTCCCTTTGGGATGGGGCTGTGATTGTACAAGTGGGGTCTCGCCTGCAGCCTTGCCCTCTGTGCTGTGGCAGATGGGAGATGCTTCCTGGCTGCTTTCCAAAGCCCGGCACAGGAAGATGTGGAGAGGGTGTATTATCATTTCCCTGGCCATTGCAGGTGCAAAGAATTCAGCAACAATATTTGCTCTGGAGCCAAATTGCTCTCAGACTGCCTCCGATGTTTATTCAGTTGAGGAGAATTACCCAGCTCTTGGGCTGCTCAAGTCACCGGGTAGGAATTCTCAGACAGGGTATTTTTCTTCCTTTTATTTTATTCCCTTTTGAAACATGTGTCTAGACAAGTGACAGGCAAACCTCAAATGGTTTGGTTGCATAGCTGAATGGCACCTGAACATTCCCTCCCTCAGTCCAGCCCCTTGGATGCACTCAACCTGCCTCAGTTCCTGGAAATTGGCCTGAGAGGCTCAGGAGAACAGCCTCACTTGGGAGCTTTTCATCTCCTCCTGGTGTTGGGGAGTTCAAAGACCTTGAGGCCACAGAGCTTTTGCAAATAGTTTGCTCTTTGGGTTTCAGATTCTGTTGCAAACCAAGAAACACCGGGAAGCATAAAATAGTAAAAAAAAAATTAAATACATATATATTACTGGCCAACCCTCCAAACCTTAACATAACAGAAAGTTGTTCTTATTTCAAATTAAAAATGCAGTTTGATAACAGGAGAAGTGTTTGAATCCCCTTTTAAGCTCATTTAGACCCAGAGGTTACTGCCAGTAGCTGGCTGCCCTGGTGCCTGTGGCACGGAGCACTGCAGATGTTGTGTAGTTCCATGGAATGGGCCATGCAGGACATTTTACTGGAACAGCTCATGGTCATGGTCAAAGGCTCTTTGCTGAGCTGAACAGATGCAGTTGGACAACTCCATTTGACTCAGGTGGGATTTCACATGGGTTAAGTCTGTGGCTGGGCTGCTGGCAACATTTGCAGTACGTGGATCAATACCTTCCTGCTCTAAAATAATGACAAAGCCAGGGCTATTTACTGGAAACAGTTAATTAAGGACAAGTGAAGGCCGTCAGGAGTCTGTCAGATTGTCTGTCCATCCATTTGATTACTTATTTGTCCAACCAGTGCTGCAGCTGCTCCTGCCCTCTGGGCAATGGATAACCAAGTGTTTTGGTAAAGTCTGTCCCATTTATACAATGTCATAATTTAAAAAATTATTTGGATGTGGGTTTTACTTTAGTAAGTCCTCCTAGGGACACGCTCCACCTCAGCTGGGGCTCAGCTGGGGCTCAGCCCTCAGGCTTTGTTCCGACGTGGAGGTAGGAAGGGGGTGGGAGAGGTCTGGTTCAAAAGGCAGAGCTTTGGTGTGGCTCTGGTCTCTCCACCACCCACTGGCTCGGTGCTGACACACAGCAAATACCTGAGCTGAGCCAAAGCACCTAACTCAGTGTGGGAGCGGAGGTTCACTGCCATAAATTACATAGGAATAGGGAAAACCACTGATTTCTGCCATCCAGCAGTTCATTCCTGTTCTTATTCTCCAGTTAGCAATCTTTAAAAAAACTATTGCAGGACTTGACTCTTCTCTCCAGAGCCAATAACATCCCCTGTGCCAGGTGGAGCAATAATTCAAAATAGGGCAGACCCAGGAGAGAGTTAGATGGAGTTAGGAAGCAAATTCCAGAACTCCAGCTCCATTGCACCTGGTTCCTTACTGCTAAAAGCTGAGTAAGGAGAAACCCAATATTGCTGCTCTGCAGCAACACTGGAAGACTGTAATTTCCATTCCATTCGAATTTGAACGTGAAAAAAAGTATTTATTTGGCTTGATAAGTTCCACGCGTCCTTCCCACCTGTTTCCATTTTAACGCAAAAATAGAAACTCTTCAGTTCATATCTTGTTTCCAAGTTGGCAGAAGTCCCTGGGTCACTTGGTAGTGCTATAACTGAGAGTATGGTGTAGCTCTGTCTCTCTGTCTAAAGAACGAAAGAAGAACTCTTTAGGCAAAGGGGTGCAGTGGTGCAAGACTGGTAACAGATGCATAGATGGATTGAGGCTGGAGTTAGAGCCAGGTTCCCAACTACTGTTTGGAAAGGACATCAGAAAATCTGTTTATCAGGGAAAAAAAGATTATATAAAAAATATATTTCTGCCTAAGAAATGAATGCTTAGACCAAAAGAATGCAGGTAACCACAAAGACCCTCCCAAAAAACCTGTCCTTAGTTCAGTGTTACTGATCCAAGAGGAGCCACTGAGCTGCCCCAGCTTGAGGAGCTGCTTCATGTACAGCTTGTCAGCATGGAGAAAGGTTTTTTTTTAAACTGTGGGTGATGCCAAAAACAAAAGAGCTTAGTGAATAATCCTGAATAAGGAGCAAGCATCTAAACAAGGAGGCACTGTGGAATTTACGACAAATGCATGAACTGGCCCGTTGTAAAATGGACAGCATTTTATTCAAGGGTGCAGTGGCCATTTCCAGCCTTTCAATTATTTTTCCACCAAGTGTTAGAGGCTACGTGCTAAAATAGATAAAAAAGAGAGATGCTAATCAGCGATGGGATTGGATCTGTCCTGAGAGTTTTGACAGGTTCAGGCTCGACATCAGGAGGAATTTCTTCACTGGTGGGGTTGGTCCACATTGGAATGGGCTGCCCAGGGAGGTGGTGGAGTCAGCGTCCTTAGAGGTGTTCAAGAAATGACTGGACGTGGCACTCAGTGCCACAGTCTGGTTGACAGGGTGGTGATCAAGGTTGGGCTCGATGATCTCAGAGGTCTTTTCCAACCTCAGTGATTCTGTGATAGGATGTGTGAGAATTCCAGCACACCTGGATTGGCTTCAGTCCTGAGAGCACTGTCCTGCAGCGGATGGAAGGCACAGCAGCAGAATGGGAAAATTCACCTGGCCACTCTGGAAGTCCTTGCACCTCCATCACCTCCCACCCAGCCACGTTAGACCTCCCTTTCTATGCACAGAAACAGCTCCCAGCATGGCAGGGAGCTGATGTCACACGTGCAGTTTCTATTGCACTGCAGGAACACTGATTGCTTTTATGCTTTGGAGTCAATGAGAAGAAAAAGCAAAAAAGAACTCGTTCTGCCTCAGCTCTTTGGCAGAAGAGCAATAATTTCAGTGCACACCCCCCACCAGTGCTCTGCTGGGTTACAGCAGTGGTGTTGCCTGCAATGAAACACCACAGCTGTGCTCTGCTCCGCCTGAGACAGGAATGAAATGTTCTCCTCTTCTGTTTGCAACACAGGCAACAGGATTTTGGATTACATTACCTGAGTGGTCAACATCCAAATTATCTGTCCAGACGTAGTGCAGCAGGGCAGAGAATCCCACCCAAAAAACCTGTGGTGTTACTTCAAATGTGTATCTGAGTATTTCCATGCTTGCAGCTCTCCTGTGTAGGTGTCTAGTGATTCCCACTGATTATCTAACCATATGTTTTATTTTGCTTTAAAAAAAAAAAAAAAAGATTCAACACATTTTTGTGCCATGTTAGATGGACTAAAATAACACATAAAATCCTGCCCTGATTGAATCTAATGCCACCATTCCCTGAGTCAGGATTGGGCCCCAGTGAGGAAAAGTCCGTGCTGTGTGTGAAGTGGTTGGGACTGTGAATGCAGTCCCTCTACACTGGGGACACACTGACCTCATTTAGTACAGAAATAATATTTTTCCATGACCTGGATGTACACAGATGGTCCAGTCCTGCACAGTACAGGCAAAGCTCCTGCTGAACTAAGAAGAGGAAAATCAGGTTGAAGATTTGGGATTGCAGTTGAGGTCACTACAGCAGGATCAGTGCGGTAGGAAATATGCAGATGTTGCAGTTTTTCTTTGGAAAAAGTTGTGGTCCAAACATGGTGCTCAACTCTGAAGAGTCACAGCAAGAATTGTACAATTCCTGCACTAAATCTTGTCTCCCCTTCCACCGAGGCTCTCTGCAAGCACCAGGCTGATGTTTGTGATACAATCCTGCAGTGGATTATCTGCATGTCCAGCAAACAGGTTCTCCAGGTGCACAGCAGAGCACGGAGCAACACCCAGAGGGGTAACGCTCACAAACTCCTGCTAACTCCATGTGGCACCACAACAGAGCCCAGGCAGACCTGAATCACAGCGCTCAGGGATGCTTCCCAAACACTCGGCTTTCAAGGATGAGGCACAAGTTGAAGTTCATCACAAGTTTGGCCCTTCCTGCCTAACCCTGGGACAGCCGACTGACGGGGAAGTGAGAACAAGTGGGGGAACAGAGCAGTGGTGACATTTAGTGACACGAGGAAATGGCCTGGCAATGCTAACTGCCCTGTGGGGTTTCACACTGCCATGAGGGCTGATCCTCCAGGAGAACTGGATCTGTACCATGGTACAGCAAAGGGGAAAATCTCTTCAGCCAGAGTGTGCAAGCAGGGCAGTTTCAGGTGAAACTGCACTTCCAGTGTAGCTGAGAATTCTCTGAAAAGAGGGCAGCTGAGAGCAGCAATGGGTATTCTCCAGGCACACCAAGTCAAGCCCACCTCTCAGGTCTCCTAAATAAGACATCCAGGACAGATTCTGTGGGTTTGGCTGGTGAACTGTGGGAATTCAGAGCAAAAGGTGTGCAGCTCTCCTATAAACAGAAGTGATTCTGTATCTGGCAATAAAAGGCACTGTTGTAGCTGAGTCTTTCTTACCAACCTGTGTTCCATGGTCTGCACAACCAACAGGGACAGACTGCGAGTTATTAAAAATAATAAACTGATGAATGACATATCCCTGGCTGGGGAATGAAATACTTGACACACCAGATGGGCCTTCTTATCACTGATTTCTCCCGCTTACCCACTCAGTATTGATAACATGCTCAGAGGAGTTCAGAGAGTCGTGCCAATAAACACAAATGCCTAAAAACTGTCTGCAACAAGGCTTCATGATAAGAAATGAGAAAAGAGAGTTCTTTCCTGCAGTTACAAGGAGTTAAAGGCTGTCTTTTTGGAGGATGGGTATAAATCTCTGAACATTCACAGTCACTGGAGGTCACTTGTGGGTCCCCTCAAGGCCTTGGCCGGTGTCTGCCACATGTCTTTGTGTAAGAGAGGTTTCATGCGTTACTTAGAACTGAGTTGTTGTTGAAATACTAATTTGATAGTGTTCAGACATATTCATAAATAGTCTGGTAAAAAGGATGAACAGAGAGAAGAGAAATTTTGCAGATGATGCAAATCTGGCCACAGAGCACTGCTGAAAGGGTTCACGATCCCAAGTGGCTGCGCAGTGAAATGGCTGATGCAGGGCAGTGTCAACAAAGGCAGAGCACGTGCAGAAAACTCACCCTCACTGTACCTCCACACAGACGAGCCCTAAAAATAACAGTGAGCAAAGAGAGCTGGGAGGCCTCTGCAAATATCATTTAAAGTCCATCAGAAGAGACAACTATCACGTTAGGAATGAGCTGGCAAAGAGGCAGGAACAAATCAGAAAACATCATTACAGCACTCCTCAGTGAAACTGCATCTCCATGGTAGTGTGTTTTCTGGCCATGGAACTCCAGGAGAGTTGGGCTGAACTGGAAAGCACAGGAAGGAAAGCATTCAGGATGAGGAGAGACGGGCAACAGCTTCCACGAAGATGGAAAAATAAGCGGATGAGGAGCTTTCAGGGTGGAAAGGGGTGACAGAAGAAGGAGGTTCAGTAAAGGTCTGTCAGATCATGACTGACACAGAAAAAAGCAAATAGGAGCTGGCAGTACTGGTTCTCCTAAGAATTAGAGGGACCTGGTGGTGCTGTCACACAAGAAGGTTTAAACCAACAGAAGGAAGCACTTTTTCATACAAAGCATAATTAAATTGTGGAACTCATTGCCACAGGATGTTGCAGAGGCCAAAAGTTATAAATGGCTTGAGAAAGGGATCAAAAACATTTGAGGAGGATAGATCCATGGGTGGCTGTTAAAACACACTGGTCTGGAGGCAGCCTCTGCTTTGGGAAGTCCATAAACCACAGATTGCCTGGAGCAAGGAGGGTGCAGCAGGGGAGGGATGGATTCTGCATCGCCTCCTGGCTATGCTGGGAGATGGGATACTGGGAGATGCGATACTGGCCCATGGGGCCTTCTGCTGTGACACTGGTC
Organism: Edolisoma coerulescens; assembly: GCA_013397115.1. Taxonomy (NCBI): domain Eukaryota; kingdom Metazoa; phylum Chordata; class Aves; order Passeriformes; family Campephagidae; genus Edolisoma; species Edolisoma coerulescens. Next base: position 1,465,489 of record VWZW01005507.1, on the reverse strand, counting down.
AGGTCCCAACTCTGCTGTCTCTTCCTACCTTTATTTAAAAAACCCCCAAAACCAACGAAAACACAACCTAAAACAGAAGAGGGGGGAGAAACAGCCCCAGCCCTCCACACACTGTTAGTAGGCAGCCTGGTAGTTGTTTTATTTTCTTTAGAGTGGACTTTGTGTTGCAAGTGGCAGGAAGCCATGAACCACAAAAATAAAATAATTCTAACCCTAGTGCTAAGTAAGGAAAACAAAGATGGCTCAGCAATTAGCAGCATTATATATGTTGGTACTAAGTAACAACAGATGTCAGGACTTGAGCCCTTTGCATTCCTCACAATCCTTCGGAAACCAAAGCCTTTTGACGTCGCTATACATTATTGCAGTTATTTTGGGGCTGAGAGAGCAGCAAAGGCCCTTTGAATGCTGAAATATGTAGGTTGCTAGGACTGGTTGGGTCTTACCTGCATCTCCCTCCCCATCCTGTGTCCCTCTGCTGCCTTCCCAGGCTGGTGTGTGCTGTAAACCCTGCTCTGTAAAGACATGCGCTGGCCATGAGTCATTAGCAAGCATGCGAAGCTAATTGGCAAAATACTCATAAAAGATTTTGAAGGTGGGTTAATTACAATTCATTACAGTGTAAACTGTCCCCAGGCTATTGTTAAAAAATGCAGGAGTTTCAAGGTCCAGTATTTTATGATTCATTTTGCCATGCAGTGAAAAACAGACTCTATATCAAACTACATTCATTATAGTTAAGACCACAAAATCTTTATTGGTTTTCCCAACATTCCCTCCTTGTTATATGCATTCATATGGACTGCACATTTCTAGCAATTGGCAAGAAGGCATGAAATAAAATTTATTATATTTTCTTACCTTCTATTCGGTGCAACCTTAAAAACTGCCCGTTCTCATTGCTCTACCTCTTCCCAACTCAATTGGAGCTGATAGGAAGGGACATCGAAAATAAACAGAGAAATGACTGGGAACAACTTTGCCACACTGATGATTTGGCTTGATGAACCTGGATGCTGCATGTGCACACAGGAACTTCAGCTCCAAAAGGATACTGCTAATGAAACAGAAATAGTTTCTCCTTGTAGTATAACAGATAATTTTTTAAAAATTCAGAATATACACATTTTTACCAATCACTGGTATTTCCAGATGGAGGCTCTTGTAGCTAAGCCCAGGATGCACCTTCAGAGAGACAAAGGTACCACTTTACTCACACAAGTGATGCTCCCCACATGCTCTGCTGGACGTTTGTCTCCACAGAGCCAAATTCTCCAGCTTATAAAAGAAGATAACAGAGCCTTTGACTGTCTTTGCTTCTGTCAGGACTGTCAAATACTAGTGAGTAGCTTGGTGTAATTCTCAATACTGCTGTGTTGAGAAAAATTTAATAGAGGACCCAGCTGTGACCCCTGTGGGAGCAAAGCCAAGCGCTGCTCATCAGTGCTACCTTTGTGCCCTTCCCCGGGTGCTCCTTATCTCCTTGTGCTGGCTGGCACTTGGGCTCTCCTTTGAGGCTTAAATGGTGCCATTCAGCCAGGCTTCGCTGAGCTCTGCTTCTGCAAATCCAGGGGACTCTCTCCTGGGCCCTGCCTGTGTGTGACTGCACCCAGTCCTGCTCTGCAGCTACAAATATGTCCCTCAGAGAGTCGTTGTGGGCATTCCTGACTCGGCCGAGCTAATTTTGGGGTTAACACATAAACATATCATTATTGCAAAGTAAATGACGGAGGGAGCCAGGGACTACGGCTCTCCCCCATGAAAAATGTTGATGACATGTATGGATTTGGCTCTTTCTGTTAATATTTTACTTTTAGACTTTTTTGAGGTGACGGGGAGAGGGGGAATACTAAAGAAATCTCTCACTCAGGCAATCATTGAATTGCTGGTCTTTGTTTTTTCTTGTTGAAATCTCTAAATCTTTCAATGCAACTGGACATTTTCGGAGGCAAAGTTTTTCATTCAATTGAAAAAATGCCTTCTCCATTACGAAAGAATATTAATAGCAAAAACCAATCCGAACCCTTCCAGCTTGAAATTGGCCACGTGGGAATACCAGTTTGTTCTGGTAAGACTCCGTAATGGATTTATTGCAGCGTGCAATGTTTTTGTTTGCGTTAACGTAGTGTGAAGCGATAAATATCTTGGGTTGGTTCTTTTGTCTGAGGTTTTCTCTGGGAAACTGAATTTTCTTAAATGACAGTGTCAGAACTGCCATATTTATTGGGACCAGGACTCTGGTTCCCAGCAGAGACATGCAGAGGAGAAAACTGACCTGAGCACTTACGATACTTGCCCTGGGTGTTTTGCCAGGCTCCACATCTGCTCTGTCACCCTGGGGCTGATCCCTTCCAAATGATGTCACTGGAGGCTGCAACATTGGGAATGGAGCTTGTGGGGTCACCTGTGCCGCAGGATTTACAAGGGCGGCGTTTTCCTAGCAGGGGATGCACCATATGGATGTGCCTCTTGCTACCCCTGCTGAAATGGTCTGGCGGGGACCGAGAACTGGGCAAATCCCAGAAGGTTTTCCCAGTGCAGCAGCCAGAGCTCGGCTGGGTTTTCAAAGCTGGTGGGTGTTGGGAGCAAGGAACTTGGAAATCAGAGTTCAGTGTCAGTGATATTTATGGGTACTGACTAATCTCTGTGCCTGGGACCTAACAACTATATCCAAAAACATTAGCAAATATTCTTTCGCCTTGTTTTGTTTTGGTAAGAATTATGGCTGTTCCTGTTGCCATCTCACCTGGAAGCAGCACATGGAGCAACTCCGGCAGCTTCACTTGGTGACATTTAGCAATGTCAGTGCTGTCATTGGACAGATGGACCAGTGACTGAAATGGAAACAAAGGAGGAACAAATGAACTATCAAACTTTTCCAAACTCTCCCAGATATTTGTTTCTAGTGGTGGAGATATTTTGCAAGTGGCAGGTGTCAGTACTGAATTCTTCATTCTCCCTTTGGTCTCATTATAGACGTGGTATTTGTTTTCAGACGAGGCTGACCTTTTTCATCACTCCTTTTTAGGGTCATTCCTCTGTAAGGCACACAGATGCTGCATTTGGACTGGACTTTTTAGCCACAACATGACATATAATATAATATGTAACGTGCAAAGCTCCAAAATTTCAGGGGCTCCATTAAAAATATTGTGCAGAAATTGGGATTTTTGCCATTGGCTTGATTGGCTCCAAAATTATACCCTTGCTGCTCCTTGGAAATCATCTTTGACTTGGAAATCGTCTTGACAAGTGCTGTGATCCATTGCTCTCCAAGGAGATTCCTACTACTTCATTGTTTCGACGAGGCTGTAAATAAGAGAAGAGGTTTACTCATCCAGTGCTCCTCCGGTCCCAGTTCAAGTCAGAGTCCTCAGGAACGGGCAACAGCAAAATGTTAATCAAATTCCTTCGAATCTCAAAACAAATGTTGAGTAGAGCTTCTCCAAAGCTGCAGAAAACTCTCCATGGGAAACTGTCAACATTTCTATTTAACATATTGTCTCAACATTTAGCATCTGTGACTCAACTGTGAAGTGTTCAAGAAAAGAAAATTTTTTTAGATATTAGGAATACATATCTATGTGAGTTTATACACATAGAATGTAAACATCCTTCTATCTAGAACAGACATGCCACCTATATAAGGTTTTCCTTGCCAACTATGAGTATGTGTGATATTTATATGTGACAGGAGGAAAGTTTCCAGCCGGCTCCAGTTGTGAGCCCATCACCTTGAAGGCAGAGTTGTTTTTTGCTTGCTTGTTTAACAAAGTCTGTTTTGACAAATGGGCTCTTCTCCCCAAAATCTGCTCTGGGATGTTCTGCCTTTGGGATTGGCCATCCCTGTTGGTGCTTCCAGTCACTACCATCACTTAAGGCCTCTGGACTTTTCCAGGTGTTTAGGGAGAGATCTGGGCCCACCTGGCCATCTGTGGCAAAAATCCTGTTGACCTCAGCAAACCTGGATTTCACTCCCAGTCCCTGGAAGATTTTTACTGATATGCAAATAACACACTGTCCATATCCCTCAGTCAAAGCCTCCCCCTTTTGCACTGTCCGTGGTATTAATCTCCAGTTCTTTAAATCACTGCTCTTATTCCAGGCCCAGTGGAATGATCCCCCCCTCCTCTGTTTCCATTGAAATTCATCCAGGTTGGTGGAAGTACCTCACTGAGGGTCCCTCATGCAGGGTGCTTCCTCCAGTAAATTCAAAGGGATGAGACATCTCACAATTGGCTTTTATAACCTTACGAAGAGAAAAGCCTGGCTCAAAGCTGCTGACTTTCTCTAGCAGACAGAGCTGCTCAAAGATGTGCTGCACTTCCCCTCAGTGAGCCAAACACCCAAAAGTGTCAGAAGTGGTTGCACACACGAGGCACCACTGCCCAGCTGTGTGTGACAGCACAGCTGCCACTTTTGGAGCCAACAGCTTGCCAGCAGAGATGCCATCTTTGTCATCTTTGACAACCTTGATGAGATCACTGCCATGAAGGCACCTGGAGCCCTTCAGTGAATTCAGGTGCCCTGTGTGACCCTTCCCATCGAGAAGATGGAGCAGCAACACTGGATTTACCCACCATGTTTATGTCACGATGAGCAGCCCCAGGCAGGGCAATCTCTTACAGAGTGTCTATACAATGTCTGATAGAAGGCCCTTGCCTCAGCTCAACCTCTGGGTTGGAGGCAAAGAGCAGTGCTTGGCAGGCTGCAGATTTCCAGCTAGAAATCTAACACCAAATAGTTCTCATTCTCTCTCACTCTTGGCACTTGGCCCTGTTCAGGATGATTTTGTTTTGGTTTGTTTTTTTAAAGAAGGTACAAGACCAGATCTTGAGGGCCCTCTGTCTCTGATTCCCATTACAGTTTACATTTCACTCGCTGGCAGACTGTCTCAGAAGTGTCCCAGGGTTTCCCCTTCAGGTTTTAAAGCAGCAGAAAGCAAGACAGCATGACCTCTCTCTGGTCCTGGAGCTGCAGCTGTAATCAGAAGCTTTATGACGAGGTTCAGCTGGAAGAGCAAAGGAGAGGAGAAAAAAAAATAAAATGCAAACCAAAACAGGGGAATGCCATCAAAGTCTTTCAAAGTCAGAAATTCATTTTACCTTTGTCAATGGCTGTGGTTTTCAAGGATAAAGATCAAAGTGCTGACCGTGGGCAGAGCTCTGACGAACGCCGAGCTCAGCCTGTGGAAGCCTGGCATTAGTGCCACAGTTAGACTGTGTCTAGACGAGCACGGGGTGCTCGTGCCAGCTTTGGCAAACATGGCACCCCAGCGCTTGCATCAGAGCTGGAGCACGAAGACTGAGGCATCCAAACTGCAGAGGGGAGAGAGCAATCAGACTCCAGCGGAGTGGAACTGGAGAAAGGAAGTTTAGGGAAGAAAAAGCAACAACCAACCAAAAAAACCAAAAGCCCAAAAAAGCAACCCATAAAAAACCCACCCCCAGAAAGACAGCTGAGATGCACCCCATCTTCCAGGTTTTTGCATTGTGATTAATGTACACAGAAAGTTTAGATAACTGGGGCAAAGTAATGCCAATTTTTTATCAATATAGATGAGCTGGCTTCATATTCCTCCAGCCCTTTCATGTGGAAATGAGACTGCATTTGATGGGGCCAAGCCCATGTTTGAAATAGCTCAGCTGGGATGTGCTTGTGGTGAGGGTTCAGGTGCCTGTGCAGAGAATCCTGCAGCTGGACCCTTCCTGGGGGCAGACAGTGCCTCCAGCTTCCTGCCTTTTCCTCTTTCCCCTGGGTAGGACAGAAAGCTCTTGCTCCATGGGATAAACACACACCAAGTCCGAGCTGACGGGATGTGCAAGGGACAAGGTGGGTTTGGCTGCGGAGGGGCCCTGGCCCTCACATTCCCACGTTTCTCCACATTCTCTTGCACAGACCCTTAAAGATACCCCGCTGTCCTGTGCCCAGGGAGGAGGTGGGTGCATAGGACATTCCCCACACACAGGTTCAGCAGCTCGTGTAACTACACCTGGGGCCCTGCACGTGCCTGCTCGGGGGCTGCAGGCTGGGACACAGGAGACAGGAGCCACGGCACCAATCCCTGCACGTGGCACCCTGTGCCTGGCTGAGCCGCACGGGACGGGCACAGGGATGAGTTCTAGAACCACTGCGTGCTGCTGGACAGCCCCACCACCAGAGCATCTCAAAGCTCCCAGGTCCTTTAAACCAACCATTTCTCCTCGCAGTTACTCCGGCTTCCACCAGCCACAACAAGTTCAAAAGAAACTGTAGATTGATGTGGGCAAACATGATCTCCAATGGAGGAAGACAGACCAGAGGAAGTATTTTCATAAAGCAGCTGGTTTCAGCCGTGCTTCACACCAGGGAATGTGCTGCCCATTGACAGGAATATGGTGTAGGACTTGCTGGAAACAATGAGCTCAGAGACCGGTCCCAGCTATTCCCAGTTCTGCTTCTGACTCACCTGCATGGCCTCGGGTGAGTTACTTGCAGATTTGTGCCTTAGTTTACCCACTGGCAGTGGCAGAGATAGTAACAGTCTCACAGAGTGCTGAGAGAATTAGTTAATTAATATTTGGAAAACAGTTTGTGCCTTGACGTCTTTGTGCCTTTGCTTACCCATCAGTAACATCAGAGATAATAACTGTCTCATGGAGAGGTACAAGGATTAATTAATTATTTGAAAAGCAGTTTGAGATTCTTGGATGAAAGGTCCTGTGTGAGTAAAACATATCATTAAAAACATCTCCTGGTCCTCTGTGAAGTTAAAATAAAGCTGGAGCTTCTTAGTCATTCAAATAATTAAACCATAAATACTGTTTATTTTAATCTTCCCTTTAAAAAAATAATCTAATCTAGGCAGTGATACCAGCCAAATAATGAAAAATGCTTCAAATTCAGGAGACCTATCAATTTGAAGAGCTTGATTCTTAATTGCTTTTTGATGTCTATCGACAGAAAGTGAGAGCAACTGCATTTACTAATGCCGGGGCAGCTGGGAGGATGCCCACAGCTCCTCTGCCTGCACACTCTCCTGGGCACGGCAGCTGTAACTGCACAGGGTTTCTCACACTCTCCTATTTGACTTGCTAACCAACAGGGAGGTGCAGAACAGCCCATCTTACAGGCATATGCCAAAGCCAGCATCCCCCAGAAAGGGGGGTGCACTGAAGCAGGGCTGCAGGAGCAACCTCTCCTCCCAGGAATGGTGGCAAGGGGGCAATTGGCCCAGGAAAAGGCACCTTCAGCCCTCGATCCAGTCAGCCCTTTGTACCCCAGGCAGCTCGCACTGCTTGTCTCTCCTAAAACTCAGCACTCAGTGGGTCCTGCAAGTCAGCGCTGCCCTGCCTGCCCTGCACAGGTCCACAGGGAAAGAGACACCACAGCAGGAGAAGGGATGGAGTCTATATTTAAAATCATCTTTTATTTAGAGAGGTACATGCTAAACGTGGAAACCCCTCTTGGTCACTTCTCTGGGGACTTACTGTAAACTGGGGCATAAAATACATGCAGTTGGCCCATGTATCTCTCCTTGTCTCTAGTTTTTGTGCATGCTTTTGTTTTACAAAGTACATAGGTGAAGCAGAGGCTTGCAGGATCAAGTTTTTAATTGAAAGGAGCCTCTTTCAAGGTGTAACTTCTGCTGGGAACCTGCTGTGCTGGTCACCCCAACCATCACCCCACAGAGCCTTCCCCCAGCTCAGAGGCCTTGTCTCACCCTTTCCATGGCCTCCCACTCCTCTCTGCCCGTAGAAGATTTTGCAGCAATCACCAGTAGCCTGTGTGGGAATGTGGGGAGGAAGAAAGGAGGTAATTGCCTTCCTGAGCCCCAGCGCTTTCATTAGTTAAATGTCCTCCCATCTTTCCATGCTAGTCCAGCTTCTACTGAATTTTCATCAGGCCAGAAGAGGTCTTTAGGGCCATTTGAAAGCAACCATCAGATAAAAGCAATTGTCATCCTCCTTATGCGGCAGGCAGGGAAGCAGACACGGGCAGACTGGTCACACAGGAAGGAGAGAGAGGAGGGACCCGGTGACTCAGAGCTTTTGACTCCCAGCTGTCAGCTTGAGACGCCGCTCCAGCCGAGCATAAAAGCACATGGTTATCTCTCAACTCATGAATAATCCCATTGATTTAAGCCATAAACTCCAGCATCCAGGGCTTCACCGTCTGACTACTCTCACCAAGAGTGGATAAACAGGAGTACAGGTCTGGATATTCCTCCTGACATAGAGGAATATTTTCAAATGGTAGTTTCCCTGGTTCAGGTTTCTAAGGGAACCAGCAATGGGGATGAAGAGGTGGCTTGGTCCCCAGGATGAGGGGTCCCTCAGGGGTGATGGAGGTCTCTCCGTGCTGGACATGAGTGGGCTCAGCACCTCCCTCACAATTGCCCTGTTGGATGCATGTGTGGTGCTGCTTGGTGACACTGACCTCAGCGGTGATTCCCCAGGCACAATGCCCAGGTGACGCGATCCCAGTTGCCAGGCTTCGCTGGAGGTGAAAGGGGCATTTGCATATAGGATGATACCCAGTGTCCTCTCCCAACTGGGATAACTGAGTTCTTCATCCCTTTGCTCACACAGAATTGAGAAATGTCCTAGTTGTGAAGGACTCTCACTCACAAGCAGAGACGCCCCTCCAAATTCAAAACCCGGTTTAGGGTACAGTTCACTCTCCCATGGCTCCTTCTGGCTTTGACTTTCTAGAGCAGGGCTGAGAGATCAAGGGAAACAAGAAGGAAGCTCCGTTCCTGTTGCTGATGGGAGAGTGAGTGAAGCAACCTAAATTACACATGGATGGTGTTGCTACCAGATGGTCGAGCGTTGTTCCCTTCTATTATGCAAAGTAATAGTTTCGCAGACAGAGAAGATCAGAGATATCAGAGCTTTTGGGAACCATATCCCACAGCTGACTGAAAAGCGTGTTTTACCTTTATCTGTTGACCTAGGATTTTAGCTGGATGTCTGCTGTTCAGCCCTTCTCCAGAGGGGAAAGTGTCAGCTCTGAGAAAGACTGAACCCAATGAAAATGGGATCATTCTGTTAGCCATTTAAAGGGCAGGGTTTGGGTTTTGCAGACTGGGACAGGAGCTGGTGGTTTAAATAAAATGTTCAATAAACCTGGGCAAAGCTCATTTTGCTTCTATTTATGAGAAGCTTTCAGTTTGGTCCTTTGCAGCCTTGTGATGTCTCAGCTGGAGATATGTGAGCTGAATGGACCAATCCTCATTGCCTAATATGTCCAAATATTCTTCCTGGTCTGCATCCATCTGCTGCCTCATGTCATTATGGCATGCTGACATGAAAACTGAAGGTGTGAATGGAAAGCTGCTTCTGCTGGCTTCAGCTCACGACAGCTCAGATATGGGTGCAATGCTCCCCTGGACAATGTGTAAGGCTCAGCATGTGCTGAAGCAGTGCTGGAACACATTTCTGGGGCTGAGGCTTCCTGGGGGGCTCCAAGATATAAAAATAGGCCAGGCTTCCCTTACGGCTTCCCAATAACTGAAATTCAACTGATTAAACCTCAGTTAGGAAGGGTGGCCCTTGTCCTCACTCAGAGCTGTGGGGTCTCAGCTCTTGGGCTGGTTTCTGAACCAGCTCCCTCTGAGACAAGAAGTTCTTTAAGAGTCAGTGGCCAATACTGGATCAAATTCATCCACTTGCACTTGGCTGCAGATTCCCCTAGTACAGATGCTGGATTTTATAATCTGCATTTAATTCTCCCCTCTTTCATTTTCCCCTCTAGGAATACAAGGGAAAACAAAACCAGGAAAAGGACAGAACAGATGGAGGAGCCCCACTTGTGCTGGGCTGCTGGGGAGCTTGGCAGTCTGACTCCTGCTCCAAGCCCTTCCTTCAGACTTCTGCCTGACCACAGGTAAACTGCACCACAGCTTCCCCATTGCTCAGAAATAGTTAAATACACCACTCATTCCATAGCATTTACAAACCAACAGGTAGGAAGCATCACCTTGGAGCCAGGCACCTGTAAAATTGCTTACTAAGGTATGTGCTCCCAAATTCAAGGCATGGAAAACCCAATGGTTTCATAACAAAATGTGGAAAACCCCCAACAAATATTCCAATGCTCCCTTTCAGGCCACACTCCAAAAGCAAGAGAGACTATAATGGACAAATCTTCCTCTGGCAGGGGGCCAGAGCCAGAGCACCTCTTGCCCAGTCCCAACCTACTTCACCCCATGCAAAATCCCTGCAGGAACAGGCTGGCACGGCCCAGACACTCCATGGCACTGTCCCTTTGCTCATGGCAGCAATGCCAGCTCATGGTTAGCGCCTCGGTGTCTGGCCAAAGCGCGCGGCAGACGGCTGTCTGAGCCTGGGACCTGGGAAAATGGGGATAACATCAGGAAAAAACAAAAACATCTTACATACCTACTGCTCCCATCTCATCCCGCTCTGGGAGATGCCTCCTTGCCGTGGACTGAGTCAGCGCCCGGTCTTGTGGTCCCTCAGCACTCCATGGAGCTGCTGCCTGCTCCAGGCTTGGGGCTCTTGGCACGTGGCATTCCATGTGCTGCTACAGCCAGCGCTGGGAGCAGTGGCGTGGCTATTTCCACCCTGTTTGGGCTGGTGTGGCCCACCTGTGTGTGTGAATGCAGCTCCCCAGCAGGCCAGGATGGAGCAACAGCCCCTACCCAGGAGCATTCGCTGGCTCCTTTGAAAAATCTCCCCAGATGTTCATGGGATCTTCGGTTACCACAAAGTATCTGCCTGGATCTGGGCTTTGATTCTCCACTCTGTAGCTTTATTCCAGGCTGGCTGGGGCAGTGCCTTTCCCTCAGAGACCACAACTGACAGTTCTCCTCTCAGGGAGAGGGAGGAATGGGGCAGCGGTTGCATTTCGAGGGTGGGGAGAGGGAAAGGCTGTTTGAGGCCATGGGGCAGCTGCAGGGCTGGTGAGGATGATCAGGAATCACCTTCTTTCTCCTTCTCTGGGTGGGGTGGTGAGGTGGATGTCTCACCTCTGCCAGCTGTAACTAACACGGGGGGCTGAGCTCCAGCAGTAGATGGGTCACCTCAGATGTGCACCTCCCCCACCTGCTCTGCTGGTGAGAGTGGCTTCATTCTGCAAAATAAGCACAGAGAGAGAAGCTGAAATTGCCAAGTGGGAATTCAGTTTGCGTGCACGCTGAGAGCTGGCCAAAGAAGGAGAAAACATCCATCTCAGGAGGGTTTTCAAGATTTGGACACTTGGCTTCACGTTTTGGTTATGTTCAAACATGACGTGTCAATTCCCATCAAGGAAAACAAGAGGAAGAACAAACAACCCAGTCTGCTAAAGTCAGGGCTGCCATGGCTAGGAAGTTCACGAAGCACATGGCTAAAAATAGATTAGTCTGAGCTCATGATGTGAGCACAAATCCATACTCCACAACTGGATATTGTGGGGCTCCTTTCTCTCTTGCTGTGCTAAATCCTGGAGTATTAGGAAGTGAAATGCAAAAACAGCTCTTAAAAGTAATAATAATCTTCCTACCAAAATTAAAGCTCAGCTGTGCAACTTCCACGTTCCTCAGCCTTTTATTTGTGTTTGAGAAAATTTATGGTAAGGATTTTACTCACCTGAGCTTTGGGTGTCTCCAATGTTAGTAGGCTGCAAATGAATTGAGTGGATGATGCAAAAATGAGTGCCAATAAAATATTTACACCAATTCTTCATTCTGTGTGAAACTTCTTTTATATATATGCATATACGTAATACTATGAATAATAGAAATTATGCTCATATTTTGTACTAGGGATGTAAACACTGGTCCCAACAGCAGTGGCAAATGAACCACTCACATTTTCTGATTGCATAATTTGCCTAGAGGATGGATACATAATTACACTATAATTAAGTATAATAAACAGAGAAAATGATTTGAGAAGGAAAAATTATCACAGCCTCAACCACATCAGCCAGAAGCTCTCTTCTAATTAAGTTATTTTATTAAACAAAATGTTTTTAAGGTGGGTCTGCTTTGAAATTGTACATTATAGCCCATGTAATGCAATGTACTTTATAAGTAAAACATGGCTTGTGTATGGACAGATGATACCTGATAGGACTCAGGAAACACAGAGCCATTGGGTCCAGCCCAGCCAGGTGCTGAGTCCCTCACAGCCCTGGTCCATGGAGCAGACTCTGAGTGCTGCTCTGGGAAATTGCAGCCTTTCATTTGCATTCACTCACAGGCTCCTGGTAGATTACTTGTTTGTTTGGGTTTCTTTCTGATTTAAGGGAGAAATCAGAGCACCAGGTAATTCTGATGCTGTCATCCTGTAATGATACAGTGGAGGCAAAGGACAAGAAAAGAGGCAGCTCAAGCTGGCCCAGATAGCTCCTGGTGTTTGGAGCTGAGTCTCGAAGCATTGTTCCCTCTCAAAAGCTTTACCCTCACTGGTGGGGCTCAGTGCTTGACAAAATGAGAAGACGGAGTTGTCTCTAATGCTGCTGTGGCTGAAGGAATCCAACTCAGTGGTTTCCAAACTACAGGACTCAGGAGGATCCCCTCATCTGCTCCTGTACACGGCAAAGGTCACTGGACACCCTCCAGCTCATTCCTCTTACAACTACAGCTTATTTTTCCAAACCCTTGCCCCCAGCCGCTCAGGGACTGCAGGAGCTCTTAGAGGAGCCTTAGAGCGTTACTCTGCAGGAAGCTACTGCTCCTGTTCCCCACCACCACAAAAAGCAAAAAATGTTCAGCTTCAAGTTTCAGCCAGAAGATGTCTGGATACATCTGCCTCATTTCCACATTTGCCTTCCTCTTGGGAGTGCTTGGAGATTGTGATCAAGTCTCTCTTCAAGCCTCTCTCCTGTAAGCTCATTGCTGCCTGATACCGATCTCTGCTGGTTTCCTGGCTCTTCAAGGCTCCTACAGCCTTGCAATGTTCTTTGGGAAGAGCTCTGTGTATCAGCAACCTGATTTCTTAACTATTCACTCCCTTCTTCAGTTCCCGAGTCACTTGTAATATTTACTTGCAATGATTTAGGTTTTCTTTCAGGTCATTGTAAGAAACAGCATAACTTCAGTAGCACATCCTGTTGGTACTTGCCTGGGATGAGATCTAAGAAGGGAGTTGCATCCCAATATAGGAGAAAATGTCCCTGGACAAGGGCAGGTGGGATGGGGCCCCGATCTAGTCCGTGACGTCCCTGCTCATGGCAGGTTGGAAGGTTGGAACCAGATAATCTTTAGGGTCCCTTCCAACCCAACCCATTCTATTCTATGATTCTAAGGACAACCCACAAGAACAAGAAACTGTGCCCTAAAATATCAGGTGTGCACAGCAGCACAAGGTCCTTGAATTCAAACTGTTGAACATTATGTTGTGAGAACATCTCCAAACGCCCAGTGAAGGTCTTTCTCCAGCTCTGCCTGCTGCTCACCAGCGTAACAGAGAGCAGTGTGGTGGTCAAGAGGAATCTTCTCTTGTCTGGAGTTTTCCACTCTTAAGTATTTGCAGAGCTTTGAACCACAAAGTGCTGTGGGTTATTGATGGATTGCTGACGTGTGCGGCTACAGGGTGCCCCGGGGTCTGTATCCTCCTCGTGCCCGCTTCAGCTTCTCTCCCCATCTCAAGCGCTCTCAGGTGAGCGGTGACCTGGTTTCAGCGAGGAGCTGCCATGACAAATCACGTGGCAGTCACAGACGTTGCAAACTCAAGCCAAAGAGTCATTCTCAGATGCTTGGCAAACGCCAGACCACAGAAACTCAATGTGTCGTAAGATTCCACTTGGTCCCATAATGACGGGTGGGAAAAAGGAGGAGGATTATCCGTAGACCTCAAAGTGTTTTACAAAGGGAGACAAATGCTCCTATTCCCATTTATTGGACAGGGCAATAGCAAGCTGAGACTTGCATGAAGTCACCCAATTAATCAGCCAGAAAACTGCCACTGAAACCCATGTTCCGGTCTAAACAGGTTCTCAGACTGCCCTCATCCCTGGAATATCTGCGTACCCTCCAGTAGCACATGAGAATTTGGGCATGTCCACGCTGGCCGATGCAAACAGCTGCCTGTGCATCCAGCCCCCTTCCCAGCCAACTGGACACCAGCCATCTCCAGGTGGAATGTGGCAACATTCACACCATCCTGAGCCTGGATGTACGAACCCCACCACAAGCTGGGGTGAAAGCTCAACCCACCCCCACCCTAACTCAGCTCTGTGGCTTCCAGGATGCAGCTCGGTTATGGGGCCCGGACAAAGTAGATGCGAGACTATCTCTGAGAGCAGACAGACATTTCCTTATTCTAAATCCAGTTTCATCGTCTGTAGTGCCCTTCAGAGTATTCCCTCGTGCTTTAGTTCCCACTGAGACATGGAGACAGAGCACAAATATCTTGGTTATCTGGTCACAGCTCCTTGGAGGAGAGATATGGAAGATGACACTTCCACAGGGAAATTTGGATACACCACCATAAAAATAAAAGAAAACATCCCAAATATATTTATGAAGTCAGGAAAAAGGAAAGAGAATGAGGGCATCTCTAAACTCAAGATCTATTTGTCATGAGCAAGAGTCCTAAAAAATAGGTAACTTAATGACCTGAAGGAAGACTAGCTGTTATTACAGGGCATTATACTGGCAAAGTTCCTGTACATCACAACAATAACTCTCTCCAGACTTCTTTTCCCTTCCAAAGCATACGGAAACACCACTGCATTTAGCCTCAATTCCCTGGCAGGCAGCAACACTTCCTTGTGAGAGCTGACACAGCCATGGGAAGGCTGCTTTTTGCAGCAGCTACAAAAGCCCTGTGTGACCCAGCAGGTCTGACGTAGGGCTGAAGAAATGAGTCCTGCTCCAAGGAAGCTAAAAATCCCAAGGTGCCCTGAGAGCTCATCCTGGACTACTCATGCTCCCAGGTTTAGAAATCCTTTGAGGGTTGCCGAGTTCACACGAACCACTCCCAGCTCTGGCAGTCCAGCTCTGCTCACCCTGACTTTGTTTTCCTCCCTGGGCACCCACATCCACCATCTGCCAGCAATGGGCCATGGGGCAAGGTGGGCTTTGCTCGGATGCTCTTCCCTGTTTCTGGATCCAGATCCCTGCTGTCAAGGATGGTGGCTTCACTAACTCATCCCCCTTCTCCTGGGGCAAGCAGGGCAGCACGTGGTTCTCTGCAGCTTTGCGTTTGTTGGACTTCTGTGCAAAGCCCTGAGTGAAAGAACAACTCCTGCCTGTGCAGGGAGGGCACGGGCGCCGCTGGAACAACGGACCTGGTTAACTCGGCCACAATCATCCAGGAAGTTCGTGGCAGAGCTGCAAATAAAATCCAGACCTTTTGCCTTTTGGGGCTGTGTCTTCACAACAACACTGCTCTTCCTCTGGGCATCTGGGCCTGTTGTCTTATTGGGATGAGCTACTCAGCAAGTCTCCTTAAAGGGAAAGAGCCACACTTTCATTCTTTAGAGAAAAAGACACCACCTACATAGGAAAACCCCATAGATTCTTGCAATTATTGCCATGCACAGACAGCTTTCCCTCCCTTTGTGATCTTTACCACTTCCTCACCATATGGAAAAGGCCTGATCCTGATGAAAATAGTCATGGTTCCAGAAACACCACCCAGACAATGTTGATTTACCTCCACAAAGGATGTGGCCCAGTGCTTTTGGCCAGACTTTCCTGCAGGCAGCCAGTCCCATCCCTGCCTCCTCCACCCAGAAGGCTGGGGAAGTCAAGTGACAATAACCCTGCTCAGCTTCACCTGGCCCACCCAGGGAACAGCTATTTCTGTACAGACACGGAAAACCCAAGCCTTGTCCCTTTAATCTAACATCTCATGCACGTTGCTAAACCTAATTTGAAAAAAAAAAAAAAACAAACAACCTGAAAATAGCATTAAAGGAAGCAGAGGATTTGAACTGCACTATATTTTTAAGATAGTCTTTCTGGAGAACACTGTATTTAAAAAATACCCCTTCTACCATGAGGTTTCTGAAACTAAAGAGCCATCCCAAGCTCCTCTGAGATAAGGCTTGTAATTTGGAACTGAGTAATGGAGTAAACACAATTGGCTTTGTATTAAGAGGCGACGTGTCTGTCCCATATTGCCCCCACTCCAGAGGGGTTTGGGGCTATTTGTGCTGGAAATTAAAGCTAAGAGCAGTGATGATGAAGGTGGCTCACCCTCCATGCCTGACAGAAGGATGGTATCTCAGGGTACAAATCGCCCTGGAGCTATAGAGGAAAATACCACCACTTTTGAGAATTTAAGGTCCCCTGTCTCCCACACCCACAGGATTGTTGATTTAAGGTGAGAGCCTGCAGCCTGACGTGTTTGGGAGGGCAGCTGCTGAGCTGTGGCAGGCAGAGGCTGAACACTGCACCCTCCTCTTAAGTGAAGTGATACCAACTCAAGACTATTCTAACAATAAGGTCTCATTCCTTCATATTCAGTTGACATATTCCTATTAGAGGGATGGCAAAACCAGTGAAATACACAAGTTTCCATGATGGTTTCATGCTGGGCATAAATATCTATGTCAGAGCCTTTCAGGCCTCTTTGCATTCCCAGAGCAAGGACCAGATCTGACTTCGGATTTTTTAATTTTATTCCAATTTGCTGGCGTGAAATCTGACAGCCAGGCAGATGCGTCTGCCTTGATCTTCGGTGTGGATCTCCTGTTGCACTCCCCTCTGTCTTCCCATGCCTCAATAGGGGAAAATAAAATTGCTGTCCATAACCATTAATCACAGCATCTCAGGTCTGTAAACTCTCAGGAGTTTCCTCCTGGAGCTCTGGAAGACTTTGACCCAATTTCAAAGCTGGGTATAAAGCCCACATACATAAGGGGAGCACACGTGCTTGGAGCATCTGCATAAACATATGGCAGCTCCACATCCCACTCACCAGCTTCCTGGGCCAAACACACACAAGTGCAGGCTTTGTGAGACCCAACTGTTTCTGAGCCCTGGTTTTCTGCCTCTCATCCCTGAAGCACAGTCCTTCCTTGGCTCTCTGAGAGATACCACTGCCCTCCTAATCTGTCAGCTCTTGCACGGAGTCTTTCTGGATCTTTATTCTTCCATGGCCTTTTTTGCAGGTGACGCTCCTCTCTGGCTGCCCTGACTATCTCTTTCCTCACCTTCCCATTGCAAACAGAGGCATTATGTTATCTCTGCTTAATCCCAAATGGTGAAAAGAATCATTTCCAGGATCAGTAACTACACTTCACATATCTTGGGATTGTGCTGGGCTGCTAATCTGCAGAGCTCATTGCAAATTTTTCCAGCTAAATCTTTTCTTTAATGAAAGATGTTTTGCCAAAGGAGCTGTTTTCCTTAAATATACTTCTTTGAAGCAGAACTTCTGAAACTTTTGGCTGTTGTTTCTGACAACGATATCATTCTTCCTGTCTTATCAACATTTTCTGTGCAAACATACCCACCTATCAGCATGTTTTCCATGTCAGCAACCAAGCTTGAGCCCAACATTCCTTCTGCTACTGCCGAGAAAGCAACAAACCCCACAGAATGGATTTAAACAAATCATGTGGGTGTGGAGAGACCCTTCTGTGTCATTCTGTGCCTGTGCCACTCATGGGGCACATTAGTTTAAACTCTTAGAAACTCCCAGAGATGGAGATCTCTGCATCATCAGTTCCAGCATCTCCCGCTCTTTATGGATACAGCTTTCCTAAACTCTCACCTGTTTTGCTGACAATGAAACCAAGTGGGTCTTGTCTTTCCCCATGCAAACAGACCCATGACCACTGCACTCTTTTACGAGACCCCTTTCTGCTACTGTCTTCACAAGTGAAGCCTCTCACAGCTCTCCTCGGTCTTTTCTAGACTAAACAAATCCAATTAAAAAAATAATTCCTTACAGGCCATGTTTTGTGAAATCTCTTATCAGTCCTGTTGTCCTAGTCCAGACTTCCTCTGGAGTTTACATCTTATTTGAAGTCCGGAGTGTGGATCTGAGGCCTGGGCCTCTCCAGCACCACGAGGACCTCCACACAAAGGGTGCTCTTAATATCCCTTCTAATAACAAGTATCTTTCTGGCCACAGCATCACATGGTAGACTTAGACTGCAGCTTGTCCTCTACCAGCTCCCCTGGCATAGTGCCAGGACCTTGACCTGATTCCTTATGTGTATTTTTATTATGCACTTCCTTTTTTCGACTAAGATTATTTCTAAAGTGTATTCATTGACATTTAAGATCATGTAAGATCAATCCTCCTCCCAAAAGTGGGGTCTTTCAGCCTATTTCGTTGGTTTAACCTACTGCTCCACCATCCAGTTAACAGAGAATTAAATGATCAGTGAGCAGCACAGACTTCTGTGGATGGTCCTCTCACTCTGAAAGTGAATCATGCCTACCTAATCCTCAAGGGTGTTATTCCAACTGATGGCTGAAAAATAGCAATTATGCTGATAGGTATCATTTCTGATACCAAGAGCAGTCCAAAGAAGCCTAAAGCCAAGAGTGATACCAGTGAATAATAGGTGAATCCCTGCTCATCCCCTGTACCGAGAAACAGGCTTGAGCACCAAGCCCTGAAACTACACTCTCTCCCTTTTTTTTTATAGGAGGACAGCAGCAAAGCTGGATTATTCATGGCTCTGAAAGCAGGATGGGCACATCAGTATGCCCCTAAAGCCAAGATGATGAGCTAACCAACTTTGTATTGTTAGAAGAGTCCCCACCTACACTTTCACACAAAGGGCCGATTAGCTCATGCAAAACTCTGGGAGGATGCCACCTTTCATCGCCATCAGAAGATGTTTAATACATGTTAAGTTGCCAACAATTAAGTGTTTGTGTGTGTGTACACACAGCCCAGGAGCTGCACACGGTGCTGGGGCAGAGCCCTGTGCCAGGCACAGAGTCCACAGTGCATGGGGTCCCTCCACCACTCCTGCAGTGTCCTGCTGCAAGGGAGCCGTGAACGCTCCGTGGTGCGAGTCACTGGTGGAAATACTGAGTGCACTGCAACACACAGGAATGAGGATGTGAAGCATCAGCGCCCCATGGCACAGAACTTCTCTCAAAACCACGGGGTTTACATTGCTGCCAGCATCACCTCTGTGAGAAGTGCTGCATGGCCCAAAAGGGAAATGAGCAGGTGGGAGGAACTGGGAAGGAAAGTCCTTTGAGGTAACACATTCCCCTGTTCCTCCATTGGTGAAGCCGTACTGCTCAGGGGAACAGATGCACTAAGGCTGCACACAGCCCATCGTTTGTGAACCACCAACAATGTACTTGTCCACTTTCAATATTCTCACGGTGCAAACAGCTAGAACGATCTCTTTATGTCATAGATTTTATGTCACAGAAGGACACAAATGAGAATCAAAAGAAGAAATCCTCTCTAGTATGAAAAACCAGAAAAGTCAGTGATATATTTGCTATGTTCCAATGGCATACCTTATCCTCAGTTGACATAGGAAGTAATGTCTTCTTACTGTCTTTTTCTGCACTCTTCTTCTGTGGTCCCTGCTGAAGATTTGCAGGATGTCAGGAATGCCCTATGCTTCCCATTAGCTTAACAGTTACCTGGAAAACAAAGTGACCAAAAAAGTCATGCATAGAAATGCACTTTTGACTAACATTTAACAATGTATATCTCCTTGATATGTTTTCTGACTCCAGCCTGAAAGCAGTAGCAGACACAGGAGTGCATCACAAAAATGTTTGCTTGCAAATAGGAGAGCTTTTTTTTGTCTTGCTTATACAGGGAGAAAGCAGTTATGGCATATAGAGGATTTTTCCGCTTGGACCACCTGTATTCTAAGGAGTGGATACTGAAGATGTGTCACCTGCATCTCCTCTTCCCAGGGATGTTGGGCAAATCAAGCCCCTAGGGAACTCCCTGTAAACTCATGCCCCACAGCTTGTGGGGAGGAATTATCCCAGAATAACTTTGGTCTGTTTCTGACAAAAGAGTAACTGGCTGAATCCCAAATGATTACATCCCTGTAGAACCTTGCAGCAGTTATGATTCTGGGAGCTGGGCTCCAGCACATCCCATTCACCCACTGGGATCTCCCAGTCCCGAGCCCACCATGATTCCTCTTTGAGACAGACCAGGACCTCTCCATCACTGTGTGTTCACAGCAGACACATCAAGTGAAGCAAAGAGGGAGTTTTTGGAAGTAGGCAGCTGCCTCTGCTTCCTCAGGCCAGTGCTTGCACTTAACACAGAGCATTTTTACTCTGTGGAAGTCTTTGCAGCAAATAACTTTGTCCTAATCACTGCACTGGCTCCGTTATCGCCCGCACAAACATTCCCTTCGGATCAACATACCGGCTGGGCCAGGAATCACACAATTGATGTTTTGCTTTCCATTGCCTTATCTAAATCCAGTTACTGCTCAAAATGAGACTAAGTCAACAGACTTAATTGAATGAAAAGGCTGTGAGACAACGTGGAGATTTGTGGCTGTGTGTGTCCGTGCAGGAGTTAATCACTGCACAAACACTTTGCCACAAACGGAGCCGGGCTGAGCGGGATCGGTTTCTCCCCGGCCTGGAAGCTCCCGACACGCTGGGGCTGTGTGAGGCATTGTTGGGGCTGGCAGGAGGATTTAGACAGCACCACAATCAATGTACCACCACGGAGAAAAGCTGGGGATGGACAATGGAGCAGCCCATCAGCAAACACTTCTGCTTGCTGCCTAGATTATGAGATAGCAGAGATCCCAGAGTAATGGACAAAAATAATTGCTCCCCTGTAATCGTTGCTGTCCAGATACATGAAATAGCCCTGGGAAACCTGCTGGGAGCAGCAGGCTGCTTGATGTCCTTAGCTCTTGCTGGGGAGGCAGCTGCCAGACTCCAGATGTCCCCAGCGGTCAGCTCTTGCAGGCATCACAGGATCTTCCAGGCTGTACAGCCATGGCATTCCTTCTGCAGTTCAGGAGAGAAAGGTCTAAATGAAACACGTGGGAACAGCCACGCTGGTCAGACCCTTGCTCCACTTCACCTCTCCTCTTGTCTTCAATGGAGACCATGAACAGACTCTATGGAAAGACCATTAAACCTGAACTGGGCCATAGCAAGGATTCAGTCAGGATGTCAGGATGACAGTGTGGCACAAAGCTTCTCCAGGGCTGCAGGAGGAAAAGGACACAGCCTTACCCCGCAGTTACAGCCTGCCCTGGCAACATCTGTGCCTCTCCTTTTCCTACCACCTGCTCGGCCCAGAGGCCCCGCGTTGGCATCCGGTGCTGCTGCTGTTCAGGGAGGCTGCAGTGGGAATGTTCAGGTTCATGCCAATGGTTCATCTTGGCCACTGCTTGAAGGGAGTCTGAGGCTGCAAACCTCCTAAAATAGACATTAAATATCTTCTAATACAACATGACTCACTACTTTCCTGGCTGGGAGGACTCTCTTGGGTGATGGAGAACCTGAATCAGGTTCTTCAGTAGGCAGTGACGGCCTGATGGACATCTCAAGGTGACTTTGTCATGAGCCATGTAGAGAGAGAGCCATTTTAGGGGGGGGGGCTGAACAAGGATTTTGGCTGGAAAAGCTCATCCCATTTTCCAGAGAGAGACCATGCCTCGCACAAGCCACCCACTTGTCACCACATGCTGGCTTGAGGCCAGGACATTTGGCTGTAAAAATGCAGCTGTGGTGGTGTCCCTTAAAGAAAAGAGGGCACTGACCCAGCTAGATCCTTCCTCCCAACAGCAGTTCTTGCCCTTTGGCGTGCCACACGAGCAGACAGCACAACTTTTCCAGCAAAGTCAGGAAGGATGGGAAAGCTGATGAGCTTTGTGTTCAGGTGCATGTGGCCAGAGTGCTACGCAATGTCAAAAGAAACTGCTGCTGAATGCCCAGGATTCGGGATACAACAATAACACACAGCACTATATTTCATTCATTTAACAAGTGCTGAATATGCAAAGGCTCCTTTCCCAGCTTCTGTCTTCGTCTTGGAAGCTGGGGAAGAGCTGTGTGTATAATTATTTTCAGATGCCATTCACTTTATTGATTATCTGAGCAGGATGCACAAATAATGGCAGCTAATGCCAGAGCAGAGGTCGAATGAAGCTCACTCCCTTTTGGGAAAAGCTGAAAGAAACCCACCGTGTGAATGGGTCATTGAAAACAGCCTGGGATATATTCCCTATAGTCATTCCGAAAGTTCAAGGGCAGGGGAAAAAAAGGAAAAAAAAAAAAAGAAGCTGTCTCTGTGTTCACTAAACTTCTAATATCTGAAAGTGCTTAAAAAAACACTCACACTTTTTTTCATACACTCATGGAAAAACACACTAAGCTTTTGACTCGATGGTTTTGTTTTTCCAGCGAGTCCCTTCCAGGCTCCACGCGCCCTCTCACAGTCACGTCTGCTGGGTGAGCTGGGAGCTGACAAACTCGAGAGGAGCTCTCTGTGATTTTGCCACATCGGGTTTCAAGTATCAGCTTGCTGGAAGTGCGGCGGAGAGGGAGGAGGGAGGGAAGTGGTGCAAGCTCTGCCAGCACACCTGCACAAGCTTTGGGCTCTCCTGGACACTCTGTGTGCTAATGATGTATAACCTGCAGAGCCTGGCAGCTCGCTCGCTGAAGACTCTACCAGACAGGCTGTGCATGCCTCTGATTCCTAATTTCTTTAAACAAGTAAGAAACTGCCCCCCACTCCCAGCCCCATGATGTAGGTAAATGCCCAGGATGGAAACTGAGATGTGCTCAGCTGGGCAGAGCTTCTACCAAGGCAAGGAATAAATGACAATTTAATTATGGTGCTTTAGGTCTATGTAATCCCTCTTATAAAGCAGAAGGGAGGAAAAAAGCTGAAAGAGAGACAGAGTTCATTTCAGCTCCAATGTTCTGCTAATTTTTCTTTTCACTATTAGAGATGCATCTGGATCCTATTTCTAATCCACTCTCAGATTTGCTCGAATTAAAATCCAAGATCACTGCTGTGTTTTCAAGTTGAAGTGTGCATAGTAGCCAAGGTTTATGGAATGATGAGCTCCAAAAGCGGAAAGTCTGTTGTATGCCTGAGTCCTGGGGAAAAAAAATCTGGTCGGCATCAGTGTTATTTGGAATTGGAGCCCATTTGTAGAATAAATAGCCCTGAAGTTCAAACACAGCTACATTTTACATGTGGTTCTGCCCACTGGAGCTGGTCGGTGTGGAAGAGCAAAGGCTGCCATGCTGGAGATGTAGGAATGGGAAGTGCTATTTAATTATAAAGCCTGGATATTTTTCAACTTTCCCCTGACATTTAAAAGTTCTGCCATTAGTTTGGGGCTTATTTTAATAAGAAATTAACTTTCTGACTAAAACAGCACTTGCTTTGAAATACCTGTACTTTCTCTATTGCTCCCCAAATCCCAGTCCAGCATCCTGCTTATGTCTAAATCCAATGGTCTCGTTAGACTGGAAACACCGTAGCTCTCACGGAGTTATGAATCCCCATATTCTCAGGGCTTTCATCTCTGCCATGACAATTCCCAACCTCTGCCAGGTGAAGCCAGCCAGCCAATATTTATGGAAAATGAACAGACTAATCATTTCCAAGAGCAGGCCACCATTATGATATAATTGCAGCAGTTTACATTGACATCCAAGTGGACGGATATGAGCCAAAAAATTGGAGTAATGGCTCCACCCATCTACCACCCAAATGTAAACAAGCCAGCATGGTGAAAAAGAGGACTGGAAGTCAGGCCTGGGGCATTCTCCTTTAGCTGAGTTATGGTGGGATAGCCAAACTTCCACACAGCCTTCCTGCCAGGCAATTCATCCAGCTCTAAACTGACCTTACCTCACTCAGAAAGTTCAGCGGCTTCTCTCAGTATCAGCTTCTTTTTAAACAGGGCTAGAAGTGCACTACTGTCAATAAGAGCAAGAGATACTATTTTGGAGATTGGGTGTTGCAGGGTCATGATTTAAACCAGTGAAGTACCTAAAATGTAGCTCAGCCCAAGCCATGGTTGGCCCTGATGTGTGTGTACCTGTGTGGGCAGGGAAATAGCTGCAGAGAAATAGCTTCCTGAGAAGAGCCCTGAGGTTACCCTTAAAACTTTCTTCCTTGCCCCTCTCCAAGTTGGCCTAAATTCAACTAAATTAAAGCATTCCCCAAATTACATTTCCAGTAAATTCACAACCCTAAACAAAACAGCATCTGCTGTTTGTTGAGGCATCTTCGTGTGCCACGGATGATCCATTCCTCCTGGTACCATCACCTGGAGAAAAGGGATGCTGCTCAGCTTCCAGTTCCTACTCCTAACCATGAGACCAGCTTGGCCTAAGCATGGCCTGTGCCTGCATCTCTGGATACTACAAGCCTCTTCAGATGGGCTGGCTCAGAGGAGGGAGCTCTCCTGGAGCCTGGGGCAGTTCATACCAGTGAGGGTCTGGCCTGTGAACACTCTCACCTGCAGAGTGAGGACAAATAAAGGCCCATGCTCTGAAGCGTGGTGAGCTCCAGCCTCCTAAGCCGTATGAAATCCCACTTCCTCTCCACTTGCGCTAAATGTAAAAACAGAAAGAGACACACACCTAAATAAACAGAAAAGCAGAGAGCAGAAGGGGAGGGAGGCCCTGGAGCACGCCAGCTAGTACAGAGAGATGTTTTCTATTTGCGGCCCTCCGTGTCAGACCTTGCCATGTCACGTGGACCAGAATGTGAGTGGGAGACTTGTTGGATACGTTGGCTTTACAAATGTCTCACAATTGCAGAAACACCTGCTTTACATTATTTTTTTTGCTGGTCCACAACAAAATTCCTCCCTGGTCAACAGTTCTCAGCAGACCTCCTTTCCTCCTTCTCTGTGGATGGCTCGAATCGCTGGTTTCAAAACCCTGGGCCACCACGAGATCACACTGGAACCTCCTTGAGTAGGAGGGCGCATCAGAAGGCAGAAAGGCCAGCTCTGCTCAGAATTATGCCAAACGTTGGCTAGAGGACCAAACCCACACGAGGCTGCTCATGGCCAGGTGGGGGGAGCGGGCAGAGGGGTTACCCAGCCCAAAGGGACCGGTCTGTCAGACCCATCTGTTTTCAGCATGAACCCCCCCCGGCCCACACCTCTGCAACTCACACCACTCCAGCCACCGCGAGTTATTGCTCTTGGTCTCCCCTGCTTCCTGTGAAGCTGGAATGGGTCTGAGGCAGCGTCCAATGAAACCAAAGGGAGCCTTTCCATTAACTCAATGGGCTCTGGATCAGGCCCAACATCTGTTTGGCCCTCTCTGTACACAGCACAGCCAATTTATTCTTTATCCATTCCTGGGCCTCTCTCTCCAATAGCATCCATATTTTTCCTACTTATGGTTGTCATTAGCCCCACTAAGCACCACCCCAAGAAGGAGACCGCCTGTGCCCCTTTGGCAGCCAATCCCCTGGCGTGGCACAGCGATGAGTGCTGCCCTAACCCCTTATCATTTCAGCAAGGCTCTCCCCTCTCCTTGTTCAGGTTTCAAGCACATCCGTTTCAGCTGCCAAGCTCTTCCTACTCTCCCCTTCCCACCAAGTAATGGGCTGGTTGTGCCTTCTCTTCTATTGAAAACCTGACGAAGAATCAGCGCCAAAACCAAACAACAAGGTCCAAAAGCCTGTAAGACACCTGAAGAGCAGTGCCAGGGCAGGGACAGGCTCTCTGAACAGACATTTCCACCTTGGTTGGTGACAGCCCAGGCAATGCATTCCCTAGAGATCTGGAGTATGAGGGAGAACAGCCAACACTCAGGTCCTTCGTCGTGTATTGGAGCCCAGGGCTACAATAAGACACCAAGCAACAATTCTTCAAACTGGCTGTATCAGACCACAGAATATCTCATGTTGGGCAGGACCCATAAAGTTCATTGAGTCCAACTCCCCACGTCCCCACAGGACTATTTAAAACTAAACTATACGACTACAAGCACCATCCAGACACTCCTTGAACTCTGACAGGCTTGGTGTTGTTACAACTTCCCTGGGGTTCTTTCCCCATCATCTCCATATCTCCTCACGTGTGAATTTATGCATTGTGCCAGTTCACAGCACTTCGGTTTCCAACCGTTCCCACCAAATTTGTGACTCACATTGCAGAGACAATTATGGGACTGGGCACAAGTCTTCTTTTAGTCCCACAGTAACAGCGACAGCAATGGTCCGTGAGACACCATCCATTCACTGAGCAATACACAGGATTGATTTCTTTATGACTTTGCCGAGCCCTTGGATTCCAGGATCTTGTTTTCAACCAGCACACATGGATTCCCATGCTGTGACATGCATGTCATTGCTAAGCAGAGCAACAGCCTTCGCTCACAAGCCAAGCTGCTTCTTACAGCAGAAAAACAAGTCTCCAGCGCTAAGTCTAGAGATTCTTCCAGGCATGGAGCTGCAGATTCCTTTTGGGCATTGCCATTGCCTAAGTGAGAACCCCATGCAAAAATACCTCCCCAACATACCCCCAAAATAACATGGGTTTGGAAATGGGAGTATGTCGCCTGGGGCCAGATGTGGGGACTGGCAGGCTGCTGGCACTGTGCAGAGGCCCATCTGCATGTCAGGCAGTTACTCATTCCTGCATACTTCCCTGATAAAATCTGGATTGCCTAAAGCTCGTATTTTCACTCCAGTTTCCTTATCAAGGTATTTACCACCTCCTGTCTGTGTCTTGCAGACTGAGGGTGTTAAAGCTCCCTTATTCTCTCCCTGTACAGGGAGCTGGAGCTGCCGTACAGGATGGGATTTCTAACCCCACCCGAGCAGCGTGTGCCTGCTGGCCTGGGCTCCACGGGATCTCACCCTCTTTGTACCTGGGACGCTGCTCTGTTGATCCTCGCTGTCTTCCTGCAGCTGGTGGGCTCCTTCCTGTGTTTTGGGGCGTTTGTTGTGGTGTTTTCTGGTAGTCCCCAAGCACATTTTAGAAGCTGTTGTGTCCTGTGCAGGGTTCTCTCCTGGGGTGGCTGTTGTACAGCTCTAGGAAGAGAAGGATAGTTTGGGATGAAGTTATCTCATGAACAACAGAATTGTATATGGAAACTCAATAATGCACATAACATCTTTCTCTCTCCAAAGTAAAAGCAGATCCTCTGTCTCTTAAATATCAGTACTGAGACAGGCCCGTGATCACAAAGGTACTTGGAATTTGAGCAGTCCCTTTCCAAGAGCACCCCACACCTCTTTCCCACCCACTGCTCATATCAATCACCTATTTTAGCCAATGGCTCTCCAACCCCCCTCTTTCTTTGGGAGAGCATCACCCTGAACCCTTCACAGGGTGTCCTTGAGGGCTCTGCTGATCCCCTCTGAGCTTCATAAAAGGGGGAAAAAGAGAGACATGTTACGAAACACAGCATCCTAAAACATTATTAATTTCTTTGAGGAAAAATACTACTGGTTTACTCATTGAGGAAACCTAAGCAACAGATCTGTTTCAGTTTGATTTCACAAAAATGGGAAATATTTCATCAGCTTAAGAACAACATTTGTGGAGATTGATCAGCTGGGTTCATACTGCCTTGAGGGAGGATGTAGTTTATTTTGGGATGCTGATTCTACAGACAAGGCTGTCCTGAGCTCCTCCTCTGAGCATTATGCTATAGGCATATAGCTTGTGCCAGTCAGACTTAAAAGAAAGCTTTTCAGCTAAATTCAAAAAGAATGAAATGAAATGCAACTTGATTTCAGAAATGCCACCAAGTTATTTTAGCTCAAAAAAAACCCCAACGTAGAGCTTTACAGACTTTGTATTGAAAGATTTTCTTCTGGCATTTTTGCTCCATTTTTGAATTGGTGTTTGGGATGCAGAAAAAAAATCAGAAATATCACATGAGGTAGATTCCTAATTTGAAATTTCTGTCTTGACATAGCCTGGGTGAAGGAAGAGAGCTCTCTCCAGCTGCCTGTCCTAGAGAACTGCCCCGCTGTTACCAACTCGGGCAAACTTGTTTAAATCCCACCACTACACCTCCCGATACATGAAGTGCTCTTGGGATGCTGGACACCACTTAATGAGAGCCAGGGAAAAGAGCTCTGCTTTAGTGTTGAACCCCTCTGCTGGCAGATGTCAGACTTGGATCTGAGGTTGTTGTCTCACTTGGCAATGCCCATCCTGGTGAGAGCCCTCTGAACCAGAGGGGCAAAGCAAGCCCTGTCACTGGCAGCAGTACAAGAGAGCCAGGCAGGGCTCACAGTTTGGTTTTTCCCCTCCCTTTGGTGTTTGGACAAGCCAACACTGAAATCAGAGACACAGCTGCTATCAGTGGTGGCGTTAATTGGGTGCCAATTGCAATGAAGACAGGATGACAATGACGCTGCTTGGGACTGTATCCTGCATCCAAGCTCTAACCTCCTTTGCATTCTCCCTCCTGCTGGTATTAAGTCTAGCTAGGCTAAAACCAGCTCTAGACATGGCCACTCCTGCTGCGATTTCTCCTCGGACTCTCTCAGGAGCTGCAATATTTTGGAGGTGTCATGCACCTGCTGCAACCCCTGCCCGGGTGCCCAGAGTGTGGGGAGGAGCAGCCTGGAGACCCCTGGAGCCAGAAGTACAGGAAAGCAGAAGCTTTTGCCCTGCCCTGCAACTTCCAGAGACAGTGCATGAGAATAAAATGTAAGGAACCATGTAGTGTGAGAGAGTAACTCAAAAATTACTCCTCTAGTGAAGAAACCACATAATATATTCAAGATGTCAGAGGTTAGCCATGGTGCATGTGAATCATGCTGCAAATACCTCACCTTTAACTCTGCCGTCGTAATTAGATTACAAAGTTTTTATTACGGTTTTAAATTCTGCCTTTATAGGTTGCTGTCCAGCTGTGCACTTAAATCTGGTTTTATCACACTTTCTGAGCTCATCACATTTAATTCTGCCCCTACAACGCTGGATTAACTTTAAGGGTCGCTGAAGTCAGAAGTCACTCACCCTTGCCCTACTAATGGATTCACAGCAGCCCTGCACGGCCCAAGCAGTGACGTGTACAGTAACCCAAATTTATCATCGGGGCAGAGGGGAAGGGGAAGGGGGTGTTTGTTTATTTGCTCCTCTGCTGGGTTCGCTGGCAGGACATTTGCAGAGATTACTGCATCGAGGAGGTGTTGTTTACCTCCTCCTGTAGGAGCCTGTTGCAATGCACTCTGCCCAGCACTGCTCTGGGAGCTGAAAGGGAGAATATTTAGGTCTGCCTGGGAGAAGGGATGGCTGATTAATGAGGCCCATAGACCTGTATCACCTGAGGAAGTGATCAGCTCTTTCCATCCAGAAATCACACCCTGCTGCCCCCCTCGCTCCTGCCAGAACTCCCAGTCCTGGTATTTTGTGGGTCCCATCTCTGAGATTTGAGGCAGTCCCAGAAGAATGAAAAAACATTATTTTTTTTTCTAAGGGTGGCTTCTTTGTTGTTGCCTATCATCAAGAAAGCAGGACAGGGCACAAATGAAACTCTTCATCTAAACAATGTTCATCCCCAGCATTTACCTCAGTCTGGTTTTATTCTCTGACCAGCAAAGATCAGAGAGGTTGGTGTTAGATACCACCAAAACAAGATGATTCATTGCCATGAAAAAATCATCCTGTAAATAAGGAAATAAAGAGGAAACCATGTTCTATTAAAAAAAAACCCAGACAATGGAGAAATAAGGTGCTGAAGGTCCAAGTGATTTACATGAAGTCACAGGGAGTTTGAAAGGGATCTGGGAAATCAAACTTGCTCCAGTGGAAAGGACATTTCTGTCTTTCTTGCTGAGGAATACTTTATTAGAACAGACCTGAGCCAGAGATGGAC
Organism: Edolisoma coerulescens; assembly: GCA_013397115.1. Lineage (NCBI taxonomy): Eukaryota > Metazoa > Chordata > Aves > Passeriformes > Campephagidae > Edolisoma > Edolisoma coerulescens. The sequence goes on along the minus strand of VWZW01005507.1, from coordinate 1,435,800 downwards.
AGGAGGGAATTTAGCTGAAAGTGGAGAGCAAACTTTGTCACTCAGTAATGCCATGACAATTTTTGACCTTTGCCATTCAATGACTAGACACATTTTTGGAACCAAGGGTAATAATCTTCAGCAATATACAACCTTCTCCCATGGAATGCGTGGTGATTAGGGCAAAGAATTTCACATGGTCACAAAATATCTATCTCAGAGTCCTGGGCTTATAAAATACTCTATTTCCTCCATTAATTGTGTCCACGTGGAGCTGTAACTAAGTAGCTGAAACAAATAAAACCAAAGTAATATTGTTTCCTTTTAAAATATTTCACTTAATTTGTGGAAGAGGTTTGGGCTCATTAAAAATAGGCCATCTCCCATGAGGGCTTTTTCCTTTTCTTCTCCGTGCCCCTGGCCCAATCCTCAGTAACATGTAGAGCAGCACGTTGCTCCTTGGCACAGCCCTGGCTGGAGCCGCTCTCCCGCTCGGCTCGGCAGCTCCTGGGCAGGCAGAGCTCGCTTGGCCAAGCAGCTCCTGATGTGCCATTGCCCTGAGAGGAACAGTCCCCGACTGACATTTCCTCCTTCCCTCTCCAGCTCATTAGGAAACTCCACTCCTCGCTCCCATGGAAAGATGTGACTGTCACGATCCCTCCGTTTCTTCTGGGGAAATGACAGTATGTTGATTGCAACCAGAGGTGCAAGCAAAGCCCAGTCCTGAGCTAGAGTCTACCTGAGGGCATCGTGCAGGCACTTGGCTGCTTCTGGTGGATCTCAGAGTGTTCCCTGCTCCTCCAGAGCAAGCTGTGAGTCAGCTGCAGCAGGATGACACCAGGAACAGCTGTCTCGTCACCGGACTGTGGCAGCTCCTTTCCCTGAGCTGATGTCAGTCACAAAATGGGCACAAGGCAGAGATAAAAGAGCAACCTGGAGCAAGGGTGCCAGGCTGCCAGAACAACCTCCAGAAGACACCAATTGATTCCACATTCCTTTCCTGGGGAACATCGTTTCTCCTCCTTCATTGGGGTATCTATTCCAAGTCCACTCCTCCAAAAGGCTGCACCCTCAACCACTACTCTCTCTAAGCAAACCCAGGAGAAGATCCGGTGATTCCACAGTCCCTTGTGAACACTTCCACTGCTCTGACCTGAAAAGTGCTTGTGCTGCAGTGGGACTGGGGCAATGCCCCGTGGGTGGGTGAGGGAAGGATCTGAGCAGAAGGGGGCCAAACAAGCATATGTTTGCTGCAGCTAGCGAAAGCTTAGAGCAGAAGCTGAGATCATGATCTTCTCTGCACTGGCACGTTTCACAAGGTGCCCTGTTGGCACCAAACATCCCTCCCCTCTCCCCCACTACTGATGTGGCTCCAAATCCTCATCAGGTATCTGGGACACATGTTATGGTATGCACACTTCAGCTCTGTTTTATGAGGACATTTCCATAAAATCAGAACCTATGATCTCTCTCTGAGTTTCTCCTTTCCTCTTGTGGGCTCAGTCACACTTGAGAAGAATTTATGCCAGTGTTACCAGGCAACAACCAAACTATTCGTGAGGGCATCCCTGTCAAAAGGAGTTCAGAGGCTGGGTCACTCCAGTTCTTCTCACTGGTTTTGTTCTCCTTCTGGGGGAAAAGCCACATCTGGAAAATTACTGATGTCCTGCTGTTCACTATGGACACCACTGGGAACTGGCATATGGTCTTGTAAACTGTGATTAGATCTACAAAGTAAACTCTCATTATGACCTCTCTCAAGGTCTTTAAAAACACATTTCCCTAACTGCTATGATTATATCCAAATTCTTTCATTTTGGTAATAACAACATCATCTACATTTTCCTCTCTCCCTCCTCCTTTTTCTGATCATAATCTTGTTACTCACAATAGAAAAATCATTCCATAACTCTCTTTTCTCCCCATGGACTCGATCTCTGGGTATGAACACTCTCCTCCCACCAGAAATCAGCGTAAACATAAACACCTCCTCTGCCCTGGATGAGCTGAACCTGAGGCGTGGGGCTTTTCTGGACCGTGTGAAAAAGTCACTATTATCAGGCTCTCATTAGCATCCTCATCATCATCAGTGCTATTATTGCTTATGCTAGAGCCCCCCTTAGAGATGACAGTCAAGATCAAGGCCTGATGAATGTTCAGATGCTGTACAAACACAACATGAGGGCAGTCCTTGCCCTCCACAGCCTGAAATATCTCTGACACTCTCAGGACCCAGTTCAATTAAGTCCCTGTCATTGCTGTTCCTCTGCTGCCTCTCTGTATGATTTGAATTCTTCTTTCTGCAGTCCCTGTGACCACCACCACAGCTGTATCACATTTCTCCTCTCAACACGCAGCAGAAGCCCAGAATTGCCATCACTCAGCTCCACCAAACACTCCCAGCAACTGACTGGGATGGCAGTGAGGTTTTGCCCAAAACCTTGTCCCCACCATAAAAGCCACGGGAGAACTGGAGTGGGAAGGAGATTTCTGTCCCAAGTATGTTTATTCCAGAGTATAATGTTCTGCTCCAGGCAGGCAGGCAGGCACCAGTCCCAGGTGACTTCAAAGGAACTAATTCAGGATCACCTATGAGCCAAAAGGGAGAGCGGGACCTGCCGACTCTGCAAGGACCAGTTTAGGAACTGCAGCACCTGGGAAAAGGCATCAGACCACAGCAGGATAACTTGGCCTAAGTAATTCTGGCATTCTCTGAGGGACAATGTGCAAAACTCACATACCTGACTGGGAGCTGTGCTTTGCTCGTATCACTTCTGTAAAGACTCATGTGATGGTGTTAAATATTTAAAACATTACGATTGCAACAGAATATCCCACTCGGATGAATCATGGGAACCAAAGAGGTAAAAATATCCAGCAGCAGTTCCCTGTGCAGTGGGACTGTGCATGCAGGTCACATCTGTCTATACAGGCATTTTCTGGATCATGTTCTCCGGGTGTGTTAAACAGAGACATAAATGAACACTTGGTTTAAAGGGCTGAATCATTTGACTTTGATAAGATTTTATCTTGATAAACACAGAATTGATTGACATCTCATATTTCTTGGGTTTAATGAGCTCATAACTGCACTTTAATTGGTTTAATTACCAGAGCATAATATTGCAGGTATGTAATGCAGACCTGTAATATTGAGTTATACAATATATTATATTTGCTGTACATCATAAATTACAACATGTAACGTAACACAGTTTTTCACAAGAATTATTACCAGGATTATCAGTAGTGAATATTCAGCGACATGAATAGAAATTTCCTTTAAGTAATGTCTTCAGGATTCGCCCTCCTTGTACAAGCTTCTAAGAACAACATTCATCTGAGGAAAATGTGAAGGCTGTGAAATATGAAATTATTTCTAGGCTAGGGTGGGATTTGGCTTCAGAAAGCTCAGGGTCTAAGTTCCTCCAAGATGTTTAGGCACCTCACTCCTATTTCAAATTTCCATGTTTGCGTCAGAAATACAGTTTTTCCTCTAGCTTTTTCCAAGGCTGGCTCAACGCTCACAGCATTTTCTCAATCTATTTATTGTCCACACTTTGGAAATTACTGTTAACAGTCCCCCAGTGTTTTCCTACTATAATTGTTTGGATCTCTCCGGTGACACAATTAGCAGCTGGGAGAAGCACCGGAGTGTGGAATTGTGCCTTTAATTATCTTTCCATTGTGAGCAGGGATGCCATGTGCCCAGGCAGTTATTACACCTGACAAGGACAATGTATTTACAATGGGTGTTTATACAGGCTAATTCCTTACAAAAATACCTTGACAGAAAGTGCTCCACCTGCCTCATGTTCCCTATCGCAATTGCTAATTAATATTATTGTGCTGAAAATGATCCTATCAACGAAAGCCTCTTCTGTCATAACTGCTGCTCCCTGCCCAGCTATGCCTAATTAACCTGCTGCTGACTCACTCAGCAGGAAGGATGTTCAGCAGACCTGGTCTCCTGCTCTGTTTTACAGAGTCTCTGCTCAGCTCAGCCTCCCTGAAGCTGCCCTGGCTGCCTCCGTTCGACTCCTGCTGCTGACTCAGGGTCTAAAGCCATAACAGGTTCCTGGTAAAGTTCTCCGGGGTTTAACTGCTCAGTAGAGTGGCCATACACATGCATTCGAAGCCAAGCACCATCTGATTCCCTTTTCCAGTCACACTGGTTAAAATACAGCTGTGAGGGCAAACTTACTCTGCAGGACACTGCACACCACGGCTGCAGCTGTTGTGAATTTTCTGTGTATTTGTCAAACTAAAATAATGTTTATAATGCTGGCATAAATAAGACCTGAGCCTTCAAAGTGAATCAGAGTGGAACTACTCTGCAGTTCTCTGGGAACTGTGCTGGAGACTGGGGAAGACAGCAGTGAAAGGCTGCCACCAGCCCCAGAAGGGTCAGGTTCAGTGACTTTGGGCTTGTCTCTAGGTGTGTGAGGATACAACCAGGAGTCTAATGGGATTGACAAAAGGACATTACTCACCCCTCGGGAGGCCGCCTCCTCCGCCAAAGAGCTCCTGCGTGGCCCAGCTCAAATTGCAAAACCTCCATGTTCTTCTGTTTCTCATCTGTTACAGAGAGATAATTACAGAGGTGCTAAGAGGATAAACGTTGTAAAGTCTGGAAGGAGAAAAGAGCAGTAGGAGAGATGGGGCATGACCAGCTGCTCTTGTCTCGGGCACGCCTGGGCTCTGCAGTGACACGGATGGGGCTTCTGGCCAGCAGGAAAATCAGCCACGACATCCCCGTGGCCAAGGGGGCTGGTGAGGGCTCAGAGGGTACAGGGCTGTCCTCACCAGGTTTGCTTCAGCTCAGCTACTGATGTAGGACTCGGCCTTTTCTCCTGGGGAGCAGCTCTGCAGTGCATGTTACAGATACATTCTAGGCGAATGTAATGAAATCTTGGGGAGGGATGGCAAAGTAAGAAACCCACGTGCCTGTGCCTTTGGGCAGATAAAGCACCCAGGCTGCTCCTTCTGGAGCTAACCAATAACAACAAAAAGAAACAGAAAAAGGGAAACCAATAAAGCTTAAAAATTGAATGCAACTTGCGGTGTACAAAATGAATCATTGAATGAAACAGGCTAAAGGAATATGAAGAGATGTGAAAAAATCAAGCTCTCCTTTACCCCCATGAAATCAAGGGACTCCTGTGAAGAGCAGGAGAGGAACTATTTATTCTCTGAGAAATGCAACAGTGCTGCTGTGAAACAAAGCAGGTGGTCAGCACCAGCACACTGTGTCTGGGCACCTCCAGCACTAACCAGGCTAAAGGCACTGCAGACAACATTCCACTTAAGCCTGTTCCCAAGGCACCCCGGGACACCCTGCCTGTGAGGAGCTCCTTACCCCCAGAATCCTCCCTCTGTGGCAATGTCCTTCCTTCCTCCTGCATTTGGAGATGGGATGGAAGGTGGCCAGGATTGACCACAGTGCCTGTACATCCCAGGCACGTACCCTTCATGGAGTCAGGGACTCCCATGGGAGCTGAAGATGTGCAGCACCACATTGGACAGCATTTGTGCCGCTAATAATAATAATAACAAAGGGCAGGGAGGAAATAATACTGCAGCTTCCTTCCAACCTCGAGGGCTGTGTGTGTTGGGATAGCAAGGATTCCAAAAGGCACTTGGATCCTGCTTTGTCTGAAGCAGTAGTAAAACTTCAGAATAACCATATATGTATGTGGTTAACAGGCTAAATATAAGGAATACACATCTCTTTCTTCGAAATATGCCAAAAGGGAATCACTTAGCAAAAAAAGACTGCTTTTTTTGACTGCACTTTGCTTTGAGAGGATAACATCCAGAAGAAAAAGAAAAATGCCAAGAGCGCTGCAATTGTGCCATTTCAAAATTTACAGCATGAAGCTTTTGGCCTTTTTCACCTTCAAAGTTTTCTTGCAGTTTGTTTTATACAAGACCATGGAAAGCAGGAATGGAGACAAATGACTCAGGCTCACTTTTCAGGAGGGAAGGTAGAAGAAGAATTTTTCTTCTGGGGTTATTCTTGAACTCTTAAGTTAGGTTTCAAAGCTCCTTCTTATCAGGGATTCCATTTGGAGTACTGCTCATATGTCTCTCTCTGTATCACCACCCATGACAGCTCCCGGTGTGCCAATCCTCACTGAGCCCATGGCCACAGCTGCAGAAAGGGGAGCAAGGAGGTGACTTTTATAACTGAGCAGAGAGCATCACTGGCAGCAGTAGGTGATGAGCTGTACACTGTGACTGCAATCTGCAGCTCTGCCAAAAAAATCCCCTTTTCTACTCCACTTTGAGCCAGCCTGGGTAGTGACAAGGAGTCTTTTGTTGCCATTTGAGGAGCTGGCTGTTGGTCCAGGCTCTCTCAGTCTCATTAAGGAGGCAACGAGGGGGGAGCAGAGCACTGATCCCAGCCGGAACACGTGTCCTAGGCTGGCCCATCTGCAAAATAATTCTGAGTGTCATCCAGGCCAAAAGCTGAGTCTGGGATCAGACATGGCGAAGTTCCCTCACCACGGTGGCCAGAGCAAGCGCGGTGACAGTTACAGGGAAGGAAATGGAAATGTTTTGGGGAGTTATGGCACAGAGAGTGACATCTGTGGCAATGGGCTCATCAGCTGAAGGATTTGGTGGAATACATATTGCAACAAGGTTGTACTCTCAGAAATCCATGGCTTGCCAGGAAAACAAATTAAATCAGCCAAGTTTATGATTCGGTTTGATTGCTTCCAAACCCATCTTTAATCAAAGTTCTTTTCATGGTCATCACAACAGGGCTTGCTTGAATCTCAGGGCCTAATCCTCAGCTGGTGCAAGGTGGAGTGAATCCATTTAACTCATGTGAGCCTCGCCAGTTTACATCAGATTGTGGTTATATTTAAGTGTAGGTCATTTAGAAATGTGCAAGTACTTATTTCCAGCTATACTTTATGAATAAAGCAAATAAATCTGAAACCTACCAGGACACAGAGCATGCCAGTTATGTTTTCTTCTTGAAGCCATAGGACAAATATGATTAATGGATCACTTACACTGTGATGCAGGAAACCCAAGAATGCAAATGGCATCAAGGTTTCCCCAGTCCATCTTTTGCCAAGAAGGGATACCCAGAAGGCTGCTAGGTTGGTCACTGTGCTCAGAATGGTGGCAGTCCAATGTGCCACCAGGAGAGGAACTGTAGGAGAGCAAAGGAGACATTGCTCATCTGCAGCCTCCAGAACCTTCCACATCCCAGCCCCATCACTTCACCTTCAGCATCCCTGTGCTTTCACTGGCTCCTTCCAGGCTCCCCCACAGACTGAGGGGGTGCAGATCCCTTGAAATAAACGGCGTTCTTTCAGATTTTACCAGATGAGGATTTGGCCATGGGGTTCAGATAAGCCCTGGTCTGGCAGTTTCATGAAAGAACTTGGATGAAAGATGTATCTGGAAGGAGCAAAGCCTTGAACAAACACTGGGCCCTTCTTCCCCTTTCAAAACTGGTCAGCTCAGCTTCCAGAACTCCAAATAGCCCCTCTCTGACAAGTCTGCAGTGTCAGGGAGGAAGACCAGCAGTGATTTGTCTCACTGCTGTGATGGGCTGGTTCTGAATAGGCCCCTCGTTCAAGAGGGAGCACAGATTGGGAATTCAGATTCTTCATCTCTAGGGACAATTCCACTTCCCACACCCTAATTTCTAGCCATGGAGGATTGCTTTGACCTCAGTCCCACAGACCTGTATCCACAGGAACACTCCCCAGTCATGGGAACAGTCACAAGGTAATGAATAAATGCATTTCCCCAGGAAGGGGAGACTGTTCATAACTTTAAGAAGGAAAAAGGCGATTACCTGGATCGAACATGGTTCAGCAGGTTGGAAGAAGCAGCAGCAGCTCCCTGAAAGAGAAGGAAAAGGGAAATAAGTTTTCAGACCCAGGGATGACCCAGGGACAGCAGCCCTTTCACTGTCTTTTGGCAGTAGCCTCTAAAAACCTCAGTGCAGTGGTCTCCAAACAAGACTAAAACCTCTGGGTAATATCTGAGTATCAAGAGAACAAACAGTGTCATCTAATGAAGTGCTGAGTAAGCAAAATACTGATTTTGCTCCATGTTTTGTTGTTATTTTGGGGTTTTTTAACATCCTTTGCACTTGAGTAATTGTCTCCTTTAGTGAAAGCAGTGCACATAATACACGGCAGAGGCAAAAGAGCTACATTAAAAGCCATAATTACTGCTGTTTCACAATTAGCAGTTCTATTTGAAGATGTTTTGAGTAAGATTTATGGTATGTTCTCTAATTTTTATTTATAATTATGAGGAAGAAGCTTAGCCTTGAGTATTTCTTCTCTAAAAAGTTTAAAATAACATATAGCACAGTTTTGGTCGGCAGACAGGGATACAAAAACAGGAAAAAACATGTAGGAAGAAAAGGATTAGGTTTTTTTTTGTGTGTGTAAGCAAGGTTTAAATGGAATAATTAAATTTACCATAATCAATAAAATGTGTGAGTCAAGTTTATTGAAGTGGCTATTTCCCATTGCATAATTTCCCTAGGGAACTTTCATTTTTAATTCAAAAATAAAGAAATAATAATTAAAAAAAACAAACCCCTGAGCACTTACTGTAAATATGCCAGCATATGTGTGAGGTTAAGAAAAGCACGAGCCTACACCCAGGAATCAAAGAGGGGCTTACCACTGCTTTGACACTAATTGTAAAAGCTGAACATTTTCTAGAACCATAATCAAATCTTAACTGCCATGGGGGACTCGTTCAGCAGCTCACAGTAATTCTAATAAGATGCAGAGCCTTTCACCTTTAGGTCATCAGTTCAAACCCACTTTGGGCTGGGGATTAAACAGAAGGTAAATCCCGAGCCCAGTGGGGTGCCAGAGCATCCAGAGTAGATGCCAGAACAGCTTTTGGGCAGGAGTGGGAAAGGGTTTTCCTGCGTCTTCCATGTTTCCCCTGAGACTGAGGCACCCACCTCATTGGAGGACTCACCTCCTCTCTCTAGGCCTCAGATCCTCTCTCCTGGAAGGGGGATGTGGAGCCCTTCTTGCTGCATTTCCTCCATTCCAGCTGGAGCCTCCTCAGGTGCCCCAACACACCCATGGGGTTTTCCAACCCTTCTCTAACGCCCCTCCCAAGAAAACACGAATCGTGGTATCATCTCTGTCCCACTTCCACATACACAATTCCTCTTCACTAATGGGTTCATTTACTTGAGCACCTCATGGAAAACAGACCGATCAAACAGGCAACTGGAACTACCAGGCCCTCACCCTGCTGGCCTGAGCTGCACAACAAACAGCTCTGCCAACCCCGGCAGAGCTTGAAACCCAAAGCTGAGCCCTCACCTCGGCACTTTCACTCTTTGCATTGCTCTGAGCTGCTCCTACGGGAAATCTCAGCTCCAGCTGAGGCTCCTGGCACTGCCAACAGCCCCACAGTACCTGAAGCTTTCTGACAATTGCCCCCTTGCACCCCCTGCTACACCGACACCTGGATGGGTCCTGGCATCTTCCTTGAGGAAGCCACGGACACTGGTGTTCCAAGCTGTGTGAATATCAAACAACATGATCCAAGCAGCCTGGGGACAGATTTGCCTCCAGCACGGATGGCAGCTGTCCCTCAGACACAACTCAGAGGCTGCTTTATGGTCTATAGCTATAGGATGCAACCCCATCTTCCTGGCTGCAGTGGTGAGCGCAGTTCTGTGCATGTGTGTGAGGGAATAGAATAGACTGAGGCCTTAATTGTGTCTCATGTTACTACAGCTGAGAAGTTGAGGAGCTCTATGGAACAATTCATTCATTGTCCTCTACACATCTGGGTTAATGTTTCCTCCTTGGATTAGGCTGTACCAGTATGTTCCCTCTCTGTTCACCACAAGCCAGCAGTGCCAATTTCCCTCCGTGGCAGCTTCAGTGACAGCTGTTTACTTGGAAGCTCATGAATTTGATATATGGGTGCTAGCCGCAAATTAATGGAATACTTTCCAGATGCAACCTCTTTAAATATTCAAACAATAAGCCAAAAGCACTAAGCTGTCTTTGGCCATTTTTTTCTCTCAACGCTGGATGTCTCTCAGAGAAGATGTAAACACAATTCCTTGTGCCACTGGCCAGAACACTTCAGATGTTTGAAAGGCCAGCAGTGGCATGAGGTGCTGGGTGGGAGATGGCCGATGGTCTTTGTCACCTGAAGCCAAACCCAAACTGGCCAAGAAAGAGCAGAATGAAGTGAAAGGAATCCTTGAGGCTGACCCACAGGAGGTTGCCTTGCCAGCCTGCTCTGGTGAGGGGCTGCATGTGCTGGCCTGGACCCTGAGCTCGGGGGAGCTGCACAAGCTCCAAGGAGTGGCTTCCCAAACATGTCCAGAGCCTCATCTGGAATAGTTCAAAGCAACAATAGCAGTCTGCTGAGGATGTTTAGTGGGCAGCGGACCAGGACCACCAAAATGCCCCAAACCTCTCCATGCTGGGTGTCACCTAGAAATCCTTCTCGAGCAGAGGAGTGGATACCCAGCTCAGAAATGGAGACAAGACCTGTCCAGGTGTGCCCTTCTCCCCAGCCCAACTTTCAGCAATGGCATCACTTTGTGACCTCAGTTTGCATCCACAGCCATCCTAATGCTGAGGACTGGGACAAAAGCAGAGTCTGAGAGCAAAGATCAGCATCCAGAAGTGAGCAAAATTGCTTTGGGACTGGTGTAACTTTGACTGTTATCACTTCTGCTGAAAGTTGACAACCGGTCAAGCTGAAAATGTTGGTGAAGTGGAATGGCTGTACCGAAGCTGTGTGGTGATGATTTACACCACCGCAGAGCCTGGGCCAGGAAATGTAACTTATTTCTTGGCCAGCTTACATCACTTTTTCTTCCCTCCTTGCATTTTCTTTGGCATTTTCTTCTTTGCATTTACTTATTTTCTTCCACTGAAATTTAACATGATCTGGACGGTTGAGCTACCAGGATATGGATTTTCTATCCAGTAGTTAAAGGGAGGAACTTTCTTACATACTTTTATCTACTTAAAAATACCAACAAACATGGGTTGCATGGCCTTAGATTGGAGGAGGTCAGGGGAGAGCTCCAAGAAATCCTGTCTCAATCTGAAACCAGTTCAAGCCTGAAATGCTGCCTGTTTGAAGATTTCTCCTTTATTCCCTCCAATGCTGTTATTAATTAGAGAATGAATAGCCATTACAGTTATCAGCAACTTCATGGAACTGAAAAATTCAAGTTCATTATCTTAGGGGAGGAAAATAAACATCATTCGACAAGGTTTTTAAAGCAACAACAGTAATAACAAACCACCCCAAACTCCAGTCCACAGGCAGAATGGACATCTGCTAGAAAAATATGATTATTCCCCCACCCACCACCCTGAAATTTAGGGATTTGTGGAATATGGGCCTTGCCTAAAGTTGCTTGGCAGAAATCCCCATTTTAAGTTCTTATTTAATGAAATCATGTGGTAGTAAATCAAACACAGAAACAGGAATAAGTAAATCCACCACATCCTTTGAAAAAAGTATGATTTGACTCCATCAGCTCAAGTTGCCTGGGCAAGGAATTATCTGTATTTGTCAACCAAAAAGCGATCACCCAACAGTGACCCACCTTTTGTGCTCACCTCTGAAGGCCACATGAAAGGTGGCAAATGAGTGTCACACATCACGAGGGAAAGCAGGCAAATAAGGGAAGAACAATATCAACATCACGGTATAAAAACCAGGAGCTTGTCAAGATTTAGTACCCACTAAAGCCGACAAAAATCTTTGCCCAGATCCTCTCTCTGAGGTTTTCTCCATGCCTTCGGTGCACTCACAAGCTTCAGAGCCGGAGAGAGGTCCTGGGTAGACTTTGTCACCCCAGAAATTCATTATTTCCTACAAAATAGGAAATAATGGTCCTACAAAAACCTTGTCTGTTGAACTGACAATATTTACAATGACTGATCTCTACTAAATTACGTTTCCATTTTCTGTCCCATCTTCCCTTTTTCCCCCCAGAACAGAGATATTTGAATTTTGATGCCAAAAACTCTGGAAAAAGTAAGTTCAGTAAAATTTTCAACTTTTTTTGGAAGGAAACTTAGATGTCACCTGGAAAATCATGACATAAAATACACTTTTCTTGTCAACATTTGCCTTAGGAGTAAGAAAACATGGATTTCATTCACTGATATGTCCAAGAGAGCAATTGCAGAAGAGAGATCATCAAATAAGGTGTACAAAGAGAGTGATCTTACTGAAAGCAGTTGAAAAATGCATTCTATCAGATGCTGCTGGGTGCCCATTTTGATCCAAATCCACTCGGATTGCTGTTTCACCCACGGCTGCCGCTTGGAATTAACTTGGTCACTCAACCCCATGTGGAACCCCTCGGCTCTCCAGTTTTTAAAGTAACTTCAGTGACAAAATACACAAAATTTGGTATCATACCTCATCTCCTGACATTGTCAACTTCTAATTGAAGGTTTTTATTTTTATAACTTGGACGTACTAAGATCATGGTTTCATGCCTGTTGGTGTATTCTGGATCCATAATTGTTTCGGAGTTGTGATTCATCACTGTGAAATCCATGTGAAAAAAACTTCCCAGAAATCCCGGGATTTCTCAGAATCCCCCACTGAAGGCCATTTAAGAAGATATGACTCTGTAACTAACATTTTCTGAGGGAGTTAAAAAATATAAACAGCTCAAATGTGGCATTTTTACAACCTTAATAAACCAAAAGGCAGAATTTACCAGGTATACACTTTAAGGACAAGAAAAAGGTCACTATGGAGGACTTATCTGAACTTTAGTTTGCATTTGAACTATTTTTTTGTTTGAGCTGAAATTTTCCCTGTATTAAGTTCACTGTCCAGTTCTTAAAAAAAAAAAAAAAAAAGCCAAAAATAAAAAGACATTCTGAAATTAGCAAATATTCAAGTATTTTCATTCTTACACTAAGGAATGTGCTTGTTTATTTAAATGTCAAGATTTGTTTCTTTCCAAATGCCTTTTCGTTCACTAAAATGGTAACTTCCAAACATTTGGGGTTGAACAAGTGATGCTTTTTAATTGTTTTTTTTTTCTCCTTTATTCCATTTACTGAAAAAACCTGAAAATTGAGGAAAATAATTTGCTCCAGCAGTGCCCTCCTGCAGAGGGTGCCCTGCCATTACCATGAGTTACTGTGCCCTGTCAGACACGATGCTGTGGGATAAGGAATCAGGCTTCACAGGCTCCACTTACCCCATTTCAGAGCAAAGAGGAGATGAATTTGGAACGAGCCTTCTGAGCTGACTGACCTCCTCCTCCTGTGGCAGCAGGAACTGGTGCAGCCGTCGGGGTGGAATTGGGTCCCGTGTAACCCTACCCACACCGAGCTCCGGAGCACCACGAGCATTACGTTTTATGGCTCCTGCAGAATACTGGGGGATACTAATTTTACAGGTGCATTCTAGCAAACTGCAGTCCCTAATATCAGAATGCCATTAAAAATAATGCACTCCTTATGCCCAGGCAGTTAATTTAATATTAAATCAATAAAACATTTACTAGAGCTGGTCAGGGGCCTGGTTGCTGACAGCAGACTCAGCTCACGGCAACAAACGTCTCCTCACCCTTCGCAGACAGCTGCTGGTTTATTGTGGAAGACGTCTTTGGTCCTGACAAATAGCCTCCCTAAGCCCTAATGAGTGCAGAAATTCAAACCATTTGTGGGACATTTATTAGCAGGAAAATACACCAGCCTTTTGGGAGATTTGGATCGACAGCAGCAATCATCCGTGGGCCGAGCTCAGTCCAGCTTGTGCAGGGAACACAAAATGACTTTCTTGGCTACAGGGAAAGGGATTGGAGCTCTTTCCAGTTGGTTTCATCTCTGGGATATGGAGACCGGGGTGGAAGCTTTTCCCTAGGATGAACTTGCACTGGTGGAGTCATTTTACACTCTACTAGGTTTCCAACAAAGTCCCAAGATGGCAGAGGTCACTGGGACGGGATCCATCACATCCTATCTGCTGCTGAGCACGAGCAAATCACCTGGCACAGCCACCTTTCCCTCTCCATGGTCACTTCCAAATTAACTCAAGCACAAAAGACAGGATTTTGCCAGTATGCCTGACAGGCAAGGTGGTACAGTGACATTAAGAGGACAAAAATTCCCTAAAATTAGGGAACTGTTCTGTTGGTTTTCGGTTGGTTTGGTTTTTGGCTTCTTTTTCATAAAAGAAGAGAGCTCACCTTTCTACCAAGAATCTGAGAAGCAAAGCAGAACTTTCAGAGCAACTACAAATGACACATCAAATAAATGACAACGATGAAAAAGATAAAAAAAGGAAAATACCCAAAAAGTATCAAAATGAAAAGCACTGCTCAAGCTCCCAGGGAACAGCAATCTGGCACTTCTCTCTGAAGAATGAGCAGGTATCTTCTACCCAAATGGTTCTGTGTGGAAAGTGCGATTACTTGAGAAATCCCTGCACAAGCTGTTTCCCAGCATTGTTCTCAGAAGGCTGGATCTGCCCTGAGCCGACAGGGCTCCAGGGACCTACAGCCAAGATCCTTCACTCCAGAACGCGGATTTGGGACACTGATTTCCACGAGACTGGCAGCAAGCACTACTTTGGGCACATTGCCCCAAACCCACTCGCAGCAGACTCGTCTCCAGCACCGAGGACACAGGTACTGGGATGGCTGGTGGAGTCATCCGGTCCAGGCAGGTGTCTGCCTGGAGGCCAAGGTGCTTCCTGTGCCTTCCCTAAACCCTGAGGCCCTGGGATGAGCAGGGTATGCCCAGCTCTGACTTGTCCTGACCCTGCTGACGTTGTTTGTGCCAGGAGCGGCCCCGCCTTGCTCACGGAAACGCTTCAGCCGTAACCCACAAAGCCAAGCCCGGCAGAATTAATATTCAACTCAATCCCTGGGAGCTTCCCTTGGACATCAGCATTCCAGCACATCTAATAGGATGAAAACAAATTTCATGCCATGAAAGCAGAAAACTGGGTGAGGTCTGGGAGCATAGTTAGGATGTGGTTTTCATAAACTCTCAGTGCTGGCTTAACTGCTCCGATTACAGTCCAGGGGTAAGAGAGTCCCACTGACTTCAACAGGAGAAGAATTAGGGCAGAACCAAGTGGTTTTGAAAAATCCCACCCTTAGATTTATATAATGTAGAAAATAAGAATCACATGCCAACCTTCAGAGGCGAAACTGGTCCGTTAAAATGCGTATCATTATTTTAGCCACCATTTTTAATTAGAGGATTTGTGGCACTGAGAGATGCGGCCTGATGGTGGCTGGGGAATGGTCTCTGGCTGGGGAGAGCCGAATTTCACTGGGGAGAGTCACAACGATGTCACAGGGCCAGCTGAAAGCAATGTGTTGATGCTTTCCTTCGTTTAAAAAAAAAACCAAACAGTATTTTTAAAAACCCAAACATTTTGTAGAGGGAAAGAACGTTGCATTGAAAGAAAAACAAATCTCCTACCCCCATCTGACAGCCCATTTCTATGATCTTGTGTTCTTCCTGATTTATGACAAAAACACCTCTGGAAACCAAACAAATCTCTCCATTCCATCTTGCCTTTGGAATGAGCTCTACAAGAGTTGTACAGCAAAATGTAGCCTAAAGCTTTTTTTACCAGCAGCCTTTGATAAGGAGGTACCAGTGTCCCAGCTGGCCACCATGGTCCTGCTGGGATAGAGGTAGCAGCTGGGACATGGTGTGATGCAGAGCTGAAGGGGCAGGACTCACTGCTCCAATCTGGAACATGTTATTCACCTGCCCATATTCCAGGAGAAAAGGAAGAGCAGGACAAAAATATTATTTAAAAGCTGTAAACCTCAAGCTGTTCCCTGAAGCAGGGCTTTGGAGCACATCACCTTTTCCTCAGGAGGTCTCAGTAAGAAGCAGAATGAGATGCTTTCCAAAGGGTTTGAACCCTCATGGTCAAGGCTGGGTGTCACACAGAGATGACAATCCTGTGTTTGTCCCCAGGTGTGTGGGGATCTGGCGTGTCCTTGATGTGACAGTGAGTCAGGAGTGACTCACACAGAGGACAGACTCGTGGGAGCTCAAACAGAGGAAGAGGACAACAAGGACACGATCCAGGCATCTTGGCTGTGCAAGAGGAGATGCTCCTGGGTGTATTCACCAGTACCAGCAGAGCAAAAAGCAGGGGCACTGCACTATTTCAAGGATTTGCCATCACCAGGGATAGAGGGAAATGGCCACTGACCTGTTCCTTTCTTACCCCAAGTGCTCCAGCTGAATGCGGGACCTCCCCATGTGTCTTGACTGGGAAGTGCTGTCACCTTAATCCCAACGCTGTCAGCAGAGCACTCACCAAGCCAATGGATCAGGCTGGGATAAAAACAGTGCCTGTGCTTTGGAGCACTGCAGTTCAGTCCCAACTCCCTGCTGGTCTCTCTCTGCCCTGCCCTGCTCCCAGACACGCTGATGGTGTTTTGCTGGTGCCCTGGCATCTGCTGGGCTCACTGCTGCAGGCTCCTATCCTAAACTCTCACACGCACCCTCCACACAGGGTCCCTGTTGGCAGAAATGTTCCATGGGTCAGGCTCAGCTGGTGACAGCTCTGCAGAACCAGGTCTGGTCTCTGCTCCCACCACTGCACAGGCACTGAGTGGGAAAAAAATCACTGTGAACAAGCCATTAACAGTGCTGGGTGCAGAGCTTGGGGCCCCAGGGGAGATGTTACCACCCTGCCCAGGTTTAGGCTCCTCACTCACCCCCAAAGGCACAGTGGAGGTTTCTCAGCCCTGTTCTGAGCAGCCTGGGGAGCCCAGCTGAGGCTCCTGGCACCCATGACCCAACCAGGATCTTCATCTGCCACGTGAGATGCAACCCCAGAGGCTTCAGGGGAAAAGATGCTTTTATCAAACATTTTTGCTATAGCAGACATAGGGAGCTCTTGGCCAGGTCCCTCCACTCTCTCCCCTGCTTTATTTGCACAGATGTTTTTGCCAAGGCTTGTCATCAGCCTGGGGAGGGGGCAGTTGAAAAAAAAATAAAAATAATAAAAATGACCGAACAAGTTGAAGAAATTGCAAACAGTAAATCTGGCGCTCACTAGGCTGAGCCCAATAAGTTGCTGAGGTTGTACTTTTCAGATTCGGTTTTAGACTCTTGTAAATTTTCAGTTATTTTTAACCCACCTTTCTGAGCGAGCCTAGGAATGAGAAAGTAATTGTTTCATCAACTCGGGCTATATAAATCTCCTTGGGGTTTATTATTTGCTGTTTCATTTTACTGGCACAAGAGCTCCTAGGAAAGTACAATAACCCACTCCTTGATTTACAACTTGGAAGCAGGCGCACGCTGAAAACCCAAGCGCGCAGCACCTGAGGAAAAGTGCTCCGAGTTAATTGAAAAGCTTCAGGAAACTGGAATTCCTCGCAGTGATACTGTCACATGCGTCAGCCACCAGATGTAACTCCAATTTTCTGCTTTCATAATAAGAATCCAATTGATATCCCCAGAAATAAAAACCTGCAGCCAGAATAACAGCACATTTATCACGGGCAGGTTTAAACCCTCCAGGAGAGCTGCCCTCAGCACAGGGGTTAGTAAGTGCTGGGGGTGCTTTTTCTTGTAAAACAGCTTTTTTATGCATATACCTGTGCACACAGACACTCGGTATCTAGATCTCCATACGAAGCCTAGGAGGAGAAAAAGGGTGCTGTCTCTGGAGAGGAAACACAAGCAATGGCATTTTTTTGGGCCAGATTTAGAGGTGTCCAGCTTAGGCAGGTTTCACACTACCTTCAGTGGGGTTTGCATTTTGTCGGGATGGGGTTTGTTGTGCAGTATTTAAACTGCAAAACCACCCACCTTCCTGCCTCAAGATTTCCCTGGGATGCCAAGATGGAGCATCCCTAAATTTAGGACCCCTTTGCTCCCCCATACCTAGGAAGCAGGCTCTGCACCATGCTCTGGTGAGAACTCACCTCAGCCTATAGGCTCAGGGGTATCCAACGTCCCCAGTGGGATTTAGCTGTCCTTGTAAAGCTGGCAGGCACTCGTCTAATGTAAACATTCCCATGGAGATTTTACATATGTTAGGGTGAAAAAACCCCTTTGGTTGTTTTCTGACCAGGTCTAGGCAATGTCTGACTTTACTCAGACCAGATGGAGTTGGTTTAAGGACTTTTGTTTCCAAAAGGAAAGCTCTGCCTCACACAAGTGCCCCCTTGCCCCATTCTATAGCTGAAATGTGCTATTTCAGAGAGAAACCACAAAATGCAATGAAATTAGCGACCCTACTGGAATTTAAACTCATTCATATATTTCCACATTCAATAATCTTAATATATTGCACCCACGCGTGTGCACAAAAGCATTTATCGATATGTATGTGCAATATATACATAAAAAAGCATTATAATAATATTGTCACCTAAACGGCACATTTGCAACCCCAGTCCCTTCCACATCAGAGCAGGTTGTTCTGCTGCTCCTACTCTCCTCCCTGCATCTCCTCCAAGACTATTGCAAGCTGAGGTTTTTATAAAAAAAACCCTAAACTGTCAAAACTGTAGCAGTTTGATTATGTCAGTTAACTTTTGTCCTGTCACCTTATTTAACAGTCTCATCTTCGTTAGCAGCACACATACTATGCTCAGGAGTAATTCAGCTCAAATATAAGAGGCCAAATTACTTCTCAGGTTTGTCAGACTTCTGACATGGGCTGATTTCTCCCAGCAAACCTGTTCCAAAGCCACTTATGGATAATGCTACTGGCATTAAACACTGCCTTGGAAATTGGCCCCCACTCAGCCCTGCCAGAGGAAGACCAGGACAGGCTGCAGGCCTCCCTCCTGGTCATGAGGGCTTGGTGAGAAACATCACCCTCCTGCTGGCTGTAGGGAGCTGGGAATGTCCCTTCCTACAGCTCCTGGATAACTAAATCCAAGTTTGCAATACGTTGGGATAAGATGTTTTCAGTACCTTATGCAAAGTGTCCCTTTCCCATCTGAGACTCTCTATTTTCATTTTTTAATCAATTGCCCCAATGTCATCGATGCCTGCTTTTTCATGAGGTTTGGAAGGATGTATCTGGTAGGAACAACTGATCTCCAGGAGCAGACTAACGAGGCAATTCCATGGAGGAGTGGAGAGCACCCGTAATGCTCTGCTCTCTCCAAAGAAGAGCCATTCCAAGGAGTCAGTCCAAAGTACTCTCATATTAACCTGCCTCTGAAGTTTAGGTAAACTTCCTGATCACTTAGACTTTCAATTTATTTTTAGGGAACTATTTCCAGTAAGTGGTTCAAGATGGATTACAGTTTAACTCGAAGCTTGGGAATAAAAAGACAGTCACAGAAAAGCTGGGTTCAATTCTTGCCTCTGCCACAGACTTCCTGTATAAATCTGGACGCGCTGCTCCGGGGGGGAATTCACCCACCTAACTCGAAACATCGAATTTCAATGGCTCTATTAAAGAGCTCAGGCTTCCATTAGAGCCAGAGGAGAGAGATGGGCTGGGGGGATCCAGAGCACTTCCAGGAGAGCTGCGCTCCCTGGCTGGATAGGGAGCACAGGCTCCCAGTTTAAGACCATAAAGCTCTAAATCACCTCTGCCCTCCTGCCGTCCTTGGGGCTCAGTTTCTCACCCGTGAAATATTTTCTGGATTAGTGACAGGAAGAAAGTGGTACCCAAACCGAGCTCGAGCTCAGGATAGATGCAGGAGATGCACCAGGCAGGACCAAAGTTTGGATTTAAAATTTTTCATTGGTGTCTGTGATTTATCAAATTTCGGATTAAAAAAAAAAAAAAAAAGTTATAAAATGAGAATATTTCAAGTGTATTTTTCTAAATTTGCTTTCCTCCCTCTTTTTTTTTTCTCTTCCAGTGGTTGTCCCTGGGTTCTTGAGAACACAGCATCACTGCAAAAGTACTTCTGGTGACATTGGTGAAAAATACTGCCACAAAACACCTGAGCCTCATGAATGGCCCCCCAAAACCAAACATCTTTTCTGTCAGTGTTTTTGAAATGAAAAAAGTAGACTGTGTATGCTACTGAAGTAAATACAAATTCTTCTTGTTCTTCCCCAGACATATGCTGTAAGGACTTTTTTTGTTCACCTTTAACTCTGAATGACTGAGAACACTGCTCCCTACATCTCTAGAAGGAAATTATTTGAGAATGCTGAAATGCCTAAGGAAAGAGAGCAACACCACAGACCAGCATCCAATATTGGGTAAGGAATTTTAAAATGTGAGGCTTCACATATATCAGGTTCAGCCCTTAACAATAAACATGTTGAACACTCCTGGGGCACTTTTTTTTCCTGGGGATTGGTTTTGGTTTTTTTTTTTTTCTGAATATAAGTAAACTCTCCCTTCACAAAATGTCCCATTTGGGATTGATGCTATATCAGTATCTGAAAACTGTGCTACTGAGCAGTTACTCAGAATCCTGCTGGTGATAAATTAAACCAGAGGAAACGGATCATTTCTACTATCAGGGTCACTGTTGTCAACTCCTAACAGGGCAATTGACTTGTCAAGTTGTCTCTGAAAGCCCGAGCTCAGATTTCATTGCCTTTCACATTTTTTTTCAGAATTGTATACAAGGGGTCTCTGAGCCTGTCTTTCACCCGGCACTTCGGGAAATTCCAGGCACCAATCCTGCTCATAAATTGCAGAGGAACAGTCTCAGCATGAGACTCTCCTACTGGAGCAGCTCTCTGGAAATATTAAGTACAAGAAAAGATCCAATAGGGATGTGCATGGGAACAGATGGGGATTTGCTTGTGTGTCATTATCAGACACAAGCAAGAACTTAAATGGTGAAAGGTCACTTGGAAAAGCCACGGGACACCTCCAGCAGCACGAGGAGAAGAAAAAGGAAGCTGTGGCATGGAGGCTCACTGTATTATTCTGAATAACAACCAAATCCACCTGCTAGAGACCCACCAATAGCATTTCCTAGTTACATTTTAATAACGTCTGTAACAAACTTATAAATAACTATGGTAGTTGGAAACCAAAACAAGACCAGTTCTGTATAACATTCATTCAGCAGGAAAGAAATCCTCTGTTTTAACCAAATTGCAGGCTAAAGAAATAGGTACAGCAGGAAAAGCATCTTGGTTTAGTATCGCAGAGAGTAATGCGAGAGAGCAGAGGCAAAGCCATTTCGAGTGCTCTGCCATAATGTTTGGGTCATGCTGCTACCCAAATTAGAGTTTCAGTTTTCCAGTAATGCTCTGGAGAAATGCAGAAACTCAAGTGATTACTTAAGGGAAATGTCACTATTATACAAAATGCTCTTGTTCCAAACCCAAAATTGGTCAGTGGTCAACTAAAAAATTTCTTTTGTTGTTGAAGATTTCTTTTGGTGGTGGTATTGCTGCTGCTGCAACTAAATTAAAAGGGTTCTATTAAGATGATTAACATCCTTGGTCTTATTACTGATTAAATAAATAGTTCAACTTTTTTTTTCTCCCCAGAACTAAGCCACATCCATTTTTCCATGGAAGACTTCAGTTTCGATGCAAATCATTCCTGGAGGAAAAATGTTCTGTTGAAAAATAGTGACCAACTCTTATGATTATGGTTGAAAATCCAAACACACCCAGACGTGCCATAAACCCTTGTTGTCTTTGGGATGTGTGAGTTTCTCTGGCATCTTCATATACAGCCATGGCACCTTGAACGGAGGAGGTGAAGCAAGAATATGTGTAGGGGGTTTCTCTGCTTGGCCCTGTGAGAATTCCTCTTCCCTCCACCCCCAAAAGCCTGCTTTCCCTCCCAATTCCATGCTCTTTACCACCTCACCCCCAGTTTACCCTCTTGTCATTTCCTCTTGCCCTCTTCCCGCCGTATCACGTTTCCAGTTCAGAATCTGTAGATCCACAATTGTTTAAAAAGCAGCTCAAACTTCCAACTTATAAACATCGCTTCCTCTGTCTCCTGAATTTATTTTAATAGCTGATATTTGAGCCCAGGGGATTGTTTTAACTAACACTGTATAGTCAGAAGGAATCACTCTCCTCCAGGCTACCTCTGGGTCAACGGCGTAAGGCAAGACCCCCTCACATTTCATTACCCAGGGATCAGATCCCCTTTCCCAATCCATCACTCTGAAGCTCATTCCTCCTATTCCTCTCAGATTTGCCTGCATGATTCATGCGGTGCCAAATCAACAGTATATTTGCTTTTTTCTCAGTTCATTGTTTTTATTTGCTTACATGTTCCCTGTCATAGTTCAACTCATAAATCAAGGCCGGTTTATTTTTTACAAACCCGTTGAAAGTTTGAGCCAGTTTCCACTGTTATGAAAGACTCCCAATACTACACGTCCTCTAACAGGTGGAAAATGTCTGTGGAGGCTGTTTGGATGGGAACGATTTTCTAACTTAAAGACAAAGTAGTGTTTATTTATGGCTTAATCTAATTCCAAAACAAAGTAACAGTTCCCTGCACCAAATTATCTCCTCATGATGCTATCCCACTCACACATGGCTTTACTATCTAAATAAAAAATGTAATATTGAAACAACTTCTAGCTATTAAACTCACGTAACTGATTACAGTGAAACAATGCTCCTGAGATATTCGAACAGACCATTTTCCCTTAAGACAACCACTAAGTGTCTGTCCTAACTAAATTTGGCATTAAAAAAGCAAGCAAACAAAACCCAAAACACACTCTCCCCCTCCAATGCTTTCACTTAACCTTTACTTTTTTAGGCTCAGATGGAGAGCTGTTGATTTCCCAGGTTATCAGTGGAACACGAACACCCCTTTCCTGGTGATCCAGACATGGAGAAAAAGAGACTGCAAAGAACCCCCCCAAAGCTGAGTTTTGTGCACATTCAGGCAGTTCCTGCTGGGAACAAGGCTCACCGATCCCACCAGGTACAACAGAGAGGAATTGCCTCTGAAGGTCCATCCTGCCTCAATCCCACTCGCCAGTTTGGAGGGCAATTGGCTGCTGTGAGTGACAGCTCCAACCCCACCTTGGCAATTTTGTGTGCTGCGGAAGTTTAAGAAATAATTTAGAATAACTGCAATGTTTCATTTCTGTAATGTTTCCTTCAGATTTGGACACACAACCATTTTCCAATATTTTTATTACAGTGAGAATTAAATGTTTTATATACCATATTGTTTTAGACAGGAAAGCCATAACATTTATCTAAAAAAATGCAAGAAAATTTTGTTTGACAATTATGGGCTTTGCTACCTTGCTTTTTCTTCAGATGAAAAATTGACTGAAACTGACCTTTTTCTTGTAAGATATTTCAGATTTGACACATCAGCATTTTCCAACCACAGCACACTTCGAAAAAACTCACCCAACTTGGACAGTCCCTGTGAACTTGTACTCTCTGCTTGATCCTTTCCAGCTCTGAGATCACTAAGGATGGATCCAATACCAGGTTTCCACATGCCAAGAATCCCTTTGTCCTGCACACAAGCTGCCATCTCACAGAAAAATCACTTCCATGTCTCCTACTTGGTGGAGTCAGCAACCTGTCCTTCAAGTCTTTGCAAAAATCCTGAATTAATCTGCTGTAGAGCCATTAGAAACAGTCCCTTCTTCCTAAGCACCAGTACTGTTTTTAATCAAAATCAGCTCTAAGCTGAGATCAGGTGTTTGAGAAGCCACATTAAGTTTCTGCCATTCAATAAAACCAACAAGAAACATACCAGAAACAAGGAAAATTAAGAAAGCAGGGAAAATTAAGATAGCAGAAACCTATTTTCCTCCCCAAAAAGGCAGCACACACATTCTGTTGCAAGCTTTCATAGGCTCAGCTCCCCAGCTGAAGATGGCATTGCACTGATCCTCGGCAGTGGGATGGGTGAGAGGCAGCGGTTGGAGGTGAGACCAGACACATTCAGATGGAGATGGGGATATTTAGTGATGAGAACAACCAACCAATGGCCCAGGACTCCCTGCCACAGGCTGAGAAATTCCCATCTGGAAGCAAGACCATGGAGGTGATTTCTGGACAGGACCCCGTAGTCAAATGCTGTTATAAACCTTGTGCTTCAACATCTAAAGAAATTCTGTAGGCCAGAAATATGGACTGTCCAGATAAGTATTTCCTAATGTTTTAGAATGTATTATTTGCTCTTTCTTTCTGTTTGCCAGAGCAAGAAGGTGACTCTGCCCACAAACCTTAATTAGATGAGCTATAACGGCTGGAAAAAATAATCCCATTTTCAGGCATACAAACCTTTTCTGTGTGCCCAAAACTGTTCCAGCTGTACCTAACAAAGAAGATTACCTGTACCTGAGAGCCTTGTCTGCCTTATGTCCACAGACAGTCCAGGCTCCTGCAGCACCACTGCTTTAACTGTGCTTTTCAACATTCCTGGCACAGCGAGACTTTAAGCTTGGGTTTTACCTCTGGAAGTAACAACATACTGGAGGCAATTAAAAATATTTAAAAAAAGGGTGCTTGGCTTCTATTTGTCCCTTTCAAAACCTCCCCCACTGAAACTAAAATTACATAAATCCAATTAGGAAGAGAACTAAAAAGGGTTAGATTTTTATACACTCCTCTAAAAGACTGGATTAGTTGCTGCAGCCCCAGTGACACACGGCAGGACGCCGCTGGTGGACATAGACCCGGCTTGGAGAATTCCTGCTTGCTGCCATGAAAACAAGAGGGTTGTTGCAATGCACACAGACCCACTGTTATTAATCTCCTCCAGCTTCTGGGCAATTTTTGAATTGTTCCTCAATTTTTAAAAAAGTGATTTATGGGTTATAGGGAGAGAAAAAAGCAGGGGTTTTGCAAACAGCCCCTCCTTTTCATTCCATTTGAGGGCATTAATTGCTCATTGTCTGTAATTGGAAACAAAGTGCATTCCTACTCGGATCACATGCAGACAGCTGCCCTGATGTGACTCCACGTACAATAAACCTCCAGCGTGGTCCTGCAGACTTCCTTGCAGTAAAGGTAACATGCATGGGTTTGAAATCCATGGCATTACATCTAAAGGGCACCTCTGGATGAACAGATCATTTAAGTTGCTGCTTTGAGAATACTCCTCCACTTTGGAGGTGTGCAGATTAAGGCAATGGCCTGAGATACCATAAGCATTCCCAACATCTCCCCCTTTCAGTTTAAAGTCAAAGTCTTGGGTAGGATTTTGCCTTTCCTACATCAAGGCAGGCCCCAGAAAATTCCCTTAGAAAGGAAGAAAGAAAAATAACGAGACATAAATGGCTGTTTCTAAAACGCAGTTTTCCATTTCTCCAGGTTTATCTCTGTTTCTAAGCATGGTAAATGCAAAAAGGTGAAATGCAACCACATGATTTTATTGGCTTGACAGCCAATTTCCCAGGCTATAACTTGCCTTTAGGAAATGTGGCTGAGAAAGCCAGTTCATTAACTTCCCCTTTGCTGTGAGCAAGCAGGAGAGCGATGGTTTCCACAGACAGAAGGGAAGGGGAATGATTCCCCACTCCAGACTTTGCTTCAGTTTTAAGGAGACTCCCATTGGACTAAAAATCTTTTACAGTGAGAACTATTTATAAAGCCACAGCTAAACCAAATTTTTCCTGTAGTTTCTGAGGAAGTCAAATAAAAACAAGTTATTTTGAATCAGCCTCTCTGGAGAAAAGCAAGTAAAGAGAAGGCTCCACAACGAGGGTCAACTACAGGAAAACTGAATCCCTGGAAGGATCCTGGGCATCCTTGAAAAGCCTCTTCACGCAGGGGGAGTCATTCAAGAGTCTGCAAACCATCTTTGTTTGCCTCACAAGTTAAGCTTGAGGATTTTGCCTGAAGCAGCACAGGAAAAACACATCTCATTTCTTTTCTGTGAGCAGATTTGTGGGACTGCAAAGCTCAGCCAGGCTGAAAAAGGAAGATGTGCTTGGGTGGGTGCTGGCACCCGAGGGCAGCAGGTGACAGAGGAAACTGAGACACTGAAATCCTGACTCTGGGCCAGGCGTGGTGACCCACCAGATGTGCCACAGCCACAAGCCAAGAGAACACAAAATAGTTACAATTCCCAGGGACAGTCGTGTTTATTTTAAAGCTCACAGCAGCCCTTTAAACGAAGAAATAAAAACCTTCATCTCCAACTGCAGATAGACCTAAGCTTGAAAGTGTTGTAGGGGAACTCATTATTAAAATACAGACCACACAGTGCAGGCTGAAACAACGGAGAAGGTATTTTTGTGTCCAATGCTAAATTCACTTGAGACATTTGTTTCACTTACAGGAACATCACTTTAGCTAGGCACTGTACAGAAAAACAGCAACAGGCAGCCCCTCCTGAGCCCCTCAACCATCCATATGTGCACGCAACATCTTCTGAAAACCAATCTACCTGAAAAAAAAGCAAACCCAAATTAATTTATGCCCCATATCACATCCTGATTATTGCAGACTTAGAAATGATTTTTTTCTGTTCAAAAAGTAAACAAAAACTGGCGTGCCGCGAGAAAAGCGATTGCCTCAATAGAGAAGTGCCCATTTATGTCATCCCACAATTATTTCGAGCACTATAGTTGAGGTTAGTCCCTCCAAGGCATGTACAAATTGCAAATACACACAAATAATAATGCTCATACTTTTGGAAAATGTGAAACCCTTTGTTTTGGAAAGGTTGTTCCTATTATTTGTGGCTTGCAACTGTCATCATTATTCAGGCCTTGCCTTCTTTCATGATTGTTCTGCAGCTACTGGGTGCTTGAGAACTTCCCCAAAATTAATATACTTCAAAGAACCAGACATTTTGTATATAGCTTAATTACAGCCTATATAATTAAGTTTTAAAATGATAAAAACCATTCTGTGCCATAAGTGTACTCAGACTTCTGCTCACAGGCAAGCCACTACATATCATCCGACTGAGCGAAGGGCCAAGAAATTCCATTTCATTAATTGTTTCCTCCAAATCCGAAATGTAATTACATATTTTCCAGGGACCTTTGACATTTTCACACTGTGGCTTGGAATCTGATCATACCCTGAAGTAAACTGCCTGGCTGGTCACAGACTTCACAAAAAAAGATGGTTAGAGAGGTAGACTCGGCCTTTTGCAGACTGTGGGGAGGAGGGAGCTGCACAGCTTCGGGTCGGGTTTTTTTAACAGAACCTTGCAAGGAATGAGGAAGAGATGATGAGCTGAGCTGTTGGATCAAGTAATCACTTTCAGAGGAGCAGAAAAGGCACTGGGAAAGAGGAGAGTTTTTCCTCGCCACGGCCACGGCTGGTTCACAGAGAGCTAGAAGGGATTTGTGAACTTTGCCTTTCCCTCAGTTGTGGCCCTGCTGTGTTTCTGGACTCTCTTTTTGAGCACCAAACCCAGCCCGGGTGAGCAGACAAATCCGATCCATATGGATGCAATGCTCCAACACTTGATGCCTCCAAGAAACATCCCAGCAGGTAAGTGCTGCCAGGAACTGGCACCAAGCAGCAGCGCTGCCATCCTCATTCAGAGGGGGCAGGTCCTTGGGTCTGTCAGAAGCCGCAGTGATTTTATTAATGAATAACTTCTTACTAATGAACAAACCATGAATGAACTCACTGGCTGAGAACTCCCTGACTCCCATCAGCGGGCCCAGCCCTCTGTTAGTGTCAGATGAGTGCTGTGTACACACGCACGTTAGCAAATAATTGGTTCATTTACTTTCATTTAGAGCACATTAGACCTCGGTGCAATCAGCCCTAAACTTCCGCAAATGCTAAATTCACATTAAAATTCCATTTTTAACCTAACACCACATGGGGTTTTTTAATCTCAAAATGCTTTTCTTGTGTTACTTTGGATGCCTCAACTCCTAGACAAAACATATTTCTTCAAAACGTCGCTCTGTTTCCCCTCAGTTTCACATACCCGAGAGCAGCACCTTATTAGAAACAAAATCGATGGGTCTCCATGAATCATCACGTGGAGTTCGGAAAGGAAAAAAGAAATTTGGCAAGCCTTTAGTCAGTAATATGTGCTTCTAAAACCTACTCTTTGAAAGGGCCAAGTTATTACATTGTGAAAAGTAGTTACTCAGCACGTGCTGTAACTTTTCATAGGGATTTTTAGGCCAAATTTAAAGAGTGCTAATGATTTTGAATGCCAGACTTGAGACCCTACAGCAGGATGAGGTTTTAACAAAACTTGAACAACTGCCTTCCCTCCCCCAGGTCGTGCCTCTTTAAAGAGCTGGATTTTTGGTGCCTTAAAATTAAAGTAACCCACATCTCCAGGCATGGAAAGTCTTGCCCTTCACATCCCTTTCTATACATTGAGAGTAAACTCCCACTCAAGGCAATGGGAAAGCTCCCAGCATCTACCAAAATACGCTGGCATCCTGGGAACATCATTTATTACCAGGAATAAGGAGAAACCACAACTGGAAGTGCTTTGTTCAGCAATGTGAGCAGTGACGGGGCACATCAGTTCCTTTCCAGACTGCCTGGTTCTGGTACTGGGAGCAATCTTGCCATGGAAACTTGGAGCTAATTTATCCTGCTTCTCAATTCCTTCCCCTAGCTCACCTATCACTCCAGGGAAGCCTGGCAAAAGGATCTCTGACAGAGGCTTGTAGTGAATGCTTTAGAAGATGGCATAACCCGAGGGTGATGTGGGGTAAGGGCCAGCATCTACTACTTATTTATTCCTCTTGTTCATTTATTTTAACAAGTAAATAAAAACACTTGCAAAGGCAGACCAGAGATAACATAATTAATTAGATCACAATTCTTGGAGCCTGCTGAACATCATAGACAGGTGCTGTTGTGGGGAGGGCAAGGGAGTCGAACCTGATTCCTCTGCTTCCAGAGCTCTGGCTCAGGGGAGGCCTGCAAAGCTGGAGCCCTGCAGTGAAGTGGGCAGGCAAGAAATCCCGATTTTACGAACCCCAGTGCACATCCAGCCAGGCACCAGCTCCAAGCCCCTGAATTGCCTCCAGGTCCCCCATCCACCATCTGGTTTTCTGGCGATGATGCAGCTCTGCTGCAATCCGAACCCGTCTTTAACATTTCCCAAAGAAAGGGGAGACGAAAACAAAGGGATCATTTACTTCCTCTAATTGAGAAACAAGATAGGAAGACAGATAAGCCAAGGAAAATTGGCACAATTCCACAGACTTCAACTGATCCTAGAGAGCAGGGTGATGAGCATGGCATAAAGAATATGAGGTTGCTACTCTTACTGCCCTGTGATAGCAATACCTGGCTGTCACCTTACACATCTCATCTGGGCACAGAAAACCACTTTATAAGGGAGGTCAGTACCACCAAAATGAAATCGCCTCCATTTACCCAGAAGGAGCTGCCCCAACACTTCTTCCCTTGTCATTCACAATCTGATTCTTTCCTTGCTAGGACAAAAATAATACAGTGCTAGTTGTTGCCAAATATCCACTTTTGAAACTCAGGCCCAGTCATTTTTAGCTAAGCAAACTTGGCACAAAATGAGTGTTGCCTATGGACAGAGTTTATAACGTGGGAAGTTTGCCAGGATCCTATTGCAGCCTACTTTGAGGTCTGGTGCTTCACCTTCTCACCCTACAACAAAGATTAAATAGTCTTCTAACACGGGGAAAAAAAAAGAACACCTGATACTATTTTTCTCTTCCCTCCCTAGGAATTACAGTCCACAGGAGATGAATTTCAATAATGCCATGAGCAAAAACATGGCTTTGCCTGAAGCCAGCAGAACCTCTCCAGGCTGGGATTATTTATGTGCAACACACATGTAAATACACATGCACACACAGCCAGCTTTAACAGGAGCCTGGGAGAAGAGCTCTGCTCTCACTGGGTTAAGGGCACAAAGAAAAATATGCTATTAAAAATAAAAGATAAAAAACTGCTGTGAAATGAAGCAAAACCACAAGAACCTTCCTTTAGAAAGATACTGGGCAGCCCCAGGGTGCCGCAGAGGAAGGAGTGCGACACACCAGAGCTCATACCTCACCCCATCAGGGCGGAATGGATCCCAAAAACATCTCCTGAGGAGAGACCTGACAAATTCCTCTGGGCATTGTTTGGATCTCTTTGCTGACAAGGGAGATGGAAGTGGAAGATGCAGCACCATCTTCCCCCATCTCTTCTTGCTTGCAGCATCAGCAAGCCTTCAACAAATTCCCTGCTTTCTTCTGCAGAGGGGAAACTGAAAAGGACCAAAACCAGCTGGGACATCCCAGCAGGAGGGAGAGTCTCCACTCTGTTAGAGCCTGTGCACAGCTCCCACCTCAGCAACCTCAGCAAAGCATTTGGAATTTCCTGGGTGTGACACAGGATGCAGAAAAAGAGCAGGATAGGGATATTCCCTGGACCAACTCTGCTTCACCTCTGTGAAAGAACAGCTGAGACAAGAGGGGAGGGCGTGGGTGGGAGGGAACCACGGAAAGATTGATGCAAATCCATTTTTAAAAGCCAAACAGATGAAAATAATTTTCACAGCCCCACAGCTGTTCTGTGGATTTTTTTCAGACCAAGCCTGAGCAAAACGCAGTGCAGATAACAACCCAAACTTTGGGCAGATCAGGGCTGTGGAATCAAGGGCCCTCTGCTCTTCCTGGCAGTGTGTGCACTCCCGGGGAGATGAGCCTCTCTCCTCTCTCACAGCCCTCTTCATGCAGCTGACACAGCCACACCCAGAGCACGCTGCCCTCTGCCCATCCCTCTCCCCTTCACACCTGCTCCCCGGTGTGCTGGAGAGGACGGGCAGCCCTGCTCTAGGCCTCCTCCGGCTCCCTGCCAGCACCTCTCAGCACAAGACACGTAGGGGAAGAAAACCCGAGACAGGGAACAGACACAAGCCCTGACACTGCACTTCAGGGTGATGCTGCCAAGCCTCGGACCACAGGACTGACAGATGGACTCACAGCTGTGCTTATCCCAGTTATTTTCCTATAAACCAGCCCTGCCAGCAGCCAGCCAGCGCTTTCTGCAGCTTCCACTGCACTTTGTGGAGCAAGATCTTACACTGGTTTTTAAAGGCTACAAAAATCTCTCTGTTTTGGAGCCAGACAACACATGTTCAGGAACTTACTGTTGTGCTCCACGTCCTGGTGCCTGGTAGGAGGCAGAAGTGCCTTTTCCAACACAGGGAAAGCAGGAGGGCCCCCGGGCACAGCAGCTCCCTGGAGGCTCCTTCTGGCCAGAGACAAGGCCCAGTACAAAGTGCTGGTGTTGCCCTGCATTGGTCCCAAGGATTTTCCCCCTGAAGTCAGACTGAGCCTGTCCCTCATCCTCACCGGGCTCTGGGAATGGCCTCAAAGAAATGATGGGGAATATAAAAAGCTACGATGCTTTCAGGAGTCAAAGCTGGCACCTTTGCCTGCCTAGAGGTTCCTAAGTGGAATTGAAAACCTTGCTCTGAATGTTTTCTCTGGGACTGTTTCATTAAATGAAAGTGTTCAAAACTGCTTTTATAAAAATTGCTGAGGCTCTGAAAGCAATACCTGGAGCAGACAGGAGCAGGGCGACCGGAAAGCAACCGCTAAAGGCGACACCAAACGGGACTGAGCACGACTGCTAAGCCTTGAGGCAGGCTTAGGGCACCTGGGCTCAGCAGCTCCCCTTCCTCAGGGTATTTAACCCCAAAACACACCTGAACCCCTTGGGACAGGGAACAAAAGGGCTGGAAGGGCTTCCTGTCCTCGGGGTGCTCCCCTCGGCACAGCCTCCCCCAGCCCAGGGCTATCACATTGCACGTTGTTTATACACAATGGCACAATATAAAATCCATTTGGAACCTGGGCTCACTTGCTATTAAAGAATCCATCAGTGAATTTCATTTTTTATTGGTTCACTTACAAAACTCACAGCGGTGTGTTGTGTTTATTTTTCCAGAGCACCAATAAAAATCTTTTTGATTAAAAAAAAAGAAAAAGGAGAGAGGGAAAGAGAGAAAGAAAGAAAAAGAAAGAAATGAAAAGCTGACCTGGTATAACCCAGGCGAGCGCTGAACCTCAGCCGTGCTGGATAAAATGAGCTGAGAGGCAGCAGAGCCAATTGCTGAGCAAATGCTTGACTGTGGCTGGAACCAGCAAGGATTGAAACCTGTTTATGGCACAATTTTTGCTTTATAAAAATAAGCACAGTCAAACCCTGCTGTAGTAAACCAGGTTCTGTCATGGAGCGATCAGTGAAGGGAGGGCAGAGCAGATGTAGAGCCCCAGAGTCAAACACACAGGCCCAGTCCTGATGGATGCAGGCAGCGTGGCAAATACTCCAGGTATTTATGGTGCTCCATTGCCATATTGCTCCAGAAACAGCAAATAATCGATGCTTGGTGTTTCTTTAGCCTTTTTTCCCCCCCTTCTTTTCTCACTTACAGGCATGCCTGTATCTCAAACCCAGCATCCTTTAGCTTGTGCGATCTGCAGACCTACTTGGCCTTTGTTCAATCCTGCTTCTGCTGCCTGCAGCTGAGCTGGAAATTGCTTGGGAGGTAAAAAGCACCATTAAATCCTGTAATGACAATGACCCCAGTTATATTAAAGTCACCCAGGCACCACACTGTGCCTGTGTGGGTACAGAGAAACTGTGGATATGGCCTAAGCCAGGGCCACCAAGTCCTGCACAGGGAGGTGGCAGCCTGGCTGCACTGCAGTTATGGTCCAGGTTTCCAAAATTATGTCTACGAGGAGCAAAGCTAATACTAAGTTGTTCAGTCACAGAATTGTAACTTCCAAGGATATGAACTGGTTGCCACCCCACATAACTGCAAACGTACTGTAACTACGTTATTATGAATAAGTAAGAAATACTTGTACCTTTAAAGCAAAAATATATCTAAACATCATTTCCTAAACACATAATATCAATTCTATATTTAAGAGAGCTGGTTATTTTTTTGCCTTTAAAATCAGGTTAATTCTGCCCTTTTTCACCTATTATTTCTCAAAATATAAATTTGTGCACTTTTTAAAAGCAAGCAATCAAAAGAAACAACTTGCTTAAAACAGACGTGATTTTTCCCAGCTTGGTTAAGAGAATGTTCAAAACGTCAACTAAAATTTACATACGGTTCAAATATTTGACAAAAATGCAGACAGTGTAAAGAGAAGAGTAAGGAGAAATATTGCAGATGTTTCATTTCTGTTCTTATTTTTTTAATCCGCCTTAGAAAAAGCAAGAAAATAAATCCTATTTTATTGACAAGTTTATCAGCTATTTCACCTGTTACACCTTATAGGATGTTAGTAAACTGCTCACTTTGGCTATTCATTATTAATTTCTAATTCTTGGCTGGCCACCATAGGAAGTGGCCTCATCATACCATGGGCATAGGGTTTGGGTGGGAATTCCATGGACTTCCATAAACCAGAAACATGTCTCTGGGCAAGAACAAAGCACAGAGTGCAGAACTGGAAGAGCTGTCCAGGACTGGAAAGGATATTGGCACTCACTTTGTCATCTCTGGTTATCTTGTAAAGTGCTCTTTAGAGGACCACAACTCTTGCTGAAAATCAGCTCATGCTGCTAAACCCCTCAGAGGCTTTCAGAAGTCCTCACACTGGGGCTTGTCTGCCTTGCAAAACAAATCAGGCCAGTTATCATGGGACAGGTACTCATCAATACCTGCACAGGTTACACTGATAGCGCCTTCATCCACTTGGGAAACAAGCCATTAAATAACCCCAGAAGGCAGCTGAGCAGGAGCATCCACTCTGGGCAGTGCTGGGATTTGCACTCACTTGCCAGTTCCTTGTCCCGCCACCCAAGTGCTTGCCCTGCAGATAAGGGGCTGTCAACCGAGCAGGAAGTTTGTCCCATCAAAACCTCCAAACTCTTGGGAAAAGCCAAACTGTGTAAGAGCTGGAGCCTGTGTTTTCTTGCCTCCTTCTTGTGGGTGGGGAAAAAAAAAATGGAGCCTACACAAATAACACAGCGCACAAAGCCTTTGGGGATTAAAACATGATACACCGTATTTCGGCAGGGATTTGGACAGGCTGGCAGGGGGAGGAATTCCTCATGGAAGGAGGAATGCCTCCCTCACCATCTCTAAATTACCTCGGCGCTTCTCTTGCTTTCTTCTTTCACCAGGAGCTTTCACTTGGAGAGCAGTCATTTGCCACTGGGATGTGTGTGGAGAGAGCAGCAAAATCAAACCACTAGTTTTGCAGAGGCCTTTTCCTTTCTGCCCTGTCGGCAGAACAAATCTTACACAGACACAAGAAAACTATTATGCTAAGCCTGTTCCCAGGACAGGAAAAGTCCTCTCCCATCCTCATTAGCATTGTACAAAGTATCTCAGGCTTGCAAGTGCTATAGGATAGGCTTGACAGACGTGACTGTTGACCCGAAATATTAGCGAGGACTGGAAAACACCCGGCTGAAGCTTTCTGAACACGACCATCAGCGTGACTGCCAAAGAAAGCACCAGCACCCGTTACTTCATGAACCAACATGTGATATGCAGAAACACTTACACGGCTTAAAAGGTCTAAATCCTGCTTTCAAAGGAGCTTAGTCACCGCAAAGTGATTTCGGTATCTCAGTACATTCAGGGGCTGGCCCTTGGAAGTGCAACTCTCCGTGGAAATGAGTCGTCGGTGATGAATTTCACCGAGGGAAATTCCTGCTGCACAGATATTGCAGGAGCACTAAAGCTCCTGTGAAATCCATGCCCTCCAGCACAACCCCTACATCTCCACTCCTGGACAGAGGGGGCTGAAACAGCAGCAGCTGAGTCTGATAACAATTACAAAGTGGGAAACGTGGAGATCCCAAATGAGACCGGTATAATGGGATGGAGTGGTCATGTCAGGATGGGGTAACTTACTGCCTGTGCACAAAACAATCAACACACAAATTCTTTGCCCAGGAAGACACCATAAAATCACCACCCCCAACGCTGAACTTGCACACAACACTCAGAAAAAAAAAATAGGACATTCACATAATACAAGAAAATTATTGATTCAATTCAACAACCAGTCCTAGAGAGAATGAGATGCTTTAAAATTGGTTAAACAAGATCAGACTTTCCTTGCATTCTGTTCAAGCCATTCAAGAGCTTTAGACCTGCCCTGGGAGACTGTTGTTCTCATAAGGAATCCACGCAATTTTTACGGCAACTGTTTTCAGAAAGGCTGTTGCCACAGCTAAAACTCCAGCCATGTGCAAGAGACCCTTTCCTGAGCCCCTACCATCTTCCAATTCCTTGCTATTGTAACTCAGAGAAATTAACTGCTGAAATCCTTTGCCAGGAATGGGAAGAGCTACTATGCCAACATCCTAGCAAAAATCAGCATAGCTTACACCCTGAAAGGATAACAAACCCCAATCAGTGCCATAAGTAACTGAAATAAAGGAGAATTCGTGTCCTTTTCCTAAAGGACTTAACATATTAGCCAGGAGCACGGGCAGGTAGAAAAATGGAACTGAAAAAGCAAACCCGAAGTGTTTGAATTCTGAAGTTCGAGACAGCTCTGAAAGGGAAAGTGGCATGGAAAGTCACAAAAAACCACAAATCAAGCTGCAGGCCAAACTCTTTGTCATTTAAAAGCCTTAGATCAGTGCTGGAGTGGCATTATTTGAATTTAATGGGCACACAGTAAAGGGCTGTTTAATTAAGCATTGAAAACTTGACATGACTGTTTAAAATACCCTTCAATCTGCCATTAGCTTTAACGTATATTAATAGCTAGAGCTTGCTGGAAATGCTCCACTGGGAGAAATTCTGGAGTGAAGAAAGCTCCAAAAATTTCTCCATGAAAATTTCCGCTTTGTTAACACTAAAAATCATGGAAAAACACCTTAAAGCAAAATATTTCATTTTGAATCAGCTCAGTAGTAACGGAAAAACCCCACAGAAGTATGTTCATCTCTAATGACATGCTGTCTGATGCAAATCTAAGGTTTGATCACTAAAACCTTGAATTTATTTTTTTTCATCTTTTTTGTGAGCTGGGCTCTTTGCTTGCACTACACAGAACACCAAAATCCTACTACCCTGAGCTGTCTGGAAGATGTCTGGAGGAATGTGCCTCTTGTCTGATGGTTGCTTCTCATTATCACTCATACCTGAATGAGCCCCCACCAAAACAAGCAGAAAAAACCCCAGAGAACTCTAAGAGGTGGAAATGAACAACTTTAAATGCTAATGGAAAGTTATTGTGAGATAAACCTAAATAGCTGAAGGTGCCTTTTTTCCATTTACAACAGAAACAGTGGGTCTGAAAGTCAGCTAAGATCATATTCACGGTCTGCCTAAGGACACCCATGGCACTGGTTTGCTCCATATGAGCACTGTGGTTTCCTAGTCCAAGGAAAAGTACTGTTTCCAGAATGTGAGAGCATTGTCTTCACCCATAACACCAGCTGAGCAGGCTGGTGAACTCATTCCTGCTTACCAACACACCTTCTTATTTGGTTTTCCACTGTGAGATTAGATCATGCAGGAAAAGTTCACCAAATACTACTGTAAAAAGAGATGAACTCACACAAGATTTTGTTGGTCATTGAGAAAAAAAAAAAAGTGCCTTCTGTCAAACTATTGGAAATTAATTAACTTTGAATACTCAAATACATAAACATTTCTGCAAAAACACTTCGGGATGAAAAAATTATTTACTGTGCCCTCCAGGGAAATGTACCTTGTCAATCCCTTGTCACTAAATCACTTGCTAACAGTTATGGTGGGAGGTAAATCACTGCTTAACCCTGATGAGTTTAAAGGCCTTGAAGCCTAATGAATTCTCCCATTCATTCTAGAGGTTACATCTGCTCTCCAGCTCTCTTTTAACAACCTGGTGCTGAAAAGAAGTGATGTAATTTTGCTGTTTACTAAACAGGTGTCAGTAATTCTATCCAGTGATGTCAGGCCACTTGCTTGGAATTCATTTTCAGACAACCATCCGAGCTGGCACTCCAGGTTCATTAAAAGGCTCTTCCCTGGGGAGATACAGCTTCCCAGCACATCCATGGGCAGGAAGAAGGACCAGGAATATTTCATGAACTGATGGGGTTAGTTCTGCAAACCCTGTTAATCAGGTCACCTGCCCAGCCCTTGGTTTGCTCCATAGGAGAGGTCTGCTCACATGCCTGAGCATCCCAGCAAGTGCCTCTGGGTGTTCCCTTCCCACTGAAACACCCGGGACGACAGCGAGGGAGAGGGTGCACCCCTGGAATAGAGCAAATGGGCTCAAGAGGTAACGTAAGAGGTGCCAGAGTGGCAGTGCTGCACTGGCATCAGCTGTCCAAAGTCTCCCTGGATAATTTCTGAGTTACCCACTGAGTAACCCAGGGGCTGAGGGTGGCCCCGTGACCTCCCTTCCAGCAAGGCTGACACAGAGCCCAGGGCTGGGCTGCTGCTCCTCTCCCAGGGGGCTCCAGTAGACTCTCTGGGGAGCTGCAGGAATATCCCATATGGAGCCTTTGGGACCTCCCCATCTCCAACAGTGCAAGAAACAGGTGGGCACAGCCCTGATGCCCACTGTGTTACACCCCTGGCAGCACCTACCCAAACCCACACTGGCCCCAAGCTGCTGGAGGGGCACTGCACATGCCCCAGGCAACACCCAGCTCTGCATGAAAGAAAGAATGTCACAGGCAGTCAGGGTTGGACTCAGGAATGTCTTAATTTCATTGAGAAATGGTATTTGGTGTTAACAACGTGGTATTTTAATTGTTTAATGCTCACTTACTCACGCAGCACTGGGCTGTTGGGGCTTTCCAAGGATTTTGGCTATGTAATACTGCTCCCTTGGCAGGAGGGGAATTTGAGGCAGAAAAAAAAAAAAAATAAAAAAAGAAGGCAAGAATGCTGGATTTGGGTGAACAGTGATGCTTGGCCCCCATGCAGTACGAGGTTCCTTAGCCCATCTAGCTTATTACCTCCATAAACTAAATAATCCTAATTAGGCTATCGAATATTTCTGGGTTTAGACAGAAAATGTCTGGTTAAACTAAATGAAACCTTTCACAGAAAATGCAAAAAGTAAATTTTTACAGCTCAAGAGGTTTTAACTGAAAACTTCCCCATTTTAACCCCACACTGAAAGTAACTTCCAGGTTAGACTAAAAATGTTTAGTCTTTAATGACCATGTTAAATATTACATGGGAAAAAAAAGTGTTGCTTATTAACATATCTGTGCAACAAGCTGTGTTCCTCACTGTTGGAAACACGTTCCTCTGACCATATAATTTTGGGCTCTAATTTAGCATTCATATGCCTAGAGTTTTAATGGGAGATTGCTTATTTTCATCAGACCAGTAAAACAGCATCAAAACTCAATATGGGTGTTTGTGCAGATATAAAACCGTCCTAACTTGTTCTGCTGAACTTGTAAATTAAAGGCAACGTGAAGGGACATTTGAACTCAAGTCCAAGCAAACTTCCTACTCGTTATCAGACCTCCACATGGACAGTCTTACTTGGCCCTAGGAAATGCTGGTGTTTGGTTTAAGAGGCTCTCTAAAACTCATTCCATTAAATCACACACTTCAGACCTGAGCAGCTCATAACCCTGGAAGTTTGTGTCTATTTTTGCCAGATACAATGGCCGCATTTAAAAAAACACATCACCAAAGATCACATCTTGCTGCAGAGAGTGAGCATTGGTTTAATTTTGCTTTGTAGAACCAGGTCCCTGACAAATTTTTTTTGTGGCAATGGATGTAAAACAGTAAATTTTAGTGTTTTGTTTGCTTAAATAGAACATTTTCTGCTCTGCACAAACTAATTTTCCAGGCCTGAGCCTACGTGTTTTTTAGATTTTTCCCCTTTCAGCTTCTTTACTGGGTATTTAGCTCTTCCTTCCTTAATGGGAATTTAATAAGACCCAGCTGACAAGCGCTCAGTGAAGTGACCAAGCAGCACCTGAAGGAGATGGGATGCAAGATCCATATAAAATGCCTGAGTACAATCATTGTTATTAAAGGGATAACCAAATGAATTCATAATGATGGGACACTCATTTCAAAGTGTTTCCATAGCTGTTACACATCAGGAAAAATACGGAAGTTACCTCATTTTCTCCAATCCTAAATAACCTTATAAACTCACCAAAGAAATTAATTAGCCAATATTTCTTGAAAATTCATAACAAAGTTTCCATTTTTCCATCAGATAATTCCTTAGTGCATTCTGGTTTTTAACTTCCTTCGAGTCTGGATCATTTTGATGTGTGAACAGACATTTTGTGTTTCCATGGGTTATTTCCACAGGTTCAAATATCTTCTGTAATTGACATTTTCCTGCTTACAAAAGTTGTCAAACTTGAAAGTAGCAGTTGATTGATAAAATATGGGTTTTGTCTGTAACTTAACTTCATTGTTGGGGCTTACTGTTCAAGCTCTGAATAATTTCTCTCTTCAAAGTGACCTGCATTGAGAGTTTTTGGGGGTTTTTGGTTTGGGTTTTACAGGTTTTTTAACCAGCTATGTTTTAAGCCACTTTTATAAAATAGAAAGCAGCAGCTGCTTTTCCTCTTTTCCTACAGGTAAATCTATTCAACAGTTTGCTTCCACTTTAGAATTACTACTCTCTAAATAAAGGAGTGTAACTTGACTTGTAAAATAAAGTCTTCCAAAGTCGACTTCATAATCATTCAGCAGCATTTATCCTTTCCAATCCTGACTATAAAGGAAAAAAAGAAGAAAGCGCTGAGGAGAGCACTGACATGTGCAGCATCACAGAGGATGGAAGCCTCACAGGCCATAAAGCAGAGCCACAGACGTAATTTAATACTTAAAAACTCCACAGTGATGTTATTTAATATTAAAAAACCCACACACAATAACTACAGAAGGAGCATTCCTTCTAGTGATGAGAAATGCACAAAAGCATCACCCAGAGCCAAGTAGAATCTTTTTGCTGGCCTTAGTGGATTCTGGGCCTTGTTTGTAATAAAGACACAAACGAGGCAGTAGGGTGCTGAAGTGACCAGTGCTGGCACAAACAGGGATGCCTTTGCCTCTGCACAAGTCATCAGCAATACAGCACTTAGTGGTGGGCAACTATTTACAATTTCCACCTGGATGGCACTGAATTATAACACTCAGCAGGACCATGAGGGCACCTCAGATGTTCCCCTCTGTGGTGGGGTCACACCACCCTCCTGCTGACCCCAAGTTCTTCCTGTATGTCATAGAATCCTAGAATGGTTTGGACCTTGGAGACCATCTGGTTGCAACCCCTGCCATGGGCAGGGACACCTCCACTATGCCAGGTTGCTCAGAGCCCTGTCCCACTTGGCCTTGGACACTTCCAGGGATGGGCAGCCCTCTCTGGGCTATCTGTGCCAGGGCCCCACCACCTTCACCATAAAGAATTCCTTATACCTAATCTAAACCCACTCTCCTCCAGTCTGAAGCTGTTCCCCATCTTGTCCTGTCACTCCAGGCCCTTGTCAAAAGTCTCTCTCCATCTCTCTTGTTGGCTGCTTCGGATACTGCAAGGCTGTAATTAGGTCACCCAAAGCCTTCTCTTTTCCAGGCTGAACAATCCCAGTTCTCTCAGCCTTTCCTCATAGCAGAGGTGCTCCATCCCACTCAACTTGCTGGCCCTCCTTTGGGCTTGGCTCCAACAGGCCCACGTCCTTCCTGTGCTGGAGACCCCAGAGCTGGGTACAGCACTCAGTAGTGCAATGCCCTGGTTTGCTTCACTCAGGACAGGACCTGGATGCAGGAAGTGAGCAACACAAGATTTGATAAAGCCACACAGTGTGAGGGAGCTGGAGAGGCTGAGCTCTGCCCAGGCACAGCTCTCCCACAAGGATCACCTCCAACCTCTCTGTTCCCTAACACAAGCCCTTCTGCTCAGAGGTGGCTCATTGGCACCATGCCATGGCCAGTCTGCGCTTTAATTTGGCCCCACTGCAACCAGTGCAGTCTCAGAATTCAGTTCAATTGTCCTGGATAGGGATGGACTAAAGCAAGAGGCAGATTTTTTTTTTTTTTTTGGAGTCCCAGCCCAGACACAGTAGTTTCACATGCCTTTGGCACAAAACTGTTGTTGCTTTCTGAAGCAGTTGTTGTTTCAGTGACATGACTTCCTGCAGGGGCGTTTTAATTATGGTTGGTGTATCACCTAACTTCGTTATGTATTGCTTTGAAGTTGTCCTTTGTATCTGACAGCAAGAGGATGGAAAACAAACACGACTGTTTATTCCCTTCCCCTTGCCCTGCATTGGCTTGGTGCAGCCTTTGCTTTGGATTACACAAACATGGAGCAGATGGAAAAGGAGATCCCAAAGAAGAGGCCAGACAAAGTGCATGTACCTGACACCTTTGGGCTGGCAGGTGTTTTCTTTTAAGCCGCCCTTATGAAGAGTCAAGCAGATACATAAACCTCCAAATGGCAGGTCAGGCCCCGAAGACAGAAAATTGCTGAAAACTATGCGTTAAATGATTATTTCCAGCTGAAAAAAAATTTTAAAAAATAAAATCACAGTTCCTGAACTGAGCGCATCAGTGCTGTACGGGGAGATGCCTCACTATGGCAGAGAGGTGACATTTGCAAGCATTTTCACGTAACTGCATGAAGTGATATCCCAGCCACTTGCACAAGAGAGGCAAGGATGCTTCCTGGTTGGACTGCCAAGGCAGGGAGGAAGGATTCCACGTTAGCCAGATGGCAGCAGAGTATGCACAACCTACAGTGGGCTGCCAGAGCACACCCCAGCCTCGGTCTCCTGCGTATTTCTAATGAATTCAGGCACCCAGGGCTGGGTGATGACACTCAACTCACCATCTTCAAACACAATCCACCTCCTCCACATCCAGGTAACAACTAATTAAGATCCTCACACATACACACATATATATATATATAATTAATCAATTCAATTTTTTTCAAAAAAAGCAATTCAGAAAAAAAGATGGTTCCTAAAAGCCACTGTGCCAGCAACCACATAAAGCATTTCAAACAATCTGCTGCAAAGCACGTGCCCAATGAAGCTGCCAACTGGGATATTCATTTTGGAGGAACCCTCTTTCCTTATCTTGAGTGAATTTCAACAGCTTCAAAGACAGACAGGTGAGATCTTACAGGTTCACCAAAATCTTCCCCCTCTCTATCAAAGACACCAAGAGAAGGCACCACAAGAGCAGCTTCTAGCAGGGTCAATTATTATTAATG
The DNA here is from genome assembly GCA_013397115.1 of Edolisoma coerulescens. Taxonomy (NCBI): domain Eukaryota; kingdom Metazoa; phylum Chordata; class Aves; order Passeriformes; family Campephagidae; genus Edolisoma; species Edolisoma coerulescens. The sequence goes on along the minus strand of VWZW01005507.1, from coordinate 1,393,808 downwards.
GTTTCTTCATTAACAAGGCAACTTCAGTCCCATTCTGCCTCTCCCATGGAGGACAAGAGCTCTCATCTTTCAAAAGCCATCTGCGCAAGCCATGTGGAGATTTCGCCATTTGTGGCTTGGGAAAGTGGAGATGAAAGACTTCTAAGACCTTTAACTTGGGTTTGTTTTCTACTCTGGGATGATTATGACATTACTCACCCCATGTATCATCTTCCAGCCCCAGGAGACCATCCTGAGCAGACCCAGCAGGCTACAGAAATCACTTCTTCTTTTAGGGCTTTTGCTTTCCCCATGGTTTCCACCACCAAAGCTGAGATCCCAACCCGGGAGTTTGGAAGTTGGATACTTAAGGTGATATTTACATTGAAATTTCAAAGAAGGGTCACAATGCTGCTCCAGGGTTAAGTGCAGTCATAAAGATTCTCTGTTTCTACAACAAACTGGTTTTAAAGGGGGTTTTTTGGTTTGGTTTTTTGCCTTGAGTGTTGTGCCATGCTGAGGAAATACGTTAAAATGAAGGTGCACCTACACCACTTTTGCAAGAGCTTGGTGACTGGAACTCTCTGCTCATGGGAAACAGAAAAATCCTCCAGCCAGCTCTCCACTCCCCTTTCCCAACCCCGCACACCTGGTGTTTAACATACACAGAGGAGTCTCTCACCTTTTCCCACAACCAAAGTCTGGACTTGAGCAGGAAAGCTGAGCAGGACACAAACCTGGCACATCCTCTACCTGCTGGTCCCTCTCCCTCCTTATTTGCTGAAGCTTCTTTTCAGGTTCAAAGCCTTTCCATGGTGCCCCAGTGAATAAATCTCATTAAACAGGAGGAGAAGAGTCAACACCTGACACTGAAACCCCTCTGCTCACACGCCACAGTCACACCAGCTGCCCATGCTCACAGACACAACATGAAAAACCATCCCGAAATCCTATTGCTTCAGAGTCTTTGAACCCAGACAGATGTCCAGGGATGAAAGGGGAAATGAAGCTGCAGAGTTCCTTTCCTGCCATGACAGGAGCGTACACACAAGTCGCCTACTTCCTATGGCCAGCCCCACCCTTTGAAATTCTGAGAAAAAAGGGAAAAAAAAGCTCAGCTAATGGGAATTGCAGCACCGTTCACGCCATAGTAGTTAAGGTTGTATTCATTATAAATCCCCTTTTCAATGTTTCTGTCACTCCGCCATAAAAATCATTCTGGGTTGAAATTTAGCATCCAAGCTCTCTGCCCAAGGACAATATTTTTGACAGAATTTGGAAACAATTGGTTTGGCAAAGTGCAGCTGAAGTTTTAAGGAGTGCAAAAAAGAATAGTGGTTAGTGGTGTCAGATATTATTATTTTATGCTCTCATAACTTAAAAACAACTAATTTAGGTTATGTGGTTGTTATTACTCCATAATTTCCTCTGAAATAGTTGGCCCATTCCTAATAACGAGCTCCTGCAAACTGCTAGCACTTCTCTAAATAGAAAAATAATAGTATTCCTGGGCCAAATCTAGGGCTGGCAGAAATTAGCTTAGTGTCACTGATGCCCATTTACATCAGCTGAGGGCTTGGCCCCAGGTGCTAAGCAAAACTCATTTTTGGTGTGTGCATGTGTCTGGTTGGTTCCATTAGCCCCGCGCTGGGCAGTTCCCAGGAACTCAGAGGGTTAGGTAATGTCTTCAGGACCCGACAGAAGGGATGGGGCTCTCATCAAAGGCTGCTGCTAAACACAGCTTGACTTCATGCGCTGCAATCTGCACCTCCACCTAGAATACGTAAGGATTTCTTGGGAAGCACGGTCACACCAGGAAGCCACGCCGGCTGCCTCCAAGCCCAAGTTAAAGCCAGGCTCCCTCACTGCAGTCAATCACTTGTTTTTAGCTTCTCCTGCTCTGCCTCTGGAGAACCTGGCGTTTAACTCCTCCTGAATACATCTCACACAGGACCGTGCATTTTGGAGGCCACAGCTTCCCAGGGCACAGGGACTCAGGGGTGTTACTGGTCAGAAGGTGGTTCTGCAGCGCCTTGGGAAGTCAGCTACTTGCTCTTTAACTCAGGCAGCACTGGGGTTTTTTGAGCAGGCTATTGAATGCTACAAGTGGGATTTGGATATTTTCAGAGAGGCCCATCACAATAAGCACCTGTGGCCTCCTCCTTGAACCCATATAAATGGTGTTTTCTCACTGAAAAATAGTACTCGGATAAATGAGTACTTCTAAAAGATACTTTTGCACTCTCAAAGTTTCTTATTCACACATCTCAACACGGTATTTGGATTGGAACCTGCAGGTCTTTTGCATATATACCAGAGAAAAAGAGTATTTTTTTCTTCCTTTTCTTCTTGTTAGCGAACCTGACAAGGTTTATCTAGCCCTGAACCCTTAAGATTCACCTATTCCTTCTGTATTTCCCTCAGGTTTAATATCCACATTAAAAATAAGCACTGCCCAGCGGAATGGAGTCAAAGAACAGCAACAGTAAAAATTAGCCAAGTACCAGGTACAGGACACTTGGGTCCTTATCCAAAATTCACACTACTTATGCAATTTAATCCTGGTCTAAAATTCCCCGTCCTGCCAGATCCCCTTTGACAACCCACAGCTGTGTACATAGTGATGGGATGCTGAAGTTGGCATATTCAGCATGAAAAACAACAGCCAGAGATGGGCCGACTCCTCATGTCAGTACGAGAATTTTTAGGTGATCCCACACCTATCAATTCCTCTGTGCCCACAACCTCCCAGTCACAAAATGCCACGAGTTTACAAAGCAACTTTCCTCTTAAAGGTTGCTCATTTAGAGTCCAAAGAGCCCAACAAGGAGGCTCCAACCAATTACATGATTAAACAGTGTAATTTTTCTCCTGGTCTTCAGGAGGACAAGGCCCTGGAGCAGGTCAGAGACAGCCCATGGGCAGTTGGAACTCCTGTCCACAGAGGGAGGAAAGGTGCTGGGCAGAGATGTTAAAACACCCACCACCAGTGCAGGAGGGACCAGCGTTGGTCACCAGAGACAAACCTACTCACCTGACAAGAGTAGTAAATTGCACTGTGTCAGATGTCAAGAGACCTTCCCAAACACTGTTTGGAAAGTCCAGGGACTGTTTATGTTGGGGTGGGGGGAAAAGTATTCATTCCCCCTTGCAATGGGTTAAGCAGCTCTTACCCCTAAGATAAGCTACTTGTGCTAAGATGTCAACAACTGACCTAATTTATTTTAGATAGGGAGCAAAAGTGGTCTCTGCTATTCAAGTTTCGGTGGACAGCTTAGGGGGGGATAAAAACCAGAAGAAAAAGGATCCCTTTTCACAAAAAGGCACTATACTCTCCTGTCAGTCGATGAGCTTTATCTGCTTGAGCTACTCCATCTTCCTAAATTATACCAAAGAAGTCCTGTAGGTTTTGAAAGTGACAATCTGAAAGCAGCATAGAAAGAAAGCCCTTCCTGAGAACAAGTTAAAAATTCAGTGATAAAAATAGCAGCTTTCTGCTTTGACACAGCAGCTATAGCTTGTTCCTGTCAAGGTGGTTTTAAAATAGTATTTCGGGTCACAGCCAGAGAAAGCCCCTCTCAGCTACCATTTCAGAACTCTGCCTGGCTTCTTCCTAATCCCTGTAGCAACAAGAGCAGGCGCCTAAAAATACCCGGGAAAAAATACAGGAGCTCAATCAATCCATTACTTTCAGAATAATATTTGTAGATTCCTCATTTCCCTCTGCGATACCATCACATTTCATCATGAAAGTCAGGTTAAGGTTTTACTTGGCATCTGCACCTCTTGTGGTGAAGGGAATAGAAATTTTGGGCTTCCAACAGCTGTAGAGAAGGGCCTTGAATATTACATCATTTATCAGTAGTGTTTCCAGAAAAAAAGGAAACATTCCATGAAAAGATAATTTACTTGTCTTAATAACGTAAGCAGGAATTAAAGTGGAGAAATCCCTCCTGGCAGGATTTTCGACAGTTACCATCATTTTCATCCTTGCTGACTGCACATGTCTACTTTGAAAATGAATGCAGTTTCCACTTCAAAAGGAAAAAAAAACCAGGAAAAGAGTGTGAGAGGGAGCCTGTGATGTAAAACTCATTGACTACAATATTTTCTGGGAAGCTTACCTGCTCTAAAGTCCTCATAGACAGGCACCCTGGAGAATATTAGGGAAATGTTTAAGATCATTCAGTAGGAACACACGTCAGGGTTTGGCTTTAAGTAAAACATGCATTTAGGCAAAGAGAAGTGATGGATCCAAAACTGTACAGAATAGATACACATTAATGACTTTTTCCTAGTCAGAAGAATTGGAAACAGTTCAGGAGAAGAGGAAATGGTAACTTGTCAGTTCCCATGTTATCATTACTGCTGTTAGTGGCAGGACCCAGTTTCCTCTGCTCCCACGAGATCCCTTCTGTGCCAGGCTCTGTGTGAGCACAGAAATCCAGAGGCAAATGGCCAACGCTTTCCTGCACGTACAGTCAAAAGGCATTTTTGGATGGGAGGTCCCTTCTTGCACCAGGAGAACCTAAGGCCAGGGAGGCCAAACCTCATTCTCTAGCCTAACGAGGACCTAGCTAAATATCACAGGGAAAATGTCCCCAAGGGAGTGGGATAAAACAAACCCCAGGCTGGATATAACTGCACTCAGCACAAGCCACCTGGTGATCCCTGTAGAAGTGACAGTGAAGCAGGTCCCCCTTGGGACTAGCCCTGCTCACCTTTATTCGATGCTCCTGCCCACCCGACTCTTCAACCCTTTTAGTAGAGTGAGAAATTAGGGCCTGATCTCTCAACTGTTTTCACAATTTCCATTAAATCCAAGGTGCCTATATGGTTTAAAATTTATAATTTTGTAATCTCCAACACTGCTTAGAATGAGGCCCTTCCATGCATCATTTCCACCCACATAAACAAAACTTGTTCATGAATGCAGTTCAAAAAAAAGAAAAATGTATCTGCAAGTCATACTGAAACCAACATATCCTACTGCTACTGCAATAAATGTGGCTGGGGTAGGAAGTCTGTCATGTAACACAGCCCCAGTTAAACAAAACTATGATGTTTGCACAGTGTTTTTAATTATTTTTTTAAATCCAAATATTTTTTGCAGACCTGTGTGTTAACTCAGTCACTCAGGGCAAGCTGGTGCAAACTTATCCCTGAAGCTATAATAAGGTATTAATTTTTGCCAGAACGACGCATTCAAAAATCCTTGCTTGGCCACTGAGGGATGAGATTGCCTTACTAATTGCAAATTTGAAGGAAGATAGATTTATGTTTTGCTCTCCAGCCCATGTTTTCAAACCTTTCTGTGCAACCACAAGGAGCAGAACCCCAAATATAGAAGCACCATCAGACAGACCTATTTATCAGGATCCTGTACTGATTTTTTCAGACACAGAGCTTGGCTTCCTACCCAAGGCATTGCCAAGCTCTAAAACAAGTTTCTGACAGCTCCTCAGAGGTGGTGGAGAAGAGAGGGTGTTTCTGACCCCAGCGCAGCAAGGCTGCACTACCTCAAAGCCACGTGGGTCCAAATGGGGAACAAGAGCTGCCCTGGGAGAGAAAAGACATGGAGCAGGGAGAAGAAGGCACAGGGACCTCACCAAGCACATGGCTTCCAGGCAAGCTGAGAAGCTGTACTGGACTATTTTAATCCCCTCTTCAAGTGGGGGCTGCAAAATAAAAGATACTTTAAAAAGACAACTGATGTAACACAGGACTGGAGTTCCCAGGTTCACTGTGAGCACCAGATATTGAGCCCAGAACACACCAGACATGTCACAGCCTGAGGAGCCACAGGAGGTGGACACTTCCATAGGCGCCTGTCTGGAGTCCAGGGTCCCTGCTCCAACCACAGGGCTAAAGGGATAAAGACTTTTTCCCCAGCCTGGTTGGCTCTCCCTGTTTGAGCAGCCTCATCCAGCTCTCCAGTGAGAGCCCAAAGCCCCAGCACAGTCAGCAGCACCAGCACCGCTCCCCTCCCCTTGCAGGGTGGCTGCAATGGAAACCTCACCAGCTCCTTCCAGGGCTTTGGATGAGGAAGGGCGACTGGCCCTAAGTAGTTTAACGAATGCACAATCCCCTGCACAGAAGCCCTTTATGTGAAATCAATGAACCACTGGCTGTTTCAAATCTCAAACAAAATACAGGAGAGTTTTGATTGTGGTTTAGAAAGAAAACTGGAAGGAACATGTTGGAAGGGGAGCAGATCTCACCCAACGAGATCTGTGTGAGTGCTGGGATTAACACACCGCTGGCGATTCCTCCCGAATACTGACAGCTTTGTCACACAGCTCCCAACAAGCCCAGGAAGCTTTGCAGTTTCACTGCATGATTTTAAACTTTAAAAACTCCTTGTGTGCTTAAAAAAAAAAAGATAAAAGGCCAGTGTGAAGTGACCTACCTGATATGGCTTCAGTGTCCAACGCTAGGACCACAGGGAACAGCATGAGGAAAAGGACAGGCTTATGGGATGCTGAGCAGCATCTCCAGACAGCAATGTGGATTTATAAGTTACTTGAAGAACTTCTTCCAGCTCTTTTTACCCACTCCCATTTTCCCCTATATGAATGATTCCTAGCAAATCACAGCCTCCACTCTCCTCCCCTTTCTGAAGGGCTGGGATCCAGCTGGAAGCTGGTCCACTGGGAAATAAAATGAGGAAAGGAGTAAGCTGGCAGCATGATCCCTTGGCAGCTGGCGCTGGAGACAGCACTCCTCTCTAATTCACAGCATCACAGAGTTCAGATTTCAAGGGAACGCCTGCCTCAGCTCCTGCCAAGGTACCTTGCAATGGCACAGCAGTGCCCTACCAGGATGCTCCAGCGGCCAAATCCTCCACAGGACTTTGATGGACCTCAGCTGACAAAGGAATGGCTTTACACTGCTGTGCAAAGCCTCCTCAGATAACTGCTATCTGCAACATAAACCACCATCAGCTAACAAGGACTAGCTGTTCCCAGCACAGCTGAGATTTTACTTAAGGTATTTACACTGCTCTTTGCCATAGATAAGGAATTATGATAAGAATTCAAGTGATTGTGTTAAAAAAAAAAAAAAAAAACAAAAAAAAAAAAAAGAGAAAAAGCACCCAACCAGGCAGTTTACAAACTCAAGAGGTTTCTCAGGAAGGAGCTGGGAAAAAAGGTAGTTTGGGTGTCCTAAAAGCAAGGACTGAGACTTTGAGTCTGGGTTGTGTCCCTTCCAGTTTCTTGTGTACTCTGGGCAATCCATTTAACTCTGGAGCATGAAAGCTCACAGTGCTGTGAGAACTGAGGTGATTCTGATTATAAAAGCATTTCTTATATTACTGTTCTCTAATTTCCAAAGTCCCATTCTGTTGAGACAAGGCCATTTTACAGAAGGAATTTCAAACTGATATCCTTCTTCTGATACCCAGGATAGGTTCTGGGATAATCCACCGGAGACAACCCTGCAGGGCCGAGGGGAGTTGCCACTGGTTTTGGGTTCCTACTAGGGGAATCGTGAGGACACCAGGTCTCCTCAGTCTGGCACCTCCAGGGTGTCCTCACTGTACACACAGAGCCCTGGAGGTGGCAATCCCAGCCCCATCAACTTCCCTGCTGTAACACTCCCAGGGATCCCAGAAAGATGGGATATTTAGGACCACCTCACATGTTTGCAGAATTGAAGGTAGAAAAGTGGTCACTACCATGGAGCTATTTAGGAGATCCTGAGGATCTATGCCTTCAAAAAAAACCCCAAAAAACAAAAGCAAAACAGCCCCAAGCGCAAGCAGTCCCTTCACTCCAAGCAGTTGGCATGACTTGATTTTTGCAAAAGGTGCAGAAGGTTTCTTGCCCAGTACATTTTGAAAATACTATTTTAATCGTGAATCACAATGAAAACTCAAGAAAAATATTAAAACAAGGCAGCATTTCAAGTGGAACAGATACTCCAAACTCAATCAGCTGCAGCCAGGCCTGAACAGAACCCTGGGGCAGGGCTCTCCCCATCCCTCCTGGCTGAGGTCCATAACTACTGTGGGGAGCCATCTGCTCCACAGAAAGGCGTGGAGCACATTCTGATCTCCTCTGCTTCCTCCTTACACAGCAAGGACATAATTTAGCTCCCAAGTGCTTGTCTCATCTTGGGAAGGTGCTAATTTTAATATTATTCCTCCTCTTTGCAGGTCTTTGCACCTCTGCTTTCATGCTGGAGATAGCATCAGCTCCACCAATCCCTTGTGACACGGATGGGGATAACGTGTGCTTCCTGTCCTTCTGTTTTTGTGAGAGACATCTGGACACTGCCTGGCACAAGGGGATCTTGCTTTTGGTGCAGCATCTGTGAGCAGCTCTTGCAGCAATCGCGTGACATCTCTCAAACAGAGATGATGTTGACTTTGCAGAGTGTTCCCACCCCAAAGTTGCATCCTGATTTTAGGAAGATTTTGACATCACCCAGGGCTAAACCACCCAGTGTGGGGTATCAAAAGGCTCACTCTGGACTTGAAGGAGGCTGTGATTTCAAGCCCTGCCTCTCTGATCCAAGTGCTTTGCAGTGAACAGTAGCAAAGCAAATACTCCTGTTTTTACTGCTTGTGCAAAGAAAACTCCACTTTTCAGGGGTTTGTGCAGTGAGCAGAGCAGACCTTATTTCTGTGACTCCACCCCACCTTTTCTTTCCCCCCCTTTTCTTTTTCACAATGACATTGGCATTTCGTTGGAGGATATTTAATTGCAGAAGGGCTCAACAGACCCTCCCCACTCAGAGCCTGTTTGCAAGTGTCAACCCCAACTTGGAGTTCAACCCTCAGTCAGCAGGGCAGTAAAGCTGGCAGGCTTAAGTACTACAGGAATGCTAACATGGCAGATCTGAGAGAGTTAATTTGGCCAGAATGCACTCTAGTAATGTTTATGTTTTAGATAAAGTGCCTACAATGTTGCAGCTTGCCCTTCTGACCCCATTTCCTCATTCGTGTGCAGCACAGAGAAAGTGATACTTAATTCCAAATCTTTGCTTTTATTAGCTCCCAGAGAGGGATAGGATTTCATCCCAGCCTTATCTCTGTTATAAACATCCTGTTACCATTCATATCAGGGGGATATCTTTGGGAAAATGATTAAATACTTCTCTCCAGACACAAACAGCATCCCCCAATTGATTCTGCACAGTCCAGGCTGATTTTGCACGTGTGTGTGTTGTCAAACAGCACGAGCCTCAGCGTTCCAGAAGGGTGGAAATTTTACATGCAAGTGTGAAAACTCATGGGGTTCTTCTATGAAAGCCTGATACAGCACTGAGGTCTGAGCTCTTAAATGCACAGGTATCTAGACCCAGCCTTGCTCAGACCCAGCTTAGCCAGAGAGGTCGAATTCTTCATTCTACCTTTTGCTAAGTCTGCTGCAAACCACCTCTGATTGCACAAGTTATGAACAAGCATGATGTAAGTGCTGGTGCTTTTCCAGCTCCACGCTGGTTTCAGGATTGAATCAACTTGGACACATCCTTGCAGTAGCATTAACAATATTTACTGTGTATTTCCAAGGTAATGTTCAATTAAGCAAACAAAATGATGAAGCTCTGTGTACTCAAGGCAGCTGACTCCTGAAAAGCCCCTTCCTCCCACCCCACAGGTGACCACCACACATCGCTGCTCTAAAGCAGTGGCTCTTCAGCCAAGGCACACCCCCACACTTGAAGCCCACAAAAGGGACTGAAAGAAGTCTCCCTAGGCTGTCCAGCAATACACATAGGCAGTACTTCCAGAACCTCCGGTCTGTGCATCTCAAAGGACTCACCAACCAAGAAAGCCTTTACCACAGAATCACAGAATGGCCTGGGTGGGAAAGGACTTTAAAGTCCATCTTGTTCCAATCCCCTGCCATGGGCAGGGACACCTTCCCCTAGACCAGGTTGCTCAGAGCCGTATCCAACCTGGCCTCAAACACTTCCAGTGATGGGGCAGCCACAGCTTCTCTGGGCAACCTGTGCCAGGGCCTCAGCACCCTCACAGCCCAGAATTTCTTCCTAATATCCAATCTAAACCTACTTTCTGTCAATTTTAAGCCATTCCCCTTTGTCTTGTCATCACATGCCCTTGTAAATAGTGCTGGGGAGGCTGAGGGTTGGAGGGAGACTCTGGATGTAGAGTTTGTAAAAGATAAAGGGCCTGATAACATACTGCACTTAGCACAGGGCGAAGTTGGATGCTTTGGGAGTGCAAGGATGGGGTTTCCTCATGTCAGAGCTGCATTTCCCGTGTGCAGTTCATGGAGATGGACATGGAGAGGAGGAGGTGTGTGGGACAGGCCCACGTGCAGAGGCTCTCTCTGCTGTGGCTGTACCCAGTGCTGGCACACCAGCTCCTTGTGACATCTTGCCAATTTGTTGTCCGGCCCAGGACACCCACCCTCCAGTTTCTTTACACAAGAGGGCTGGGCCAAGACCATAAAACCCCACACGTGCAACATTAAACCCTTGAATTCAGTCATTCAGAAACACATTTTCAGTGTCACAAAGGGTGCGTAGGAAGCCAGTTCTCCATGACTTTCCACCAGAGCCGAGTGCCAAATTATGCTCTCTTTGACCTAGAAAATAGATATCCTGCTCAACTAAATCCCTGGATTTCCAAACACGCTCAGCAGGCAGCAGTGCTCCTCAATGAGGAGCCATGGTTCAGCTCCACATTCCCCAGCACGCATCTGCAAACACTTCCATATGGCAGAGAGTGCCTGGAGCTGGGGCTCAACCCTGCTCCCCACCAAAATACATCCAAATTCTGAAAACAAACATAAACCTGGGTCTATGTGACTTTTTCAGGGCAGACTGAGTATTAACATATACATTGAATTTGGGGTAAAAGAGCAAAAAATGCTTCCAATGGCTGGAATATCGCTGGTTGGAAAATTAAAATTATTTTGTGTGGAAGTTCAAAAGAAATTTTTTTAATATACAGGGATAAAAGGAGACATATCTCATTTTGGAATTCTTTTTTAACAAGTAAGTGAAGATACAAAGAGAAGAACCCCAACAACAAAGCATTTTCTTCCATGTTCTGTAATTAGCCTCTAATTCCTTTTCACTTTGGAGGTTTGACTAAACTCAGTAATTTGGTAGTTTAATGAAAACAAAATCCCAAAGTGAAAATTTTAAACGAAAACTGAATTTTACATGGAAAGTTAGTTCCTGCTTCTTTCTTTCTTTTCTATCCAAGATTGAAAGATATGAACTAAAACTGAACATTTTTCAGAACTTCTTTCTCTACTGTTGCTGGAGGCTGTAATAAATCAAGCAGACTTCCAATTTAATCTTTTCATTTTAACAGCCTTTGTATCTAATTAAATAACACATACTCCAAGGGACAAGGAGAGGGAACAGTCCCTCTGTTCTCCATCCCTTTCAGCCTTTCCTTCTCGGAGAAGCAGAATGAGATGCCTTGTGCAACAGGAGATGATTGTGACCAGGGAAAAGTCTTTGCACACCTGGAAACATCACCCCATTGCCTGCTCAGGCCTCGCTCAGATGTGCAGGAGCACTATGGGGCCACAGCGGCACCAGCTCATCCCACAGCTCCCAGCACTGCACATCCCACAGTTTCCTGTACCACCTGGAAAGGGTCATTCTCAAGCAACTAAGAAAACCACATTCATGGCTTGTACTCAAGGAACCCTTCCTAAGAAGGGCCTCCACATGGGCACGAATAACAATGAAAACAGAGCCCTTTGGGACCACCACCAACAGATCCAGTCTCCTCAGGAGGATGAGAGGTGAAGTGGGTTCAGAAAGGTAGAAACAGGCTCAGAGGGGTGCAGAGAGCACCCACTTATCTCCCCACCAGCCACTCCTCCTGTCCCCAAGCAGGGTTAAACTCCCCCAGCAAACACCACTCATTTCCCTACTTGGCCCCCAGCCAGAAGATTTTGCCTTCCAGTCATGTGAACCTTTCAATTTGAGATTGTTACAAGCTGAGCTTACATGAAACTGTTTCCTGAAACAAACAGTTCCCATTCCCCCTCCACCCCACTATTCCTGCTAGAGCAAAGCCAAGCCTGTTTATTGATCAGCCAACAATAAAGAAAGGCCCAGAAAGTCTGATGCATCCTTTAAAAGCTGTGGAGACATGGTCTCCTATCAGGTTTGCTCAGTTTAACTACACTCCCCTCAAACATTACATCCCTTAATGTGTATTTAAACAGGTCTTAACCTCTTGGCTACATTTTCTAATGACCTTTGTTTTAACCCAGAGCATTCACTGGTGCAAATGAGATGCTGTGAGCCATGACTTTTGCTGAAGTGAGAGCTTGATCACTGATTCCAATAAAAACCAGATCAGATCCTGTATCTTTACTTCCAAAGCCAGCCTACCTGCTGTTTTTACCATGGCTGGATATAAGAAACATGACATGACATTGCAGGATGTTGGGCAGAAGAAAATTAGACATGAAATTATTTATTTCAGTCGGGACCAGGACACCCCATTAAGCAGAAAGCTTTTCTGATGGAAGGTGAATGGGCAGTGGAAGAGGAGAAGTGTTGATGGTTGTTGCTAGATACAGCCCATCAGGGGGCCTGACTTATGGGATGAAGAGGCAACATTAGGCCCGGACACCGTGCACGTCATCCCTGCCTGCAGCACAAGGAGCAGCTCTGCCATGACAGCAGGGGAGAAAAGAGCCAGGAGAACGTGAGGTCAGAGAGTAAAGTAACACAAATCTGGTTATGTCACAGGCAGACGGTGGAACCTCACCTGGAATAACATGTGAACATCTGCTCGCTCTTTTTTAAGATGAAGCATATCGGAAGGAATTCAAAGCACAAGGGATATAAAGAAAGTGAAAACTAGAAGAATGCAGTCAAAAGACTAGATAATACTAAAAAAAAAAAAGTCCTTAAAAAAGCCCCCATCACCTCTGCTAAAAACAGCACCTTCCTAGGAATGGCTGTTTCTCACTTCTATATTACTTTTTGAGAAAAGAAAACCTCTGTCCTAGAAAAGGACAGAGAAACTTTTGCTGAACTTTTCAATCAGAACTGAAGCGTGACTTCCTTAGTCCAAGCCAGGTCTCCAAAGCAGTTTCTAGGTGCATTTTCTAGGCAGATATTTCATTTTCATTGATTTAACTGGGATTTAAATACGCATTTAAGCCTGGGCTTTTCCAGGACTTTGTGACTAAACCTCCTCAGCCTCACCAAGAGAGATGAGCTGAGCCCTGCATTGGCCGTGCGTCTCAAGGAGCCCACAGCCAGCCCATGGGAAGCACCATGTCCTGGGATCTGGGAAGAGGGAATGTACCATCAGGCTGGGTTTAGGCAATCCTGGGAGCCAGTGGAAAGCAGGCTCTGCCTCCCTCTCAAATCCTTTCCTGAACTGAGAACTTAAATGTACTCTGGGACACAAATGTGGTACCTCTGGGACAGGAATAGCCACGATGACAAGTATCTTCGTGTAGCAGAGAGGATTTGGAGACCTCCTGCCCTGGAGTCAGCTTTGGCCAGCTGCTGCAAGGTTTGACCTACTTAAATGACAAAAGGATTGCTGGAGGTCACCCCCACCTTCACAGAGAGCCCCAGCCCAGCTTTCTCCACTGCAAACTGCTCTCCTTCAGTGGTAATCCTGATTACAATGAGGAATACACAAAGGTTTCCAAACACAGAGCTTACACACACTTTTTAAAAAAAACAAACACCTTTTTCCAGTTTAATGTTTGGTCTCTGATCCACCTCTTCCCTACATTTTCTCAATAAGAACATTTTGGTGTTCAAGGAGCTGTCAGCCTGGGTTGGAAATGCTGAGACCTGACATTTCTAGATTAAATGTCAACCAGATGTTTGTGCACTTCCCTCATGAGCCCTTCAAGAAGCTTCAATCTGGTATTGTGTTTCATTATTAGGGAAAACCCAAGTTCATACCTTCAGCTGGAGCTGAAAGGGATTGAAAGCCTCAGGGGAAGAGAGAAGGGAGAAGAAATGACAGGCACCTGAGCAATAAGAAATACTAATCCAAATGGCAATACACAATAACTGGTGTCCGTCTTTTCTTTTTCTCTCATGTATTCGAAGCCTGACTGAAATAAATTTGCTTTGATTCCAGAAACTATTTTTATATAATACTAACATTTTCCCTCAACCACAGAAGCAAGGGAAATGTGGAATGGGACGTTGCCCTTCCCTTAATCCTCTCAGTCTCAGTGCCAGAGGTGGCACTGCTTCTGACAATGGAGAGTAGGATCCAGGGGAAAAAAATGAAAGGAGATTTATTCATGAAAAGAGAAGAGACAAGGAAGCATTATTGGAGCTGGAACTGCCTTTAACGCCCCTACCTGAGATGTGGGAGGAAACTCCAGGTTTCTTCTGCTCTCTCATTTCTTTGTGCAACTCTGCCAGAGAGAAGCCTCAGTTCCTGCTATGTAAAATGGGATTTATAGGAAGATTTTTTTTTTTTGTGTCTTTTATGGTCTTCACAGCCAGGGTCTCACCCTTACTATGTTTCTCACATGTACTGCAACAGGGCCTCAGGCCGAGATGGGAGCTCTAGGTGCCAATGCAGTCAATAAATAAGAACATAAATAATACAGTTACAACATGTGGCTGAGAACTGGCTCTCATCCCAGAAATTCAGAGTGAACTTCCCTGGTTTTGTTGGTTTAGTTTGATTCTAGTTTCTTGGACAAAGTAACAATATTTTAAACTGCATTTTCAGTATTATTAAAGAAATCAACAGGGAGACCTGGACAATGACCCTACAAAATGCGCCTCATGAACATCTCCAAGAGGCAAGGAAAGAGGCAGCTAAGGGCTGTTCATGGAGCAGGCAGGATCAACACCCCCTCCCAAGCCAGATCCTTCACTTACAGCTGCATCCAAATTCCAGAATCCACATTTTTTGGATCAAGCGTATCTATAGAAAAAAGGCATTAACACATGCACACACCCTGCAAGAGTTAAGGCTTGTGGTAAGGGCCAAATTCTTCTTCTCCACACAGAACAAGCTCCAAAAGATGCTGTTAGAAGTAAGACCCCCAAAAAATCCCCACAGGAGCAAACAACATCCTGCAGGAAGTAAACACCTCCCCAGCCTCCCAATCCACCCTCCATGAGCACAGAGGGAGCCGTGCCAAACGGCTGAGAGCTGGTTCCTAACCCATGAAGGCACAGACAAGAATTCCCACTGAACTTCATTACTGACAACAAGGAACAATTCCACAAGACTTGGCAAATGGCTTCCAGACTGTAGCACAGTGGGACCATGATGAGAGCCTGACCTTGCACACTCGTGCACCGGGGAGGCTGGGAAATGAATTGGGTGAAATCCTGGCTGTGATGAAGTCAGGGGCAAAATTCCCACTGACTTCAGGCAGGTCCAGGATTTCACCCATTATATTTTCGAATGTCAGGGCAGCAACCCAGTCCCAGATCTCATTCCAGCCTCCCAGGTCTCTGTGGAGCCACTTGTCAAGGTTCAGTGACCACTCCAGAGCACCAATCCATTCCTCAGCAGGCTCACAAGATGCTGGTGAGCCCGGGGGAGGTGGGCAGGTTGGAGGACTCTCCATAAATGTGTCACCCAAAACGGAGCAGACGGAGAAATCTGATAACTTGGAGCAACTCCTGTGTTACACTGCCTGGTGGGGAGCAGCAGGGACACTGCTGAAGGCTTTTGAAAACAAAAATACTTCATCACTGCAAGGGCTGGGTGACTCATTGTCCTGTGGGAAGTCTCTTTTGACAACACAATGGCATCTGAAGAGAACAGATAGAAGAGATGCTCAGCACAAAGATATAGTGAAGGGAATAACAAAGGGAAATGAAACCCAGGCAATCAATCCATCCACACTGTTACAGAACAATCCCATGGTACTGTCTCTGCAAGAATCCAAAGATTGGGAAAGTGCTAAAGTCAGTTCATAATCCTCTGACAAAAACATGCAGGTTTATCCATGTCCTGCTGAAGTCAGTGAGGGCAATTTCGGTGCCACAATCAGAGCATGTAGCTTTAATGTATTGGTTTGCTATTCATTTAAAGCTAAAACACTGCCTAGGAAGTAAGGTTCTCTAAGTCACACACATATTCACTGCTGAAGACATGTTGGGAAACATCTACTTTGAACCATTTTAAGGTGACAGTTGCTCTCTGGGAAAAGTTGCTAATGGATCCACTGGAGAGCAGCGGATGGAAAACACAGAGTTTGGGTTTGCTAAGATACAGGAGAAAAGTAAACCAAGAGTATCATTTTCTCCCAGCCAAGCCAGTTCAGAAGCTGGCCACGTCACCTACAGAAAAAATACTTTTGTCTTTATGATCCTATTCAAGTATCTGAAGTGAAAATTTAATAACTGGTTCAGCTCTAACAAGAAAAGTACTGCCAGAGAGCAAATAAAATCCAACATCTAAACTGCAAACCATACATCTCATAGTTCCCATCCCTGGAGTGAAGAATATTAAACATATCCCCAGCAAGTCTTCCTCATTCCTAAATATGAAAACTTAACACCTACCAACTTCTTAGACTAGACAACAGCAAGCCTCGAATAAGCCATGACCTGGTCTCTCATTAAAGAATCCAGACATCGCTTCAAGAAAATAAATTCTTTCTAGTTACCAAAAATCACATCTGCGTAACCACAGATGAATCTTCACTACTTGGTGCATACTTGAACAGGGATATGCTGCCTGATTCTGTTTACAAATAATTAAAAGCCCCACCTGTAAAATCTGCCTTGGTGAATTTACATTGCTCAAATGGTTTTCTCCAAACCCAACTTCTTTTGTAGTGTTGAGGCCTGAAGTCAAAAAAGTTCTGCATGTTTATAATCAACAACTCCCAAGACCTTATACAATACACAATCACCTTAGTCCAACACACACGCGCAGGCAAGAACATGCAGAATCAGAGCTCATCTTGCAAGGTGGGAGATGCTGGAATGCTAATAGATATGACCAGAAAACACATTCCAGTGTGTTAAAATTATTCCTCAACACTGGAATGATCTTGTGCTCCTCAGAAATACAGGTAGTTAATATGGGAGGAAAGGATGGTTGTTGAATTGAACCATTAACAACTTGGCACTCTTAGAGGCAGGAAAAGCGATGGTGAGAAACACATCACACTTCCCTCTGCCCCTGAGGTGGATTCTTCGCAGTGGTGCTCGTGAGAAGCACTCTGTGTTTGTCAATCTTTCTCCCGAGCTTCTTGCATAAAAACAACAAACAACCCACAAAACCCCAACACAAGTCTCAAACTACACATATCCATCCTGTCCTAGCACAGGGATAAAGGCACCCAGCTAAGCGGTAACAGCACAGGAAATGCAGGTGTGTGGCTGGATGCGGCTTCCCCTGCAGATTTTGGCTCAGACATGTCATGACACAAGCCTTGTGTGACCACAAGTCATCCTAGGTGCAGAGATGGTGCTCGCAGTTGCAAAATAATTGTGCACACAGCAACAGAAATATGCATGTTTTGGAGTATCAGTTGAAAGAAAAAGACTTCCCTTGTGAAACTTATTCCCCTTGGGTTAGCTGAGGGTGAGTTTGTCAGAAGGAGGGAGGGAAAGAGAGGAAAAACACTTAGGAATCAATAGTTGAGCTGTTTTCAAAACTGATTTTGTTTTTAAAGAGCAAAACAACCTCCACATGAACATCCCTGCAAATCACGTTTTTTCAGCCTTTAAAAACTGAGTTAAGAGGAGAGTTGTAACTCCCAGCAGCTGGTGAGGACACCTGCTGTTATTTGTGTCGAGTGCCCAGACACGCCAATTCCCCAGCCTTGTGTGAGCAGGGCCCAGGGTGATGCTGCAGAGCAAACACAGGTAACGCGTGACCCTAAGCCCTCACCACCTACAGCAGCCAGGGAAGCACCACTGTTTGCAGCTTACCAATGGAGAAATAAAACAGGATAAAGAACAACTTATCTGTGGTCAAAAATGGAGCTTCTGGCAGAAATGAGCAAAACTCAGCCCCACTATTTCCCGTCAAATTGTCTTCACCACAGAAGACAAATGCTTTCTGGGTAGGGACATAACTCAGATGTCAGACCTGTGCCCACACAAAATCCATCTCTTTGCATTATTTGTGCAAATACAGTGAAAAATATTCCTGTATTTAAGACATAGAACTGGGCCCATACTTCAATTCTCCCCCCCCTTTAGCCTTCACAGCGCCTCAGAAGGGCACCCACAGCACACCTGGCACAAGGGCTGGTGGCACCCCCTCCCCAGCAGCGTACCTTGAGCCCCAGGGCCTGCTCCCCACTCCGGTGTCAGCACAGGGCAGCTCTCCAGCCCCACTCCAAGAGCACAGAGGAGAAGTGGCTGCGGGTACTGCTGCAGGTGGTCTGTGAGGGCACAGCTTGCCAGCATTCTCTGCTCTGGGCCAATTAATTGACTCAATGTGGATCACCTGGAGCAGTTAACGAGGCACAAGCCTTGCCTGGTGATTTCTCAACTGCTCTGAGATCAGCTGCTGAATAAGCCCTGAATCTCGGAGTTTGGGGCGTTTGTTCTGCTGGGCTGGACCCTGGTCATTTGTCCTAAAGGCACAGCAACACAGCTGGGGGCCAAAGCTTTCCCCTCAGCCCTGCTCAGCGTGCAGGCGAGTGCCCGGGACCTGTGCTGAGTGGGTGGCTCTTTGCATAGTGTGTGCAGGTGTTTCCTCATGAGAGCAGAAAGGAGCCAGGGCATCACACACCTGCCTCCCTCCCTGTGTGCTTTCCTAGGCATCCATCTGGGTCTGGGCTTTGGAGGGGGCCTTGAATGTCTCAGAGAAACTCCCTTTGAAATGCTGTTTTCGTACAAATAAAAAAATGAAAGCCTTTTAATATGACCTCCCAACAAAGTACCAAAACATTAAAATAACAGAATTGGCTGGAAGTGCTAATTTGCAAAGAAAAAAATGCCATTGTGTTCTGTATTTGACCTGAGTTTATACTTTAACCACTTAACAAGTGTCAATTTTAGAACAGTCTGCTTCAAAAACACTGATAATTTTTTCCCTCACATTTTTAGAAACAAAACTCCTTTTCCTCCCATGTTAGTTACAGATCAACCTAGACAACATGGCAAAATACGTATATGTTAAAACATACCTGGTGTGGCTCCACAACAAAATTCAGCACCTCCTGCTGAGCTCCAGGAATCTTGTAACATGTTATTGTGCACCCACTGACCTGTCAAAATACAAAATGCCCTCAGAAGCTCTAACACTGGCTATCTGTGCAGTCGATCACTGTACATCAGTATTTCTGGATATACTGTGTCTGTCCACTCTCTGTTTGGAGCAGAGAGTAAGCAAAACGAGATGGTTTAGGCAGATGCTAACATGCCCTGAACTAGGTTTAAAGTCTTTGGACAGTAAAATACTCTTTATTTATAGTGTAGTGCTTCTTTCCCAGTTCAGGCATAGTTCAGTCCCAGTCATATAAATAATACTCTGACTGTTATAATAGAAAAAACCCAGTGTATAGACCTACTTATTACACCAACCAGATAAGCCCTTTAAGGCCAGGGTAATTTACGGACTACGCTGGAACATTTATGGGCTAATTAGGCAGAGCTACAATGATAATGAATTTTATGGACACTGAAAAAGCCCTGCAGATGAGCAGCCTGGCAGAGCACAGAATGTCACACAGCTTTGAAGACCATTCATCCAGCACTAGTAAAATATGGCTCTGTGAGAGCTGGGGCTGAGCTGGCAGCCAAACCAGCACTGTAAACAACTCCTGCCCCGCAGAGAGATGGGAGCTGGGAGCTCCTGCAGCCTGTCCTCAGCCACTGGTCTTGCCTGGTAAATATGACACATTAAAATATTATATTTGTCTGGATAACAAATAGTTGCCACCAAAGCACAAAGGCACCAGTCCAGTGAAGCAAGACCAATGGGTTCCTAATTTTCACATCTTTCAGGAGGAAACTAGATCCTTCCTGAGATTCAAAAACACTGCTTCAACCCTGATTTTTTGGGGACTGAAATTAGTCAAGAAAGGTAATTGTCTTGTTCTCTCAGCAGTGATGGTTTTGTCTGTCTCTGGAAAGAAAAGGAGTCCAGGAAAGCTGGTGGATTTTCAGGGATAACCTTCTCCAAACTCAAGAACTACCCATGCCAACAATCTAAAAAACAATGGCAGCAGGAGCCTGCATGGATGAACACCTGAAGAGCTCCTGACAAAATTGAGCCATAAAAAGGAAGCCTACAAGAGGTCCAAGTAAGTACAGGTGACCAGGAATACAGTGGGCGACCAGACACTGGAGCAGGTTGCCCAGAGAGGTTGTGGAGTCTCCACCCATGCAGGTATTCAAACCCTGAATGGACATGGCCCTGGGAAACTGCTCCAACTGTCCCTGCTCAGAGCAGGGGTGGACAGGATGGTGTCCAGAGGCCCTTCCAAGATTGTGGCACCGGTGCAGAGAGGGTGCTGCGCAGACGTGTGTGAAGTGCCACCCCACTGGTGTGCCAAAGGCACCTGAGTCAGAGCAGCTGGAGAGGTGCCTCCACCCCCTTCACGCCCAGAGCCCTCTGGGGAAGGTCAGTGCTCACGCCTTATCCTATCCCAGCTGCAGACAGACAGGTGGGAATGCCCTGCCCTTTGCACAACCATCCCATGGTCAGAGCTCTCAGCTGCGTGCGGGGAGCTCTCCCAGGAGTGTTCATGTATTTTACAACAAACAATCTTGGCATAAAACAAACCAAAACAAAATGAAACCCAAGCAAAATAATCTTGGGGATTGGGACAAGGAGCCAGGAACCCTACCTGCCAGCTGGATGCCCTGGGTGCTGTTCCAGACCTTTCCTTCCCAGGGTATTCTCCTCCTTGGTTCATAGGGAGCTCTATCAATCCCCAGTCTGAGCTAAACAGAGGCCCTTGACTGTGCCAGCCAAGCCTGTATCCCCAAGGTCATGCAACGCCATGAGCAGAAACAACTGGACACCTAAAGACTCACCTAAAAGACTCTGCAATACATATGTCAACTTTCCTGTTGTTGTTTTTTCTCTTTTTTTCCCCGCTTTGCCTTACAGCACATCTCAGCATGAAAGCAAACAGCTCAGAGATCCCTAATCCCTTCACTGCTGTTCCTATGCTCTTATCTCAGGGCAGAAGGTCTGGCTTTGCAGCCACACATTGCATGTCACACCTCAGTGTATTGATTTAGCAACAGCTTTCTCTGATTTACAGCTGCAACTGACATTAGAAGTGGTTCCTGTACAAAAAAAATACATGATAAAACGTGGCATAGTCAGTAAAAATTAATTTAAAGCCACTAAATCTGCCCTGGGAATAGTCCTGTGCTTCAAAGTTAAGCACACTCTGGGGTTTACAGATATTTAAGCACAGCTCAGCTCTACGCTGCCCAGTTTTGCTAGTGGTGTTTTTAAAGGTGTTTGACCAACTACAATTGTAAATTGAAGGTAAATATGATTTTCAAAAGCTCCTCAAACAATGCTTTCGTTACTCTCAGCAGGAGTTAGTACCCAGATCAACAGGGACCTGAGAGTGTTTCCTCCAACTGAATGAGAAGACTTCAATCTTGAAATTAACTGGCTTAAAAAGCTCAAAGACTTGGTCCTGGGAAGGATCTTGGGTGCCTTCTGGAAATCTCCCTCTGCCCAGTGAGAAAGGTGGCCTTCAGGCTTAGCAGCACTGAGCAAGGAATATCCAAGTATGTGACTTAGGGACCTGGAATGGGCTTTCCCCAGCAGTGGTACTGAAGGGGGCACGGCTAAAAGAACAAAGAGAAAACACTCACTTGGACCTAAAATCTGGACTCTTTGGGACAGGAACTTTGGGCCTGCTAATTCATTTAAGTGCTTGCTGATACAGCTAATTAGAGATAGGAAAATGAGACAGGAACCACATCCCCCAGG
The DNA here is from genome assembly GCA_013397115.1 of Edolisoma coerulescens. NCBI lineage: Eukaryota > Metazoa > Chordata > Aves > Passeriformes > Campephagidae > Edolisoma > Edolisoma coerulescens. The sequence continues at coordinate 1,371,997 of VWZW01005507.1, read as the reverse complement.
CCAGACCTCTGCAACTGAATTCACCTTCTAACCCCACTTCACGGCCAGCTAGAGATGCTTTTTTTAGGGGCTGATTCATTTGTCCCATTTGTAGGTGAGCTCTGGGCTCATAGCCCATTTGTCTGCCTTAGGAGCACATGGGGCTGGTTCCCATGTAGCTCTGAGCATCAGCCTCTCTAGGTAGATACATTTAGGTGAGACAAATCCTCTCCCTCCTGAAGGGATGCCATATCCCATTGAAGTCATGCAGGGTTAGCCATCCCCGTGCTTTGGATGTCCCTCCAGTCTCTGCCATTGATTTATATATCATTAATACACATTACTTCATACACACATTAATATCTGACCTTTCGACTTTGTATGCATCTGCTTGGGGTTTGGTTTATTGGGGCACCAAACGACGTCACAATTTCTCATGGGAATACCTGAACAACTTGAAAATTCACATATATAAGTGAGTGTATTAGAACAGAATGCAATGAAAAACAGAAATCCAGTGAAACACGTCAACAGTCAAAACACATTCCTGGAGATTCTCTATTTTCTTTGGGTTTCTGAAACACTGAACACACAAATGGTTTTGACATTATTACTAGGACCCTTCAGGCCTTCCCCTCTTTTTCCCCTATTTGAAAATAGAGAGACATTGGAAGTATTCTGATGTGTTTTGATCACCTTTCACATCTCATGCTGTTATCCAGTCCAAAAAAGCGGGTAAACAGGAAAAAATTAAATGAAAAATAGGAGGCAGGAATTGCAGCTAAACCACAGCAATGCCACAACTGAATAAGGAAGCAAAAAATTTGGTTTACAGAAACCAAAATATATAAATCTTTCAGTCTAGTACTTCATTCTGATTTAGCAATAAAAGCCATTTTCCCATATTTCCTTCTCAGTCTGACTGGAGATGAAAACTTGTGGCGTATTAATCCCTTCCTAAATTAGATATGCCCTCTGAAAAGTATGGAATCGTGGGCTATAAATGGCCTAGCATTAATTCCAGTAATTTCCCCATGGCTGAAATGGATGTTGCAGAGCCTTTTATTCCCTTAAATTCTCTTCATCCCTTCTTTAAATAGCTGGAGTGCGAATGTCGCCTGACATTTCTGTTCCTTTGGGGAGCAGTTGCACCCCCTGACCCTTGGCTGTGTCTCCCAGAAGCTGCAGTCATTTTCAGTTAAGGGTAATTGGCAGCAGAATACACTTTGTTCTGCATAGTGTTAAAAATGGGGGACTTTGTTTTGCCAACCTTCCTGAACTTCCTTTCAGTTCAACGAAGGAGTGCAACATTTGTATAAGAAAGAAATATTGTCTTCAATGGGAAATGTATTCCATGTGTGTTATAATTTATATTATGACAGATCTTTCTTAACGTACAATATTGTTATTCACTGGGTGGAAAGAAACTTTATCAACTTCTTTCTTTCTTTTGGAAAAAAATGAGTTCTTTGAGGCAACCATAATTTTTATTTGCGGAAATATGTGATAAATTTGAATAATAAATTTATATTAAACCTCCCATTTGTATTCGATTTCCTTCATAAATCTGGGTAAGATGTCAGCTGAGCTGTTCATATATAAAATATTAGAACGAACATTGCCTGTCTAATTGAAAAATCTGTCTTCATCAAGGACCTGGAGCTGAGCTTAAGAATGAAAGATGGAGGCTTTATTTAATGCAGCTCTGCCCCGACTGTCATGAATGCTGTCTTTTTCCTCCCCTTCACCACCTCAACAGGAACAGCAAAGCTCTATTCCCCAACTGGTCTTAAAGGCAGAAATACAAAGATATGCAGAGAAAGGAATGAGCTGGTGTCTGCGGAGTGCTTTAAGGGACTTATGTCCGCCAGCGTTAATCCTCCTGCACTTAGAGGATGGGAGTTGCAATCCCCACTGGATTGGCTGGCCCGGGCTCAAAATTTACAGCTAATGTAATAATCGTCCAGGGTCACCCCACGGGGTCACTCCCGTTATCACCAGAGGATGTAACGACAACAGTGGGGAGAGATAAAGGCGAAAGCAGAAAGGGAAATGAAAAAGGAGGCTGGGAGGGTTTCGCAGACCAAGGAAAGAAAAAAGGGAGGAAAGAAAGGGGCAAAAAGAGAGCATATGTGTGCTTTCAGAACCGCTGGGATTTCCCTGGCTGATTTAAAGCTCAGAGAGTGACTGTGAAAACCTGCCAACCCCACCAGCATGGCCTGATCCAGCCAGGCTTTCACGAGAGCCACTGCAGTCTGTCCCGGTTTGAAATGGAGACAGGGGACTCTGTGGCTCCTGGAGCAGGTGAGGGTGAGAGCCAGAGGGACTGGGAGGGGACCCAGAGAGAGCAGCATCCCAGGAAGCCCGGCTGGAGGGTGGAGGGTGCCTGCTCTGCTCGCAGGGGCACAGGGCTCGACCCTGCTGAGCTTCACAGACGTGCAGCAGGGGTGAGCAGGACTCTCCCAGTTTGTTATTCCAGAATAAAAATGCCTGGTAATTAACAATTGAAGGGTCTCTGAAGCTCTTTCAAAGTTCACTTGTAAGGATGTGCGTAAGACTTTTCTTTGCTGCCCTCAGGAAGCACTGAGGTGAGTGAACGTGAAACAATGCTGGTTTGTAGAGAGCCGTCACCAAAGGAGATAAACCTCTACTTTTGTCAAGCTGGATCCTTCCCAGGGCCTCACAAACAGCTTGGGGAGGGTGGAGGCCGCAGTGCTATGGACAGGGAGGAGCTGCATCCAGATGTGGACTTGGCTGGCAGCAGACAGATTTGTGCAACGCTTTGAGCTGGATCAGGTCAGAGATACGGCCCTGGCATCTCCTGCAGATGGGAGCAGCTGCTGGGCTCCTAATCCACAGCTCTGGAAAACTGTGTTCAGTTTTTATCCCATCAGACACTTTCCCTACGACCTTGTTCAAAGCACTCGGCTCCTCCAAACCTTGGAAGTCTTTCATCTGTGACCCTGGAGCTCCCACCACAGAGCCAAGGGTCTTTGCACTGGCCTCAGAGCTGCTTTGTGTCCAGCCCTAAGCAAAGGGGCAACTTGAGTGACAAGGAGGAATTTGGAGAGGAGAAAGAACAAAGAACTGCTAAGGAGGCCTAAGAAGATGTAACTTGCACAAGAAGCAAAAATCTCAACATAAGCCCTGGTCATGAGTCTATGCTGATGGACACTAAACGTGGCATAACATCAATATTAATAAATAATCCTGTGGCCACTGAAAACTTTATCTTCCATATTTTGGAAGGATATTCTGGACCAAAGGACTGAAGACATTTCTAGAAGTTCACTCCACTCGTGACTCTTTAAGCACCTCATCAGTACCTTCGGGAAGGGAGGAGGTGGATGAAGAGCATCTCCCAACCCATAAAACTCCTGGTAAAGAGAAGTGTGAGTACATTGGAAAGACAGGAAAAGGGAACTGATGACTTCAACCAGTGTAAAGAAAACCAGAGACTAAGAAATTTGTCAAAAAGCTATCAGTCTGCCAAAAGAAAATAAACTATATCTCTGCTGCACTCAGAAATGAAACCAGTATCAGCCTCAGCCTTCAAAGTACTGGAGATCATGTGTCTCTTCGTGGTAGCTGGAAATCCGTCCAAGGCTTAAGACAATCTCATTTGTCTCCTGTTGCAGGTTTTGGCCCTAATAATTTTTCATGTAGGCAATACTGCTACAGTGGAATTACAGCCCAGCAATGCCTTTCGCCTTTCAGGGAGAAACTAGGGAGGGATACAATGACTTGTGATAGAAATATTTTTTGTTCAGCCAAAAAGATAAGGAAAAAAACCCCATTAACCACAACACAAGTACTCAGTAAGAACCTAAGAAAACTGGAATGAGTATTCTTCAACTCCTGAACAAATCTGCAAATTAAAATGTCTCATTTTCTGGTTTTGATGAAACACAGAAACACTCCAAGGAAAGTAGAAACTTTCTGTGATTTGCTTGCTTTGGCAGAAATTAAATAGTTTCTGATAATAACGTCTATGAACACTGCTTTTACCAGCCTTTGCTCTCACCATCCCCTTATTAAAACCTAGGGAAGCCTCTTATTAAAAGACATGTAAAGGAATAAGCTAAAAGCAAATCACCTCTCCGTTTGCATTAAGGGATAGTGGAGATGTAGAGGAGGTGGCTTCCAACCAAAGTCAGACCCTGCCATGTCACTGGGGACAACATTCCGGTGGCAGCAGGGAGTTCAGTCACAGACCTTCCTGCAATGCTACATGGCAGCAGTAGGAGCTTTTAACTAAGCTTCAAGAGGACCATAACAGACTGGGAGCAGATGCCAGAAAGGGCTACCAACCATGGTAGAAATGGCCACCAACCATCCTGCCTCCCTGATAAGACAATCCAAAACTAAAGGGTTCAGCGTAGTACTGCTGCACTTCTTACACCTCAACAGGTGGGTTTGTTCTCAGGTCTCACACCTACCACCACGCACCTTATGAATATCCACTTACACAGGTAACAAGAGGAAGGCAAGAGGTTAACGCTGGCTCTGGAGGTTCCTGACTCTGGGAGATACAGTGGCTGATGGGAGCTCTGTTCGCCCTTCGAGGTTTCCATTCGATACTGTAATTTATGGAATGACCTGTCTATTAACCCTGCCCCACTCTCGCTGCACCAGCAGCAATTCAGGTGGAGCTCAATAACCTCTGTCATTGTCCTGGCCTGCCATGAGATTTCTCAGCTCAATGCCACACTTGAATGACACTCTGTCATTATGCTATATTTAGGTAATGAAAGGTGTAATTAGCTTTGTTCTGCTGCAAGCTGATCCGACCCTGTATGCATTATAAAAGGTAATAAAATAGGTGCCCAGATATAAAACCCTGAATAAGCATATTATTCGGTGTAATTTCACGAGCCAAAAACTGATGAAAGAACTGGGGTGAGGGAGCCTCAGCTGCTGCAGTGCCCAACCAGGCTTGCCGTGAGAAGCCACGCAGAAAGCGCAGCCAACGGATGTCGAGGCATCAACAGAGCCAATATTGAACCAGTCCCCCGCTGGTGCAGCTTTTCTATAATTGATGGCATTTTGTGATGATTGCTTTCCTATTACAGCACTGTATCTTATCTCCCCATTGTGAGGGGAGCAGCTTTATGTTATTGTCAGCAGCCCTCCAGAGCCAGCATTATCCCGGGCCCATGGCCTTTGTGGGGCTGTCGGCTTGTCATTAATTGTCCTGCCCGACCTTTGTCCGCGACTTTGGCCATCTGCTTTATCGCACCCCATCAGCCTCTGGGAGGAATGAATGGAACTGATAATATAGAAGTCCTGGCAGGAGAGATACTGGGCTAGAAGCCCTGGATGCCAAATGAGTCAGTCCTTGGGACATCACACATTTTCTTAGCATGAGTAATTCCAGTTGGGTAAAGGAGTTTTGCGGTATTTGCAAAAACACGCTGGCGTGTTTGATATGGGTGCTATCCACACCAGCAAGTCCTTGCTGATTTACACCAGGTGAGTGTCACCTCAGCTTTGGACTGTGCCTTAGCTTTTCAGGGAATATCCTGAATATTTTGCTTGTTTCCATGACAGTGGAAAATCATGCAATGGCTCATACTCTCCACATCCACACCACGTTCTTAGAGATGAGCTACCCCTCCATCCCCCTTGATTCCAGCTGCAGCAGGACCAAGGCTCCATAGTGAAATATGCCAGTGGAAAAATCCCTCTTCTGCTATACCAGAGGCTGGTATCTATTGGTGGTTGGGAGTCTTGAGCAAGGACAGGAAGTCAAGAAAATGTGGGCACCTGAGCCACCAGCTCCTAGCAGGGCAGCTGGTACTGCCCATCCATGGAGCTCTGGGAATGCCTCACGCATGTTTGGAAGGGACTACAGCATTTGAGTGCATGGGTTCACCCTCTCATGCCCACGTCACCCACTGTTCTCTTGATTGTGGCTGCTCCTGAATGTCCCACAGACCATTCCCCACACATGGTGGGGGACTGGGAGTGCCTGGCCCAGCGTACACACAAAACACACCTGGGAGGAGCCAACTCCAGGGTGCTGGACAACATTTTCACGTAGTGGCCATGATCAAAAGGCTGCTGGAGTCATGGGAAAAGTGCATCCTTCCCATGGACTCCAGTGGGCTTTAAAGCAGAGCCTGTGATCAGCAGCCTATGAAGTCTCCTCAGGAAAGCCTCCCACAATAAAGATGTTTCACCTGATGCAGGTGCTTGTAAAACATTTCTCAAGCAATTATAAACAGGTAATGCTGAAATTGCGTGGGAATAGACAAAGGGAAACGGTTCTGTTTGCTCTTTGCTAATGACCAGGACTATGGGTGTTTGCTCCCTGCTGGGAAGAAGGAGTTTCTCAGACATATTCCTTAGGTGAGGCAGGAGCTGATGGTGAATGTGACCAAAGTACCAAAGGAAAATATTCCAGTTATTGCCCTCTGGTCTGGCTGGGACCACCAAGTGACTCGTGCACACCTATCCTCCCATCCCACTTTACCACAACTTGCTCTTCTTTCCCTCTGCTGGGTCTCTAACCCCTAATTTGTTTGCCATGCATGAAGGAACAAATGTTTTCAGTAGCTTGAATGTAGTTATCTTCTAAAAAAAGGCACTGACTCTCAGGGAAGCCTTTAGACCAGCACTAAAAATCTCCTACAGCAACAATGGTAAGAGAGACATTAAAAAGAGCCCTTAAAAATTCACAGCATTTGCTTATTTTAAAATTTTTTTCCCGTGTGTGTGGTATTTAATCAGCTCTTGCTATCATATTATTTCCCAACAGCCCATTGCCTTTACCAGAATAAATCAAGTTTTCCTACCCTCATATCCAGTACCCACATTCTAGGATATAGGAAAAATGCACAAAGCAGCCCGGAGCATGAAGGCAGGTGTGGGGACACCAACTCAAATCCACCCTGGCCACCAGAGATTTAACTCAGGAATTACAAGGCAGAAAGCCCTGTGTTTCTTGTGAGGTCAGAACAGATTTCCCAACAATCCTCTTGGATCTCAAGTCTTCTGAATTAGTCCATTGGGAGCTTGTCTATCAAGCAAAATCAACACACCAGCTACAAGCAGCCATACAGCTGATTTTTCCCCCTTTTTTTCCCCACAAAGAGCCAGACAGCAAGATCCTCCACGTCTGCAAGCCCCAACCTGCCATGGGCCCAGCTGGACACAGCCTCGGAGCAACCCACAGCAAACACCTCCCCAGATCCACAGTGGGACATAGCAGCCGCCCACACTTTCACTCAGGAATGCCTCTGGTCTCAGGAGATGATGGATATTTTCTCCTGATGCTCCCCATGGAAAAACAAACAAACACACACACACCTTCTGACAGCCCCGTAACCTGGCTACTCCTGGGGGGCGGGATGCCGCACCCTGCCAGTAGAAAATTACTCCTGTGTTCAGGCAGGCACAGAGAGCACCAGGTACCCTGCTCTGCCACAGACTTCCTCCTCAGCCTTGGGAAAGTCACTTAACTGCCCCAATTTGGATATTAATGGGCGTGAGATGCATGAATATTTTTCCATTTGCTCTTGGTAAAGTCGGGGTAATGGCTGGGCTCTACCTCGCAGGGAGGTGGTGAGAAAAAACCAATAAAGGTGGTAAGACAGTCCCAGCCTGCTGGGATAGGGGCCACACACATTCCTGAAATAGATTTCCTTGGGGTCAAGTTTCTCTCGAGGTGGTATTTCGAAAGCTAAACATGAAGGGGTAATGAATTACTGCTCAGGATAAAGCCAGTCCTCAGCTATTCATAGCTTGGATATATCTCACAATGTTTTTATCAGGGCCAGCTCCAGTGCTTATTAAAAATCCCAGTAATGTCCTGTTCCACTGGCTTTCTCTGGCCTTAAGTGATATTGCTCGCTGAATACAATGAAAATGTGACACTTGAAAATAAATGTGTTCTTTCCAAGGAAATCTGGCTCGGACGCCTGATAAATTCCACCACTCACTCAGCTGCTGGAATTTGAAGAATCCCTCCCCATCCTTCAGCTGGTATTTTCTTAAAAGTAACTATCAGGAATTATCAAACGTGGGGAATTCCCGAAGGCCCTAACATCCCAGCTGGATCAAAGTGTGGCGCCGATAAGATCAGTGACTGAGTACATCCCCATTCTGTGGAAGGTAGGTGGGCGGAAGGATAAATACAGTAGAGGCCGTGCCAGAAGCTAATGCAGAACAAACACTGAGCTACCCCAGATGCATTTTCATCTGGCTTTGTCTGTGACAGACCATCTTCCCACCTGCGGAGAGAGGAACGCTTCAGGCGGATTTCAGCTGGCACCAGCTCACTTTTAGCACCTCAGCTCCCCTGCCCGGCCCAGATCCCTCTCCCAAGCAGAGCAGGGCACTTCCCGAGCCAGGCAAGAGGGATGGGACTCTACTTATAGCCTAACACTGGAGAAGACAGCTTGTGTCTGAAGGAGATGCTCTGAATGTGGTTTTCCACAGTTCCTGCACAGTTTACATTCCTTTAAACTTCCCACAAAGCTGAAATGCCTTTAAAGTCCTCTAAAAGATACCAGGTCTCTGATGGTTTCTTGCCAAAAGGTAGCTGAGACTTCATGCTTAATCTTAAATCAAGAGAGCTTTAGTGATTCCACGTTTCTGCAGCAGATGTTGAAATCTGCCACGGAAAAGTGCTTTTGGAACACAGGACTCCTGCTTCCCAATCAAGGATGTCTGGGCAAACTTTGCAGACAGAAATAGATGCATATTCATATTCATGCATTCATCTCAATGAGAGGCAATACCTGTGGATGGAGGGGCTGGCACTGCCTGTTTAGTTCTCTCGTTTACTTTGAGAGTTTTCCAAAATGCCGACAAGGGAAAATTAAAAATAATGAATTCTGCACCCTCCCCGGGTTTCCCTCTGTCAGATCCCCATCCCACCCACAAGATGCACTGCTGCTGTCTGCACACAGCAGAGAACTGCAGAGCCCATTCCTCTCCATTAAGGTATTTAGCAGATGTACAAAAGACACATTTTTACCAACCTGAGTTACAAGAAAATCAAAGCAAAGGGGAAATCCTAACAGCATAAGAGCAGCACTAAGTGGAAATATTACAACATAAGAGCAGGTGCTGCTTTGGCAACAGATCCTGATATCACAAGGTGTTTGGAGAGAAGATGCTGCACATTCTCAACATTTCAGTGGCATTTATCTCTCTACCTTTTAAATATTTTTATATGGCCATTGCTGGCAGTTGCCAGGTAGGAATTAAATCAAGCTGGATCATTGCTTTTCATTTTACTTCCCTGACTTACTGTAACAGTTGTGAGGTTGGTTGGTGTAGAATGGAAATGTCAAGGGAAGCATTTTTTTATTAGTGGCTTCTGGAGGAAATGTGCCAATAACTGTGCTACCATTATTTGCTTCACCAGTCCGAATTCATGTGAGGTGAGAGAGCTGATGTCAGGACCAGGGATTGCTGACACCACCATCTGCTGGGAATGGAGATGTGTGTTAGGACTTTGCCTATTTTAGGTTTTATGATTATTTTACTACTCATTTTAATGCCAGAGTCTCCATTTTTCACACCCTGATTGCTTTCAGGTGCATTGGTTCATATAATACTAGCAGAGGATGCATTTTAAAAATGTTTTTCCAAGGACCTGGAAAAGAAATTCTTTGGATTTTCCTGCCCTGTGGGGTCACTCACAGTGTAGGCTCTGTTAGTGCTGCTGTTTGGTTGCTAACGTGATGAATGAATGTTTTTTAAAATGGGTTCAGCGCTTCACAAGGCAGCACACACATCATCTCATAAATTTGACACATGAAGGGAAAAATAACAGCATGTAACAGTATAATCACAATGAAAGTTTGGGTGAAAATGCATTAAAAATTCTCTCTGATGACAAAAGCATTCTGTAAGTTTTTGACTTTCCAGTTTGCACGGAAAACAAGGCGGCACTCCCTGTGCTCAAAGATAAATGTGATTTTTCCAAGATCTTTTATCTTCTGCAAAGGGCTTTTTGAGGAGGAATGTGTGAGGAAGTGGCAATGATAGACAGGTAACTATTAGGGGTGACAGAAGCAGGATGTGGCGCTAGGAAGTGTTTCAAAGACCCAACCAGCAAAACTGAGTCTGGCTGCTTTCAGCAAGATTTGCAAGTGCGTAGTAAAGTTAAGCATAGGCTCAAATAGGAGTAGGTTGAATAAGGATGGACTTATGCACATATTCAAGCTCTTTGATGAAGTTTCTTATTAGTGGGTTTCATTTTATACAACTGAAAGTGCCAGGGTGAGTTGCTGAGATGTTAATAGAGAGTGTCTTTGCTGACCAAGCTCAGACAGTGGGTGGAAAAAGTTGTGGAATGGTGTTAAAGAGCATTCCAGAGCAAAATTAGCTCTGCTTCACATTATATATATTTCAAAACATGGGCAAACTGTTAATAACAAGATGAGACATCAAGGCATGCATCAAGGATAACGAGTTAATCATTAAATTATTCCTGTCTGTTTACATTGTCAGACAAAGTAGCAGTCAAAACATTCAGAACGTTGCCTCAGCGCTAGAAAATCCACAGGGAAAATACCTTTTCGGCACTTAAAATAACAATTTTTGAGCTACTGAGTCATCAAAATTAGTTCTGCACTGTTAAACTTTAAAGGAATTCTGCAGATAAAGGAGTCCATGAAGTGACTCTGAGTCAATTGTGCGATGAAAACGATTTATGCTGGAAAACAAAAAGCCCCCCTCACTATTACTTTTGGTATTTTCTCATCTTCACCAACATCAAGCACTGTTGTTTCTGTGCTTGACTAAAGGTATTTAACAGACTAACACGGTGAGAGTGATCTGCTTAATGACCACACTGATTTATGCAGAAGATTAGAGCTGCCTCCCCATCCTCACTACAACACCAGTCCAGAGAGGACGATGTTTTTCCTTCCCTCACTGGGATCAGTGGTATCTCATTCCATGCCACAGGCTCCTCAGAAATGCTCGGAAATGATGGGGAAGGGGTTGACTTTCCTAAGGTTCACCTGCTCATCTCAAAGAATGACACGGCTGACAAGGCACCAGCCTTTCAGCTCTGTGTGGTTTAGCAGCTCTGCTTCAGGATTCCCAAAGGTGTTTAAGGGCATTGCAGAATTGTTCTGGACAGCTGCGATTCCTCCTAATGTGACTGTTAATGGAGTTATGGAAAAAGGGAAGATGCATATGAAAAGGAAGATATAAATCTGGAGTAATTTTCTGTGTTTATTTACAGAATGTCTGTACATAACTCCTACGGAGTTATTCCCACCTTAGGTGAGCATACTGTCCTCAGCCTGAAGATTTAAAACGTTTGGAGAAACCTAGGAATTATTTTGATGTCAAATGTCCTCAGCCATTTCTTCAGCGAGACATTCTTTTAATGAGTCCCTTAAGATACTGTCACTTGTTTGCTGCTTCACTCTAATGATGTGTAGTGGGCACTACTGTCTGTCTCTTTATCTGGGTCCTGGTCACTGCTGGCTGCAAGCCATGAACTGATCTCCAACCCTCTCTTTGTCCCACCATCCTGGAGAGCCAAGTGTCCCACTGCAACACCACGGGCTGCAAACGCCCCCAAACACAGCCACCTTTCTTGGCAAAGCACTCGGGCAGCGCTACAGATCTCTGTGACAGAGATCCCCAGCCTTTCGAATTCCTGTCGGTGCGATCATTTGGAACCACACGGCCGCCTGCAAAGTTACAGCTGAGCTCCCCATCCCCTCGGCAGCCCCATGGGTGGTCAGCAGGGAGCGGGCAACGCAAGCGTGTCCCGGCGTTCCTGAGCTCCCACGGCTGTTCCCCGGAGGCTCTTCCCCGCCCGGATGCCTGGATCTGTGCCCCGGGGCCGTGTTGCCGCACGCAGGGTGGTGGTTCCCCTGGCCCCGCTGCAGAATGCAGAGGAGATAACCGGGCCCGGCAGCCCCGGGGCGGCCGCGCAGGTACGGAGCCCTCAGCCTGCAGTTTTTCAAGGAGCTTTGTGATTATCAGCAATTACCTAACTGGGTTGGGTATTTCCACTCCTGTCCCTCTCTTGTTTGGTCACAAGATGGTTAATTAGAGAGATGAAGAGGGTTTCATTATATCCTCATTGCTGCCTTTCAAGGGGGAAGAATTGCAGAAATGCAACAAGCCCAATTTCCTTGCAGTCAAAGATTAATTTGAAAGCTGTCCGGGGAAAGTATATTTTTTCTGAAGCTATAATACACTTGTAGCTACTGGGATAGTGGAGGCTGTAAAATATCTATCAGACATAACAAATGAAGTGAGAACTCATTCAATGTTTTAAAAAAAATTCTCAGGAGGATAAAGTCTTTGTTGATACTACCTTCTTTAGCAAATTCATCATTATTATTATTTCCTCATCAAAACCATTTTCTGCATTGATTGGTATGCTCAGTTCTTGGGTATTTCCACACACTAGTGGTATTTGTTGTTTTATTTGAGAAAAGTGAGATTTTTTCATTGGGATGAAGAGTGATCCTTTACTTCTCTCAATGTCATGTGGGTCAATGTATCCCCACTGGGAAATAATTTGACCATTACTTTGGACAACAAACATAATGTGTGAAAGAATGAATGGAAAACAACTAGAATTGATGAATGTTTAGCAAAACTTGAAAATATTTTACAAGCACATTTTTGCTTCATAGAAAGAGAAAACAAACACTGAAAGCTACCAGTTTTTAGACCTATTTTCTACTAAAGGTTAATTTGAGCAGCTCTAAAACTGTCACAGAACAGGACTTTAAACAAGACGGGGAAGATAATTCCTGACCTTTGAATATCACGAACATTTACTCCAGTAAAGAATGATTCATGACTGCATGAATCCATGGAGGGGACCTGGTTTGCAGCCACTTCCAGGATGAGCATTTCAGGGAGCCCCACGTGAGCAAATTCCCACGACATTGTGCCATAGCTCACAACATTCCACAGACCACGGGGCATGCCACGGCCCAGGGGAAGAGCTCTAGGATATGGAACGCATTTTGGTTTGAACTATTATTAATCCCTGGAGCCCAGGAGCTGACTGCCATGGCAGCACATCGCTGAGGTCCAGACAGGAGGGTAAAGAACAGCATTTCATGCCACTAATACAGTGCTGCAGCCCTTTAACACTAACAGAACAGTGTAAGCAACTGAGTGAGGGCAGAGCTTTGCAATCCAAAGGCAACAAGAGGCCCTAGAAATTTCAGTTTGATTTAATATTCACATCTTATGGAAATCTCTAATAAGGGAGTAGGAAGCAACCTCATGGCCACAAGCAGCACAGAGAAATGGGAGGCAGAAGCCAGATGTGGTATGAAGTACACAAAACAGCAATTCCCAGTCCACTTTCTTTTTCGGACCAATATACTCCTGTTTTTCTTTCTTCAGTGCAGCATCACTGCCACTCTTTCTGTGAAGCTGCAGCTGACAGGGCACTATTTTAGCAGAAATAATGTGAGTGGTGCCACTACTGTACACACACTGGGCACAATTCCTGCAGAATATCCCCACATTCACCTGTGCTGAGCCTAATTGCTGCTCATACAGCAATTAATACTCATATGTTTAAGACAAAACATACCTCCAAGTAATCTTGTGCATAACCCTAATTTCACATTTGTTTTGATGGTGTTCTGAGAGCCTAAGCCTCATTTTCCTTCTTATCTGCTAGCAGAGAAGAATGATATTATGTTTTCTACTGGCATATGTTTGCTACGGTTTTTGTGCAGCTTCATGGCAGCCAAGGCAGGAAAGCCCCATGCCAAATGGATCTGGGAACTGACTGGGTCTCATGGCGAGATGACAGGGCTATTCCTGGTTATCCATCTCTGAGACAGAAGCGAGGTGCTCTGTGCAGTGCCTTGAGGGACCATACCTTGTTTTATCTCCATCTTTTGCACTGTTATGTGTAACTGATCACAACTTCAATGTTTTGCTTCATAAGAGCACGTATCCTCTCGAGAGATGCTGTAAGATAGAGGGGGATTCCTAGGCTGGTACAAACAAGCAGATGTTCCTTTTGAACATACACAGGGAAACCAACTGCTCTCATAATCCTACAGGACCTCCAAGAGAGATTGAAGTGTTCATTTCTTTTGCCCCTGAAGCAGCGAGCACTGCTCAGCGCTGACTTCTTCAAATAGTCACGGGTGATCAAATCCCGGCCTTCTGCAGTGCAAGGACCTGTTGCCTTTTTCACTCAATTGAGCTGATTTCATGTTCCAAGGCGTACAGGAAGCAATGGCACCTTCAGTGGGAATGAAATCCCTGTTCCTGCAGTTCCTTGCTATTGATGAGATACGACCTGACAAGGCTGATCTCTGATTTCCGGCTCTGCCGAGAGCCTCCCCAGCCCACCCTGGGGACAGGGATGGGGACAGGGCCCTGCTCTCTTCCCTCCACACCCCGCTCCACACCACCCATGTCCAGTGGCATGGGAATTACATGTTAGGAGTGGAAACACCACTCAAACTGCCTCCCCGCAGAGGTTATTTACTTGCTTCAAATGTCAGCTGGGCTATTTTTCTCCCCCTCTCTCCCTCCCTCTCTCCTTCCCCTCCTCCAAAATCCTCACCTAGCAAAGATGATGAAATGCCAAGAAGAAATGTCACTCCAGCAAGCAAGTTTGCTTTGGGGCATAAGTTGCACTTTGATAATGGTATTTGTTCTGTGGGTGGTCAAATTCCCCTCCGCCTCCCCTTTTTGGTCCTAACCATTATCTCACGCAAAGATAAGGTTCATTAGGAGCTCCTCTGAGCTGTGGACACTGCAGAGCTCATGAAGCAGCATGTTCATCAGTGATAGTGCTTATTAGTGATTGCTGCTTTCATGCACCTTTTAGATTTATTTTGCTGCTTTCTCTAGGTGGGAAGTCCTTAAAAAACTTCCAAAACTGGGCTCATTTTGAGGCACACGTATATGTGCAATCCATGCATACACACGAGGGTACATGTGTTGTTTATGGGTACAATTAAATCTAACTTTAGTTTGTGCTCGGGCTCACAGTTCTACTAAAAATAATAAATTTCTAAACTTGAAAACAAACCCAAATTCACTTATACCATTTTCCCCAAGCTTGGTTTGAGATTCAGGTCTATCTCTCTTTTGCAGACTAAGTGACAGCACTGTCCTGCTGTTCTGGCAGCAGAAATAGATATTCCCGTTGGTTAGGAGGAGGCTTCCTAATTCTATAGCTTATGAAGATAACATCAAGAAAACGTAAAAAGGTCTGGCATAATATCTCTTAAAACTGATTCACACCTTAAAGCTTAACTCCTAAAAACATTTAGTTGCTTTATATTGGCATAACCTATTTCAGGAGGAAGAAAAATAAAAAAGAGATCCTGGAATGTGTCCTGCATCCACTCCAAGAGGACTGCACAGCTTTTCATGCACCAGCAGTGTCAAATGCCTGTAACTTTCTAGGTAGAGACAATATGAACAAGAAGATGAGTAAGAGGAGATAATATAAGCATATAAAATAAGGAGCAGTGCTGGGAAAGTAGGCTGGAACTATTTATCCTTTTTTTTTTTTTTTGTGTATAGCATGAACAATGAGCTTACAACCTGAAAGGAATACTTTTCTATGGAACAGAAATCTAGGTAGTGCCATTCTTCACCCTACGATTACATTGCCATTATGAACACAGTGAAAAGCATAATAAAACCCCACATCTATCTATAGGAAAATAATAAACACAATAGCTACAAAGGGAAATATTATAGAAATATAATAGCTACAAATGGTGAGTAAACAAAAGCTTTTGAATGCATAAAGCCTTTCAATTTTCAGGGCATAGAACCTACATTTTACTGCTTTGGGGATGGGTTTTTATGTGCCTGTTGCACACTTACCTCCCCCAAAATGGTTTCTCCTGGCTGCTGTCAGAGGCAGCTCCTGACTAACTGCATCCCTGGCTGTGCCACACAACCCCAGATCCCCATGGGCACTGCAAACAAATGAACTCAATCTCAAACTGCAGAGTCAGGTTTCCTCCCTCAAACTGCTCTAATAAGTGCATCAATGACAATGAGCAAAAGAATAATAATGGAAAATTATTCCAATTTGAAAAATATCCCAATTTTCACTTTTGTTGTCATGGGCTTTGTCACTAAATTAAAGGACTCACTAATAGTGAGGTAAAATTTTGTTCTCAGATTCATTTAATTTACTCTGCAAGACGTAGTGGGTTGCAAGGGCAGACATGAGGACTGAATTTGGCTTTTGAGAGGCTTAAAATACTAACCAGACCCTGCAAACTGCTGTTATCTCAACATCAATTTCCAACCTGATTAGGGAGAAAAGTTTCATTTGGTGTCTGTGCTGATGCCCAAACTATGAGGTCATACAGCACTGGCCCCCAAACTCCATCCCCTCTTATCCTCTTAGCCCTTTACACAAGGAATGGGTCTTTGGGACTGGGAGCAGATTCATGTTTGTATACCCATTCATTCTTCCAAAAGCAAGATATCTGGTGGTAAACATTCCATACGTTAGCAAAGCCCCTGAGGAACAGTATACGACTAGTGCATATATGCCTCCACATATGCAAACACAGGCTTGTTTATGATAGGCTTATCTAGCCAGGCTTTACACAGGGATGTTGAAAATAAGGGAATCAAGTGAAAAATGACAGCTGGCAAAACTTTTACCTTGCCCCTTGCCTTTTTGCATGTAAAAAACTCTTTTTGCTTTATGGTCATGGAAAAGAGTGTGAGTGGAGTGAGCAAAGGAAAATCTGCTTGAGTTGTTGCCGCCACCGGGAACAAACTTATCTTGTTCCCCAAAAGAGCAACAGCTCTCTCCTCCCTTCTTGTTTTAACAACCAGCAGTAATACTGCCCTATCTTATGCCATAATCCATCCTCTAAAAAGGGAATCTGAGACAATCAGCAATAAAGGTGGCTTATTCTTGCTCTCTGACAAATATCAGCTTCTCCATATGCCCACGTGCAGAAACTTTCTGGAGCAAGCTCACAGGAGAGACATGGTGCAAGTCCTTCCAAAACAATGGGGCTCCTCCTTCCCTGAAATCCAAGTGAGATGAGTTTCTAAATACCCTGGGATGCTCTGCACGGCCAAACATCCTAGCCCTTGTCCTCAGGTGTGAAAAAACCAGAGACCTGGCTGAGAAAGTCATAGCTGATTCATGCCATGCATTATACATGTATATAACCCTTTTCCATACGGGATCACAAAAGGAGATAGGAGAGCACAATCCAGCCAGAGCTGTCACTGCAATCCAAGCTGCAGATCCTGACACATACTCCTGTCTTGTTAAAGTGCTCTAACCTAAATGTTACGGATCTGGCAGTGGAAAGGCACTGTGGGGTGAGCTCTCATGGAAAAAAAAGATAAAATGAGAGAAGATAATGACACTAAACATGAGTGCATGCAATTATAAGTCCACAGTGTCTACGTCTTTCAAATGCAAGCAGATATGGTTACCTCCTTTATTCCCCACGGTTAAAGGAAGCATTTGTGTCATAGCAACTCTTGAAAAAATGAATGAGTTACCTGAGATTTTTTTCAAGCTACTGAGGGGATTTGTTTGCCAGAGTGATCATTCAATTAACCAGAACGTGAGGGACCCGGGCTGCCTGTGGCACAGCTGTGCTCCCAAACCCCTGCTCCAGCCAGGGAGGGCAGCCGTGACCGTGGCACATCGGTCACTCTGCTGGGCTTTGGGCTGGGTGACCAAGGGGGTTCACAGTGAGTGGATACAAAGCACAGCTGTCCCTGGGTAGCTGTGTTCAGGCAAGGAGGGCTTTGCCATTACAGAACACACTGTAAAGCATTTCTACCCCAGACATGACCTCGGTCATTGCTATTATTTTTACTACCTAGATTTGCAGCAGTGTGGCAAAAGGGGGTGGGAGAAAAGAGTGGTAATCCCAGTTCAGCAGAACACTGGAGTTCCTCCAGTCCCTCCACACACGATTCCCCATAAGCCACTCAGATCCCCCTCAGGAAATCACGTTTGGGCTGTTTTACCACCCAGAAGCTGAAGTAAACTCTCACAGGTTTAGATACTGTTAAGTGCTGCCCAGAGAAACTTAAGCCTAAGCTGGAAGGCCACAGATACCCTTTTATCCTTTGCAGCTATTGCATAGGTTGAGATTTTTGAAAGAAAAGGCTGCAGTCACATTGTCAGATGCAAGGACAGAAAATTTTTCTCCAAGTTCCTGCTGTCACAGACTTTCACATTGCCCATTCCACCTTATTTTAAGCAACATGACTGTGATGGGGTCCACCTGGCATGCAGGGACTGCGAGCTCCTCAGGAGCATCCCTCCTACTGCATCACTTTGGGGAACTCCTTGTGAGACAGTCCAGTCCTCCAGACACAAACATCCAAACATGAACAGATCTATGGAAGCCCCTGAAGTGCTGTGCATGTGTCACAGCTGATGGTCTTTTAGCTCTGAGCCAGAAATGTCACCTCAGGGTGACATGCAACCCTTTTCAAGCAATCAGTTAAAAGTGTAGCTGTGTCCTGGAATGAAAAGAAGAAGAGGAAGGGAAAGGAAACTTTAGTCTCCTAACAGTGAAATGTGGTTGCAGTGTGAGGAAGAAGCTCAAGGGCCGTGTTTTTGCACAGCATTTTACAGGCTTTAGGGCCAGTTACGAGCTCACCGGTTCATGAACTCCCTCTTGGCCAGGGCCCAGAGCTGACACCAGCTGGGCACTTTTCAGCCTTTATAAAGTAAATTACACTCCAGGAGGCTGTCACTCCTTGCACAAATGAGGAAAACCCGAGGTGAAGCCATACCACAAAATAACGTGCCAGCACAGAGATAGTCACTGAGGTAACCCTGCAGAGCTGCTGCCGCTCCTCCAGCCACTGGCAATGCACACACTGATGGGACACTCTGGAAGGGCTGGGGCTGCTCCTGCTAAAGGTGTTGCTCTTCCATTTAGCAAGCACTGCTCACTTTTCAGGCCTCAGCTTGAGGAGAACCTCTGGTCCCCACTGTAAAGCAATTTGAGATGAAAGCTGCTAGTCATGTCACGGGTATGGTTATGAGTCAGCAGCTTCAACAGTTTCCCAAGGTTTTCATTTTTACTTTAGTATCAAAAGAACAGCATGAAATCCAGGCCCTACCCTCAGTTGTTCCCAGCAAGAGGAATAACTCATATTTCCAAGGAGCTGCTAGGTGACAATTTCACCTGGACGTGCGAGATCAGTTTTCACCAGCTCCTGTCTTGAAAGGAAGAGTGCTCTTATGGAGAGAGCAGAGGTCAATGCTTAGGATATCTGCTCTCAGCCCCATGACAAGAAGGTATGTGACCTTCAGCATGAGTCTCAGCATCCAGGACTCAGCTCCTCCCTCTCAACAGAGAACTAAAACATGCCTTTACCATTTCACTCTAATACCCCGTGAAAACGCTGTTGCACCCTATTACTCTGTAACTCCTAGGGGGAGGTGAAAATTGTGCTCTTGATTGCTGTTTTATGGAATGGGATATTCATTTACTCCTGAGTGGCCAATGCAAAAGGGAAAGTGAGTTCAGTGCAATAAATGTGGTGAGGGACTGAATTTGAGCAGCACTCTTTCTGTGCTTTGTGGGCTGCCTGACCTTCAGCTGAAACCACGACATTTTTCATAGTCCAACCAATACTTTAGGAAAAAAAAAAGCAAGCAGCAGAAGGTACCACAGTTAGATTTGCCAGGTATGAGACAATATAAAAGCAATGAAACTTTGAGGGCACAGGAGAGCCTGTTGCCATCTGTGCTGGTAGCACAAATAATGCCTTGCATTTAGCAGGCACCGTAATAGCTGTCAGAGTTCGGCAGCCACTGTAACTTATCCTCGGTGCTGCAGTGCAGCCACACAGCTCCACTTTTGTTCATTTAGGGCTCTTTCATGTAGACATCCTGAAGAGTCTTTCTTTCAGTACAAAAGAAAGATGATGTGTCTGTGATGGTTAACCCTCAGGAGAACGCTGTGAGACACAGAAGTGGGAATGGGCTGAGAAATCAGCAGGGCTTTGCCGAGTCCTGCAGAGTGAGCGGGCTGCAGAGCTGAGCTGGATACCTCCTGTCTCCCGAGACTTCACTTCTGTTCCCTCAGATTTCGCTACCAAAACAGCTTTGCTCTGCTATCTGACCAGAGAGGAGGTCCCATCACACAGCTCATTACACATCAGAAGAGCCCTAGGCTTAGCCTCAACACTAGAAAGGACAATCCTATAAAATGGTTTTGTCCAGAAACGGACTTTCAGCCAAACCTGGCATATTTTCATCCAGATATACCTTCCTAGAAAATGGGTCAGCACCCAGATAGAAAATTTGCCAATGAGGACAGTGATTTAGTATCATCAACACAGGTGAACACTACAGGGAAACTCAGAACAAGCAGGTGAATTGGAAGACAAAATTCACTGATGACAAGCGTAGGTAATGCCTCCTACAAAGCACAATGGAAAATTTGCGTTTGGCACACATATTCCTTGTCACTGCCTGTGGCCAGGGAGAACTTAGCATAAAGAGCTGAAAGAAAATTCTCCATACCTGCAAGTATGGTACAGCAAGACAAATAAATAAATAAAGTATTAAAAAGGAGAAGGATGTGACAGAAAACCAGACTGAACATATTCTAGTAATGGGGTCTCTTTAATGTGAGTTAATGGCTGCCTTCAACTGGGTCATTGGTCTGTAGCAAATAACAGCTCTGCACAAAGCCAGCGGGTGTCAGATGTCTCTTTTTTTGTGTGTGAAAGGAGAAAGTCATTTATGTAGGGAGGTAGCTGGGAACAATAGGAGCCACAGTCCCTGCCAAGGTCTGATCCCAAGACAAATCTTTGGGCAGAGGTGGTTATCCCATCCCTGCTACTGAATAGATGTGAGCACGGCTTGGCAAGATCTAGGAGGGGGTGTGTGGCAGGGAAAGGAGCAAATTGTGAGCAGAGCAGCAGAGATCCCTGTGGCTCAGAAAGGATTGGCAGGACAGACTCCTGCCCGCAGCAGGACTTTCCATTGTTCATTCCTGTTGTGTTTGGGGCTCAGCAGTCATGAGCATTCTTTGCAAATAAACAGGATGTGTCAAGGTGCATACCTGGCTTGTGTCATCCATTGCTCCTCCTAAAGGAAAACATCCTACAAGGCCTTTACCTCTCAGACCAAAGGGGAGGCTGTTCACTGCATTTGCTAACATACCCTTATCGCTGAGGAACACCAGTAATGGGTTCAGAAGAGGGTGTGGAGAAGAAATGAAATGACAAACAGCAGAGAAGTTTCGGTAGAGAGTTTGAAAAGCGTAGGTGTGTTTCTTCTGCAAGTAGGGTGAGTAAGTGGGGATGCAACAGGAGCATTCCTCTAAAGAGTGGAAGGGGATGGGAGCATCTCATGCACAATTTGCATCCCTTAACACAAGGCAAAAAAACCCCCAGCAAAACTGAGAGAAATGGAAAAAAGGAAATGAAAGAAAAAGCAATGCCTCCATACACAGCTACCTGGAAGGTGCATTGCTACAGAAACGCACTGTGACCAAAAACCTCGAGACCATAAAATCAGGACTCAAGAACTGTAAGAATAAAGGCATGCAGATAACCAGCTTGTTTCTAAGCAGACAGAAGTCCCTATACTTCCAGACATAAACAAAACAGTCTGACAGAAATACATAATTATCTGTAACTTTTTTCGTACTATCCTGAAAACACCTGGAACTGATCCATAGGTTAAAGATGCTGGACATTATAGATGGTGATGAAGAAAGTATTACCTAGAATAAACTTTTGAACATGTAAGCTAGGCTGCAACTTGCTTTAGAACAGCAGAATGTCTCTGAACACAGGGAACTTAAGGTACAGGGATTTCAGAGGTATCTGAGCAGATACAGCCAGTCCTCTTGCACTTCTCTACTCTTATTACAACTTGTGACCTATCCTGAAGAATTCCTAGCTTCCCATGGTGCTTTCTTTAGTTCCAAATACAAATAGGATGGATCCTTGAGAAAGATACTTCTTAGCATGAGTGAAAGTGGCAGAACCAGATTGAAAGCACAGAAAAGTAAATTATTAAGTGATGTTTAACTGCTCAGGACACCTCTTACAGATCGGGGTGTCTTTGATTTGTTCTCCCACACCCACACACCAGGCCTCTGGAACTGGAGAGCTGCTAACTGCACCTGAAAAATCACAATTCCTGTAAAGGAAGAAACTAAACACACCTTGCTTTCATGTGCAAGGGAAGCATTAACAGGAAATCTACTGAGTCAATACTTTAAAATACTTGCTGCTGCCATGATCAAAAGAAATGCATCTGTGCACACATCCGTATGTGTAGGAATGCAGCCCCACAGACCACGGGAGGTCTGTGCTGCACCAGCTGCTCCAGCCAGGAGGCCTTTTGGGTGCCCTCTCCTTGCCCAGATAGCACGGGAACGCAGAGAGATCTTGACACCAGCACATGCAGTGAGCTGTGTAGGAGCTTTGCATTGACAGACCCGTGACAGCAGGACAGCATCCTTCCTTGTCCTCCTAATCCAAGCAACAGGGTCACCCCTAGGAGCACTGATGGGAAGGGCAGGCTGCCTTTGGGTGACACTTCACCATGCGGCAAAGCGTGCTCACCCTCACTGCAACCCTCTTGTACAACAACCTCAGACAGAGCCAGTCGCTCCCCACAACCCCCAAAATACACATGAGGATGAAGCCCTGGGTCTGGAGGGTGGTTTCTCTCTCAGTGCAATGGGCTGAGAGAGGGTCTGTCCCTGGCAGCAGCGACTCCCCAGCAGGACCTGCTCTAAGGTAGGGCTGGCCCTCAGAGCAAACTGCCAGCAAAGCCTCGTCCAGCAGGGAACTAATTTAGTCTCTTGTACAGCTGATGAATGAAGAATTTCCTCTTGGGACTAAATTACAGGCCTTGTCAGGGTTGCTCTTTCGTGATCTGTTATTTAGATGTAATTTTCCAACAGGGCTGGAACACATAGCCATGAGCTAGAATAGTGTTTGCTGTGAACAGCTGCCACACACTGTCCTTCACATCCCACACCGTTTCCACCCTCCCCAGTATCCCCCCTCCTTCTCTCCCTCCTGACACACATACGAGACCCACTAGGCACAACTCACACTGCATCTGTTAGATCCTCATTGAGGTCCTTAATTAAACCACAAGAATGGCATTTGCCCACCTTCCCTGCGCCCCTGTTGTACAAAGAGTCATGTCTTGTTTGAACACGCTTAAAAACAGACAAGAAGGCTTTTTTCAGACTCTGATGATTACAGCCCTGTGTCAATCTTTTCCCCCTTTGGCTTGAAGATAGACTTGTGATCCTCCTTTGGCTTTTTGAACTGCTGGAAGCTGTGTAAACACACAGCGTGTCAGTAAAGCTCTGCTGACCTAATGGCTGCTAAGTGCAAAGCGATTCCCTCCAACCTCCCAGATCTCACCTGTTTTGAGGTCATTAACGAGGTCTGAAAGCGAAGGCAGGAACATTCTAGTTGGCCATTATCTAATGAAAAAATGGCTGGAAAGGACTATTTAAAGGAGTTTTCTAACAGCCCAGTAATTGTTTTGGACTTTAATCCCAGGATGCTCTCTCCAGTTAGGAGACTCACTATTTTAATGCGGGGCAGTAAATCTGAATGCTGAGGGCCCACGTTACAACAGACCCTTCTGGAAGTCCCTTTGCTAGACGTGTAGCATAAATCCACAGAGTGTGGAAGCAATCCAAGACTCAGGACTCTGTTTTACCCACTTGCACCCCCTCATTCCTTTCCTCCATGTGCTCAGAAGCAGCAAGCTGTCCAGCCTGCAGAACTGGAAGTCCTGTAGGTGAGGAGCTGGGATCCATCTTGTGTGAGTGACAATGACCGAATAGCCTGAAATAATTTTCCAACATAGTGCTGGTGTGGAGCCTAAACAAATCAAGGAACTGCTGACAGCAAATTATATAGTTTTAGAATAGCATAAAGGAGCTCGGAGGAGAAAATGGTGAGGGATGAATTTGAACTCATTACCATGCAGGGGTAGACCAAATATTTAATTTTATAGCCCTCCTGATGATCCCTGGCACTTTGACACTACCCAAACAGAAGTCCCATGTGATCACTTCGGCACCTGCAGGCCGGGTGTGCACGGGCCCACGCGTCTGGCTGGGCTCACATCCTCGGGCCCGCACGGTGACGAAAAGCCCTGAGCACGAGCGCAAGGAGATCCTGAGCAGAGGCCCTGTGGGGCACCTCAAGGCTTGCTGGTACCTGGTGGTTCTCCTCTGGGGGAAATGGGTTTCCCCCTTAGCACCGGGTCCCTGCGCGTTCCTGGCTCCCTCATCCCGGCGGTGCTGTTCCCTCGGGAAGCTCCTCGGGAGCGCGGCGGACAGGCCATAGAAACAGCGCCATCTACTGACAGCAGCGGGCGCGGCCGGAGCGCTCCCGGGAGCGGGACACGCGGAATGCCAGCGCATCCCACAGCTGCATAGCCGGGACCAGAGGGCGGGCCCAGAAATGCTCTGTAGTGCGTTTACACCCACTCCCGAGCCTCAACAACACGCGGTGCTGTGGCAACCTCCCTGCTAGAGAGCACCGGAATCCTCTTGTAAACCTACTCCTTTCCCTGCAGATAAATCTCCCGCCAGCAGATTGATACTTTCTTAAATTTGTCTGTGATTTACGGATACCTCCACAGTCCATGTGTTTGGCCTTGTAGAACATTTACCAGACCGAGGTGCAGAGTAAGGCCCTGTTTTCCTAAGTAACTGGACAAACCAAAAGGACAGACCTGGCTCCCAAAGTCCATCAGTCTGTGCCGACTGCAGTTGGCTTGTGAGCAGGACTCTGCAAGCAATTTTTATGGACACACAGGTGAGTTTACTCCATGTTTCTTGATGCATTAAATAATTAATGACTTCATCTAAGCTACAGTTTAGACTCCTGTGTCATGTCTGATGACAGTGACTTGGTTTGCAGGACATTTTTTGTCTGGTACACTGGGATGGCAGAGGATTTAGTTCCGGGCCAGCTGTCCCAGCTACATCCATTTGTGCCCATCAGCAGCAAGCTGACCCAGTGTTCCCACTGCCAAACCTTTGGATGCTCAGTTAAGTGGCACACGAGCTTTTAGCAGTGGCAGGTCTCCACAAAACAGATTTTTCATTTCAAAAACATGCAGGCAGTTGCATTCTAATAGCACAAAATTCATTTGAAAGATTTCTCCCAGTATCCACAGCTCCCCATGAGACAGCTCTGCCTAAATATTCTCCACCAGTGAAGACCCAGGCAGGAAGTCTGCATTTCTACCTCACAAGGTCCCATGGCTTGTGTTGTGTGCATACTCTACCCTATTTAAAACCAACAGAAGCTCCCAGGCAAGGTTCAGAGAAGAGCTTGGCAGCTTTGTGCTGGCACTCACAAAGCTCCAGTCACACAGCTAGACCTCTTGTTTGGGAACAACACCTGCCTTTGCACAGCGTCCTCCCCATGAAATTTGTATTTCCAGAATCTCCTTGTTCCCAGGTCCTCAGGAGCACACCTGCTCACTGTAAGGAATGTCTGGTTGCACTCCTTGAAACGAAATGCTCCAAGATGTGGATGATGTTGGTTTTTGTAAATGTCAGCTCCTATTGTAATCTTTGTACACAGACGCCAAAACAGATGGTGCAGGGCTGCTCACACCGGGCAGGGGAAGGAGCAGCTACAGACACTGACAATCATATCCCTGGCTGCTGAGGAAAAGAAGAGCCATTCCCATTTTTCATGCAATTTCTTTACCACCACCTCCCTCCCTCATCTTTACTTTCTCACAGCTCCTCTCCAGCATGAAGTCACTGTGAGGAGGTGAGGAATAAGCATTTTGGAAGAGCCTCACCCAGTGCTGGTGGATCCTCATTGCTTCTCCATTTCATGCTTGTGGCCTGAAGTTTCCAATAGCAGCTTCTGGCAACCACAGCCAGGAGAGCCCCTGTGCCCCTGAGTCCCAAGCTCAACAGAAAATGCAATACAGAATCATAGAATGGTTTGGATTGGAAGGGACCTTGAAGACCACCTGGGCCCGACCCCCCTGCCACGGGCAGGGACACCTTCCCTTATTCCACGTTGCTCCAAGCCCCATCCAACCTGGCCTTGGACACTTCCAAGGATCCAGAAGCAGCCACAGCTTCTCTGGGCACCCTGTGCCAGGGCCTCACCACACTCATAGAAAAGAATTTCTTCTTAATCTTAAACCTGCTGTCTGTGGGTTTGAAGCCATTGGCCCTTGTGAAAAGTCCCTCTCCAGCTTTCTTGTAGCCCCTTTAGGCACTGGAAGGCTGACCACTCATCACTATGTCAGAAGCAACATCAGGCCTGAAATGTCCAGCAGGTATAATCCCTAAGCCAATTGATGTATCATTAGAGATCACTTGGTCACTAATGTGGGGAAACAGACCCCTGACATTGTTTTAAATCCTGCTAGCAGAAAACAGCCTGCTCTCTTTCCCCAGAAAAAGAGTGGTTTTGACAGACGTGAGAATGTTCTCCGAATCTCTGTGGCACCTCTTGCTGCTGCCACGTCAGGATGCTTGGGAGAGGAGGAGTGACTGTCCCTCTTGGCACAAAGGCACTGAGGGATGCCTGAGCTCAGAGAATAACAGCGAGGAATTGCTCAAGCCTTTGCCTCCTCAGCCATGTCCCCACTTCTCAGGGTTCCACTATGAATTTCACAGAGTGGCTGGTGCTTCCCTGCACGACCAGTAGGATGATCTCCTGCTTTTCCTCGCATTCACATTTTTGTTTCCTCTGGTCTTAGTGGGATTTGAAGGTACTTGAGCAACTTGGAAACCAAAAGTCAGTGAAAAACTTGCCCAAAGCCAGGGTTATTTTTGTGCCATTCCACCACTTTGCGGGCAGCCTCTGAGCCGACACATGCCTGCTAACAGCCCTGGCAATCCCGCTCCAAGGGCTTGAGAGCAGCTTTGATTCTTTCCATTAATGGCCTCTTCAGAGCTACACCCTCCAGCTGCCACATCTCTTGCAGGCATAAACCCTGACATCCAGCATTTAGCACTGCTTTATTTACGGAGGGGGGTTGTTCTTGCTCTCCCCCCTCTCCCTCAGTTAATAAGTCTCTGGTGATTTTATCTCCATTTTTATCTGCTGCAAACCCCTGGGTCCTTCCTGTATTTCCCCAGCCAGCAGCACTGCTATCAGTGCCAAATATTTCAAGCTGTCAGGACATTACTGAACTGAAATCCCTTGAAGCCACTGACTGGTAGCCTAAAGGTGAAGCATTTAACTACATTGCATTGGGGTTAATGGCTCTGATGGCCCCTGCATTAGCTTATTACTGGTGGCCAGTTGCTGCTGGTGGCAGTGTGGGGACATCACAGAGTCCATCCTGGAGCAGCTCCACCTTCCAGCTCCTGGTGAAGGACAGGAGCTGCCATGACTTGCCACCTCACTCCGGATTCCTTAGGATTTTCCTGAAAATGTGATCTGTGTTGCATTTTTTCATACTTCTCAGTTTGTCCCTAGTAGGAGAAGGGGTGGGGTCAGGTCTGTTTTTAGCGTATTTTTCCTTTGGTTTTAAAGTTTATTTAAACTGACTCACATTTAATTGTCCTAAGGTAAACAGATGAATCACCCAGGGGGGGATACACCTCCAAAGGTCAGGGTTCAAAGCAAGTTTTTTTACTTTCTTTCTTTTCCTTGGGCTTAAATAAGGAAAACTGGGTTGGTTGGAAAATAAAACTATTTTATTTGGGAGTTCAGCAGACAGTGACTCAGATTTTTTAGTTTCCTGAACTTTTTACTTTTATATAAGTAAGACCCTTGATAAACAGGTATTGGGCCCACACCTGTCATGGAAAGAGCAGCAGGAGTTCAGCACAGTGTGGTAACAGAAGCTCTCTTGTTCTGCCTCTGGAATTAGCTGCTTGGCTACAGGGAGATTCTTGATAACTCCCAATTTGAGCCCTTCAGACCAAGTGTGCTGCAGGGCCCCTTTTTTTTCCCCTTTTGGAAAGATCATAATCAGCCAATGAGAAAATACTATTAAAAAAAAAAAACACAACACAACAAAACAACCCAAAAAAACAGAAGAAGAAAAGAGCCACAAGTTAAATTTTGCTTCTGGAAAATGGAGTCTCTTGAAATCCCTCGACAACTCGCTACTTGAATTTTTCTCTCCTATTAAAAACCCATTCCCGGTAAAGGGCTGCTATTTCCGACCCCGCTTGTCTGTGTGGGATGTGTCTCCTGCTCTGTGTTGATAGTGTTGGCTGCAGAGCTGCTGGCTGGCGAGGGGTGAGGTTGTCAGAAAACAGGCTGTACATTTGTATTTCCCAACATTTCCACTTTGATCTGGTTTTCGGGCTCGGATCTATCTCAGGTCATGGGGACAGCACCTGTAGCCCTGCACGGAACACCTTGCTCAGTTGAGTTTTGCTGTTGGTCCTTTCCCTCCCGTCAGTAACAGAGAGAAAAAGACACCAGAGAAGGGCTGTGGAAACACGAGGCTGTAAAAGTCATGCCACAGGAATAGTGATGGGGAAAAGAGATATTTGCAGCTTTCCTTCACCAAGCCAGACAGCACTAGGACCATCCCATGATCTGGTCAGAGATTTCTAAGCAGAAAGGACAAATTGAGGATTTATGTCCCCATCTGGCTCTAGGATGAGTGACAAGACTCTTTGGCTGTGCTCGCTACATCATGAGTTCATCATTCCCTGCTGGCTAATGCTGGGGAGATTTCTGCTTCCCTCTTGCTCTCCATCAAAAGAGAGGTCCCAAAAGTTCCTCTCATTTTGGGAACTGAGGTGCATCACTCTGCCTGCATGGGCAGGCATTTGGATGACAGCAGGGTTTTCCCAGAAGTTCCTGATTTGCAAGTGCTTTGAACTTCCCTGACTATAAAATATGGAGGATAACAATATTTCCACTGAGATCCCTCTGAGATATTCAACTACCATGGTCATGCTTTCATTAGATACATTTCTCCATGAAAAAATGTAAGAAAATAGTAAATTTTTTACTGCATTTCTCTTGATACTTTTGAGGGTCTGAAATTTGGAACAAAAGGGAAAAAAATACACATTTCTAAATAATCCAAAATATTAACTTAAATGGAAAGATGCTCATCAGAAATTTGCATAACCAACAATGTATTTCACTACTTCCTTTTGCTTTTTTAATGACCTCTTTCCTCTGGCTTGCAAGGAATATTTAAATGTGAACTGATAAAGGAGAGGCTTTGTGAAAAAGCAGCACATATTACAGGAGTAACCCAAAGAGCAACTCCGGCTTCATTTTGGTGACATTTGGTGAATGAGAGATTAAAAAAGTTATTTGAAGAACCCATTCCTGCTTTTCATTACCATTTGGGTTGCAGCCTCAGTCAATGGGCAATATTCCAGTACTCTGTAACCAAAAGTTTTCTCCTGCTTGACCTAAAAATAACAGTGAATTTGAGGACTACCTCAATCAAACATTTAGTGTGTCAGGTCTCTGAGCATCCACAAACACTGGATGAGTGCAGGAGACTGGACCTTTGGTGTGGTGCAGTCTGACCATTCCTGTGCTCTTTTGTCCCTCCTTGCTCACCCTGAATGCCTGGAGCACTTTCAACAGTCTGATCTCAGAAAAAATTACTTTCAAAATTAAGTTTATAAATGCAGAGATTAGGAATCCAGTTTAGGGGAGCAAGGTTTGAAAACATGGTCCCCAAACCCCCAGGGATTCATTTACCCATTGTCCCTGGCTTCCACAAAAGCTAGGTTTGGGCAGCCCCAGGTGCCTACAGACAGTGAAAGGGGTGGAAAGTCTCAGCAACGGTTGCTTGCAACGCTCTGCAGAGGCAAACGGTATTTAGTACTGAACCCATAAACCTCTCTCTGGCTGTATGTGAAGCCCAGCTGCTGCTTCCCAGGAAAAAAGCCCCAAACCATTTCCATATTTCATCCTCATGCCCTTCTGTGTTGCTCAAAACAACCCTCAAAGCCACCGTGTCTCTCACCTGAAATGAATCTCTTGGTTCCAGACCCACTAAACATCCCCCACAAAATCTGTTCCTGTTTGTTTTGCACTTGTTTGCTCTCTCAAACCATCTTAACCAGAACCATGGGAGGCCCTGGCTTTCCTCACACAGAAAGCCTCGGTCTTCGCAGGAACACCTTCTCCTTGCCACCTTGCCATTCCCAGCCTCCGGAGGAAGCGCAAGCCTACGGCCAAGCTCTCTCAACATTTTGGAAATCAAAGGGAACACTCGGCAACATGGGGTCTGTTTGTATTTACAGGGAAGTTCCCACAGCCTCCGTGGGCTTTTCCCTCTTGTTCTCACTCTTTTCCTTCCGGCAGTGGCTGTGTACTTGGGAACACTGAGCTGCTCTGTGGATTTCTTTAGTTCTGCCTCTATTAGCAGCTTCTGTCCGCCCTTCCAGCCCCAAGCACAGGGACCTGGCAGCGAGGAGATCAAACAAACACAGCTGCTCCCGTGTCCCTCCCGCTCGCCGCTCCCCGAGCCCACGGCGGCCGCGGTGCAGGTGGAAGCAGATGGCTTTGAGGTCGAGGTGTAAATACCCATAATTAGCCATGAATTACATTTAATACCCGTGACAGGGTCTGGTGGGAAACAGGTGGGGCAGAGAGCTCAGAGATGCACACTGGAAGAAATTCTCCACACTCAACTTGATCTCAAACCCGTGGAAGCGCATGGAAAGAGTCCCCCGGGGTTGTGATGGGCTTCAGACCAGGGTCCTGTGCAAAACCAATAGGAAAAGCTGCATATACAGGGTGGATTGGCAATTTTAGCAGCCTCCCCCTTGGCAGGGAGAGTTAAAGGAGAAAGTGGGGAGGAAATCGAAAAAGAAAGAAGAAGAAAAAGAACAGCAAATCAAAACACAACTGGAGGGCAGGGGAAAAAGCAGAGGAATGGTAATTTATATCTTCATTTCAAAGATACTTATATGCTCTATTCTGACACACCTTGCAGAGTGCAACAAAACAGCATGGGCTGCCAGAAATAAGTATTATGGTGCTCACATTTTGAGTTCTTCCCTTCTCATTTTTCTGGAGAGTTATTTCAGATATATCTTACAATCTGACCTTTGAGCTGCTTGGAAGATTTACTGAGTGCCTCAAATGCAGTCATTTTTGCAAACCTGATGTGTAGCATTAGCTACAGGAGAGTGTTCCAGTGATGTGCAAATGGGTCAAGGCCAAAAGTGAACCAATAAGGCAACCAAACAGGAATGCAAACTGAATGGAGCCCTTTATGCAAAGGTGAAAGGTTCATTTTTTTCCAGAATTATGAAATATTGAAAAGCTTGTGTCAGAGCCCCCCTACTCAAAACCTTTTGATAAGCAGAGATGTCTTAAAAGCTACTCAGACTTCAGTGCATTTGTTCTTACACCTCTAAAAATGTTGGTCTTGGAAACTCACCTGTAAGTACAAATACAGGGTTGGAAAACATAACTTTACTGTAACACACAAAATCTACAGTAAACCTCGAATTTACATTTGTGTGATACGGTTTCAGACTCACCAATGTTGTCACATCTACCTGATTTTGGTGGGGGTTTTTGTGCTACTCTGTCCCTAATCTCCTGCCCTTCCACAGCAGTTTATCCACACTCCTCCTATGGCATATGTGGGGGCAAATCCTCACCTGATGAAGGTTTACTTTCTGCTTTTGATACATCCTGAAAATCTAACCAAATCTCCTTAATGGGAACTGAACAGCAGCCACGGAGACCCACACTCACAGGTTTGCCTCAGCAATATTCCAGGCTGAGTTTACAATTTTTCTTTCCAACATGACTCATACCTGTGAATTTATTTCTCGTTTTTCATGACCAGAGTGCCATGTTTTTCACTTAACAGTCAGGCAAATCCTTCCTGGAAGTTTGTGTTGGTATTTTAAATCCCTTTGATTTCTTTCTGACACTTAACAGTTACAGTGATTCAATCAAGAAATAGAAGCAACACCCAGTGACCCAAACAACTCAAAATATACCACCGGCACCAGAGAGTCAAAAGAAACAAGAAGGGATACATAGAGTGAAACACTTTTTTCCCCCCCTCTCATTTAAAATGATCCAATAATGATTTAAAATGATCCAAGGTAATGCCAAAAAATGGGAAAATTAAAGTCTAGTCAGAAGCAGTTCTGAAACTAGAAGGCTGAATAATTTGATGAAGTATTTATAACCAGTCCTCTCTGCTGCAGTGTTTTGCTTGTCCCTATGGAAAAACACCAACGGGAAATCAAGTTAAAGCCATATCACACCCTCCTGCAACTGTTTGTTCCACTCCACAGATACCTGTCTCCAGTCATAAATGAAGACCCTTGTGTGTTCCAGCAAGTCCCACTCACGGAGAACATCTAATTCCCATTAAAAAGCTAATTTCAGACATATGTGGTTAAATGTGTTGCTTAACTGTGGTCAAGGCACATCCATTTAATTCCATTTTAATATTGAGTTTTTTCTGCTAAGTAGGTCAGGGCCAGAGATGCCGAAGTCTTCCCTGGTATATTGGCAAAATATTCCCACCCACTTCTGGTGGACCCTGCAGCACCTACATCTGGACTGTGGCCTGCAGTGAATCAACACCTCAGCACAGCCAAGTGAATGCAGAGCTACCTGCGCAGTGAGACTGTGGCTGTAACTGGGGTGCCACTTATATCTCCCACGCGACAAAAAATTCCTGTTTTGGCACTGCCAAAGGCTGACAGCCCCAGCCATTCTGCACCTGGAGCTGCTCTCCCCTGTGGCCATGGGCTGAATCCCACTGGAGAGGCAGCGCTGGGCGTCTGCATCTCTGAGAAGTTGCTCTTTAGGGAAACTCGCCTGGCCAGTGGCAGGGATGTGAAAACAAGCAGTTGCTGAAAGGCACCAACACTGCATTAACACCAAACAAAGAGCTGAAAATTTCCATGACCAACCTTCTCATGGCTTTTAGTCATACCAGCCAGGGAACAGAGACACTCGTTATAATTAAAGCAAAAAGATCTTTTTGAACCTTAAAAGATTTGAGTTTGACTGAACTGGAATTTTAGACAAAGGTTCACATGGGTTTTTATTTCCCCCAAGCCAGTTTATCCGCCTTTCCTTTTCAGACAGGCTTAGATTCTAATCCTCAATACCTGTGAAGTTATTTATGCTAGTTTGTTTGTTTGTTTGTTTCCAATTAACTTTTAATTAATTTTTGGGTCTGAGCAGAATATTTATTTTTCAAAATGCTGGGTGTAACCATTTATATAAACAAATCTGCCTCACTCATTTTTCTACTTTTGATGTTGATTTCCATTATTTTTAGCCCCATGTGGGATGGGAGACTTTCCTACATGTCCTGGTAACTCTGTATGAGAATAGATACCAGTGACCTCAATTCCCATTTAACAATTGATTAATTGATCAACCCGCACAGCTTAGCCACAATTAGATTAAAATAATTCATTTTAAACCAGATAAAAACATCTGCAGAATGTGACCACTTTCATCAATCTGTGCCTATACTTTTCATTTCATCAGAAACTCCAAATCTTCAGTGTTTCAGCCTAAATGGACCATACCTTGAGAAACGAGTTCTGGGGGGTTTTCACTAATCTTAACTTGTAATTTTTAATGAAACACCAGCATTTTCTACGGGAGAATCACAACAACAACAGCAGTAACGAAGAATATCTCATTTTTCAACCTGCTCTGTTTTGTACACGACTTCAGAGTCCATCAAACATGGGCTAGAAATACAGAGGAAAAACCCATGAGCTGCCTGGTTTTTGGAGTATCTCCATTATCTTATGCTGGGAATCTGGTCCAGTGATTCTCGTAACTGCACTACAAGTCCCGGATTGCATTAAGGAACAGATTTTTTAAGAGAGAAAAAAAACAAACCAGGCAAGTGTTTTTTTTAAAAATACCCATAAATTCAGTATCCCTGGGTACAGATTCTCCCTAGCTTTTATGCAAGCAAACTGTCAGAAGGGTAAGGAATGAAAGCCAGTAAAAAATTGGTCCTTTTTTGAGTGATTACGTGTTTTCTCCATTTCTAACTGCTGGAGGTGAGACAAAAGGTGCAGGAGGTGGCGTAAAGGCTTGATATGAACTCAGAGCAGGCAGCAGAGCTGTGGGTGCACAGTGAAAAGGAAGCTTTTAGAACCCTTCTGGCTCCTTACAGGGGTGTTTAAGAGCTCACATAACTCTCAGCCAGCCTTTGCTGTAGGAAATCTAGGGACAGAAAAAAGTCCCATGAGGTCTGCATGTAAAAGTTGGGAGCGTGATCCTCTATTGGGATGCAGAGCAGGAAAAGGAATGCAGTCCCTCTGTAACCTCACAGCAAACTGCTCCATGGGCCACCTCTAACCCTCTGAAGAGGCCCTGCCTCAATGGCACAATTGAGACCCATTTATTTAGTGGATAAAATTGTACATGAGTTGTACAAAGTGACTGGAGATTTACACACGCATGGAAGCCAGCAGAGATTAATTACTGCTCGGTCTGAACTTCATAAATGCAAGGCAGCACAGGAGCACTGAGTTCCATTATTTCTATTTACTCACTATCTGGCTTTTTAACACCAATTAAGAGCCAAACCACCACAAAGTAGTGAATATAAAAATATTGGAAATAGAGACACATACACTTTCAGCTATCCAGAGACCTCTTTTCTACCATAAGCTGTCCCAGGCCACAGCAGAGCTGACTCTAATCCAGACTGAGCATTTTCTTCAGCTGAAGGATGACTTGCCCTGCCTGCAAGTAAATATTTGGTCTCCAAAGGTGAAGGGTGGCTGGCAGATTTGTTCAGCTCTGCTGTGATACGGATGACAAAGCCCCGACTCCAGGAAACAAAGCTTCAGTGTAGTCAATCAGAAGGGATGCTGAGTCCTTAAAAACTCTGCCTTTCTTTGAACGTTAAAGTGATATGTGCGTATCATTTCCCCAAAAGCACTGACACAGTGCTCCTCTATCCAAGGGAAGGAAGAAGGCTCCATGTCAGTGCCAGAGTGAAGCAGATGGCTTCAGTTTTTACAAAGACACCCAAAGCCAGGCCTAGTCCTCAAAAGCCAAAAGCCAAAACAGCAGGAGAGCTAAAACCAGCACATATAACATCATTCCCATCCAGATTTGTCAAGGAGTCCTTCATATCCAAGACTAAACCAACAACTTTTCACCACTCACAGGTACGGGCCTCTGTTTGCCCCTGGTTCCCTGCTGGCTGGGTTTGCAGGCACAGTGCTGTGCCCCAGGCATGAAGTGCTGGGCTGGAACATCACATTTAGCACTCCATCATGGCCTGGTCATACACACCAATCCCTCTCCTTTCCTTCTGCAACACAAAAGGGACAACACACCAATGCAAGCGCAATTCATGTCTCCTCCGCAGCTCCTCTGGAGTGTTAAAGCAGATGTCTTCTGGGAGAGAGAATGAGATCCATAGATTCCAAGTCCTCAAATCCCTAGGCTTTAAAAGGACAATAGTTCCAGCTTGCGGCGCTCAGGGAATTCAGTAGTTGCGGTGAAGAAGGGAGGAGTGCAATGTGTCTGTTTATTTGCTTTCTGGCTACTTGAATGGCTCTGCCATTTTCCCAAGGGTTGAAAGGACGATGCTATCATAAAGCTGACTGTGAAGGCATACAAATTTCATATGCACTGGGGAATGAAAGATTTGCTTCCAAACATTGGGTGCATTTCCAAACTCTCCACACCTCCTGAGTGCGGTCAGGAAACCTCATAAGAGTCGACTCCACTTTAAATGGTCTGAATCCAGTTGGGCCACAAACTCCATGAGAAGAAAGTTTCTCATGCCACAATGAAGAATTTTTCCCATGTAGACAAGGCCTTAATTAATCTTTAAAGTGTTCCCGTTTTAATTTTAGGTCACAGTTGGGGCTGGTTCTTACCGTGGCTCCTGTCCAGCAAAGCTCTTAAGCACATGCCTAATTCTAAGCATTTAAAGTAGCCTCGTTAACTCCTATGGGATTGCTCACATGCTCAAAACTATGCAGATGTTTAAATTTCTGCTGGATCGGGGCCTGCCTCCGAACTTGACTGTCCTCCTGGATTCACAACAACAACTCTTACGGCGTAAGAGAAATGCTCCCGAACCGACCTTCAAAGTCCTGTCTGAAGCCATACTGGAAGGGCCAGACAGCTGGCAGGCTTTGCAATAGTTTCTTCACCACAGTATAAATTACCTCTGATTTGCTTAATGACTGTTTGGAATCAGGATGTCTCAGCCCCGCTAATACAATGCCCCATGGGCAATAATCCTTTTTTTTTGAGAAGAGTCATAGGCAAAGCACATTTTCAGCAGAATAAACCACTTCACACAGCTGTAGGTGAACTATGTGCTGTGTAAGTAGCCTGGCCCCCATGAAGATCCCAAAGCAAATTGATGCGTGCTTTTAAGGAGTGTGGTTTATTTCTCAGCAAAAAACAACATTTCTTAATGAGGACGTATTGGCCAAAACATTGATTAACTGTGGCTTTTAACAGCTTACTCAAAGAGGTATGAATTTAATTAGCCCTCGTCAAAGTAAGAAGAATTAGCATTAAGCTGGTTTATAACTCAATTCTCCTGGCTGGAGGACAAAATGAAAGAAATCATTTTTAAAGGGAATGATTAGAAAAGTGATTAAGTGAGGCTGTCATGTTTGCTTGGGATCCAAACATAAATTCTGTTTTAAAACCCAGAAATATGGAAAAGGCAATTGGAGAAATGATTAAAAGGCCCTGATTTGTCATGTTAGCATTGCTGTGACCCCTACTGTCTGACCTGGGCTACATTAACGAGGATTATGACCAGTTAATGTGAAGCTCAGATGGGATCCTCCTTGCTTAGAGGTCCGCCCAGTGATGTTCAAAGATGCCAGATAGCTGATTTTAAAATCCACTTTTTCTCACCTGCACAAACCTTCCTCTCCCGTTTCTGTAGCCTAACAAAGTTGCCTGTCCCAACATTCCTGCCCTGTGAAATATGAAACACCTACACCGGTAAGGATCAGATCAAACCCAAAATCTAAATAAGGCCTATTTTTAATTAGTGTTCTTTCTTGAAATAGATTTGGAGTTTTTAGCCACTGAAGCTTTCTAAAGCAAAAAACAGATTTAAAAGGAAGTCTGAGAGGCTGGAGAGTTCTGAGCAGGAGTCCTTTCCCATTCTGAAGTGCCATTCCTGAGGATCTGCTGGAGGGCTGACCATCCTCATGGAAGCTGATGGACATCACTGGCTCTCATTTTAGAGAACAACTTCCTGCCAGCTGCCCTCACTCCCAGCTAAAGCCCCAATACACAACAAGCTGCTGTCCCACTTCCTTCTCTTGGCTTCTCTGGATGCCCCTCCAAAGGTATCTGCTGTCAAACTGCGAAGCCTCCTGATGTTCCTGGTACCTTCCTGAGGCCGCACAGCACTGGCAGAACTTTTCTGATGAATCATAGCATGTCCAAGCTGTGCACACAACAAAATCCAAGCACATGCATCTTGGGACTTGGAAACTTAATCTGGGATGGTTTTTCTGATGGGAATAATCTTTGTTCTTCTTCACGTCTGCCCCTTTAGTCTTGGATCAGCTTGGGAAAAAATGTTTCAAAAATGTGGCAGAAAGGCCACTGAAGAGAGGCTCTAAACAAAAAGAGTGCACTCAAACACAGTAGGCATTGGGGAGCAACAAGTGGGAAAGAGAAAACCAGGGGAGTAGAGATGCTCTAAAACACTGCAGTTAAAATAGGACAGGATCTGGAGTCTAGGACTGCAGAGAGAAGAGGAAATACCTGAAGTATTTCTGGGAAAAGAGCCACTGGAACCAAAGCATTTCCACTTTCAGGGGCCCCCAGGGCCGGTGGAACATGCTCACACAGTGCTGAGCAAAACCTGGAGCTCTTCAGGACAACTGATAGACTGAAGCCTGCAAAAAGGAACTGGAAGCAGTTCCGAGGGACAGGCCCTGTTTTCAAATGATTTATGGTTATTACTATACATGCCTAATGGAGAGAGCCACGTGATCCCAGATGAAGGAAAAGTCTCTGCAGGTCTCCTTACCAGGCCTAGAAAACCACCACCGCTATTTATTTAATCCTTCTCATCTCCAATGAAATACAAACACAGTGACTTCCAAGAACACATGTGATCCGTCTTGGAGGAACAATAAAGGTAACCAGTTTGATGGTTTATCGGGATTTGCCAGATGGTTCTGATGTGGAATTGGCCCCTTCCAGCTTCTCCAGCCTCAGGCAGAGGACAGGGAAGCTGTGACCAAAAAGCCAGAGAGTTACGTGCTCTCCTCCCAGGAACACCAAGAAATGCAAAACGGCTTCGGTGAGCAAATGCCCAGCTGTGCATGGAAGAGCCCACATTGCGGGGGCACTGCGGAGCATCAGTGCAAAAGCCGAGGTAATGAAGGGATGTAGTGAAGCTCTGACACAAGAAGCTGCACAGCTGCACCAGTGCTTGAGCTAATTATTCCTAATGAGGGTAGGCAAGGAGCCACAGCATAGCACCTTTGGAATGAAGCAAATGGTCCTGCACAGGCCCACGAGGTGCCAGGTACTTCTGGCTGGTTTTGGGTCAAGTGAAATAGAGGAACCTTCTTTTATCTGGTGCTGTGCAGCTTGGAGTTAATTGTATAGTGGGAGCTTGTCTCTACTAAGTAATCAACAAGCAAAAGAGAAGGAATGCATGTTAAAAACTCCAATCGGCAGCTGTGAACTACAGAACCACAATTCCACCCCCATCTGGGACTCTTACTGTCTATTAGTGTGGAAACTTCTGTAGGACCTGCTGTCGGTCTGGACGGTCGGGACTGCTAGAGATGAGAGGTTGGTTTTAGAACATGAGGTTTATTGCAAAAGGCGTGGGTATAGGGGCGTGGGTATAGGGGCCCTGCTTGGAGCTGCTAGCGCAGCACGAGGCAGGGCAGAAAAGCAAGGGAAGCAAGAGAGAGAGAGAGAAAGAGAGAGCTAGAGTGTGAGGTTCTCATTTACAATGCTATAAATCATCTTCTGTGCTGAATATTCTAATTTTCATTAACCAATCTAATACAAGATACAAATCCTATAGCATTTACATACAGCCTATAAGAATCATTACATTACCATACTGTGTTACATTTTAAACCCTAAAAAACTACTCTTTGGACCCTTTCTGCCAAGCTAGTAGGGTCTGCTCTGACCCTTGGACCTGCCTGCAAGCAGAGGGTATTGTTCAATCATAAGGGGGATTAGCTTCAGCAGCCAGACTATTGTTTTCCAGTTGTTCAGTAACTAAGGCTTGGTATCTCAAAGCTGGCTTTCATTTCAATCTCACTTACAGTTTCCATATTCTCAGCATCTTTTGCCAGGCAATCATATTTATAAGGTTTTCCTATTTCATCTTCCTCTACATATTAGGTCATACAGAAGACCTTGTTGGAATTACAGCCCCCTAATTCAACACTTCCCAGCTTTACTCTGTTATTATCACTATTACTGCTATTTTTTAATTATATATAGATCAGCAGTTGGGACCTGTGCCCCTATACCCCCTGCAGCTGCTTCAAGCCATGACAAAATCCGCTGTGCCTTTGCAATGGCTGCTACCTCGTCCTCCTCCCGTTCTTCCAGGAGCAATGGAAATGCATCCCCTGCCTAACACCTACTCCAGTCTTCCAGCATTTTCATGTGTTAGTTTTCTCACTCTTTAGTCCTCCACCAGGAACAGAGCTTGTCTTCTGTGAGCTTCCTGTTTATCTCAAACCAAGGGAGATGCCAGAGCGGTAAATGGGTGTCCTGGATACATTTGCACAGTTTATCTCTTCCCACACGTAAATATTCATGAGGCAATTCCTAACCTCATGGAAGCTACTGATAAATATCCCCTTGCCTCACTGTGAGATCCGAAGATGCGGTGTTCTCCTGGCAGCTCCTCAGCTCAGGTATTTGAAGGCTAATCCATCCCCACAGGGCCATGACCACAAGGCAACACCCACAGCCAAAGAGGAATATTCTATAAGATCTTCAGCATTGGGTGTTATTGGCAGGGATGGTTGGAAGAGTGATTTATAACATGAAATACTGCATTTACCAGTTGCTTTTATGCATATGTATGCATATTTACATATATATATATTTACACACATATATATTTACATATATACACACTTATATATGGCATACAAAGTGATATTAGTTGGTTGAATCCACTTGACACTTTAATATTGCAACAAGGAGTCAACAATAATGTACCAAAACATGTAGCTAGTTAAACAATTCCCATCATTACTTTTCATAGAATGGGAATTTGTAATGTCTGCTTCAGGTTTTCTCCCACTAAAGAAATATTTTCTGATTGTTGTGGGTTTCATTTGGTTTTTGACTTCTGAAAAGCAGTCCATTTCAGCTGTTTTTCAAAATTTTAATCTAGGATCCCAGTAGCATGAAGACATGGTTTGGGTCTTGTGACATAACCTTCTTTTAGAAAGGAATCACTGAGGTCAAAAAGCTTTTCTTTTCTATTTTACATAATTTGTTTTCCTGTATTAAAAATGAAAATTTTATGTGAATAAATAATGTGGCCAGTATCTTTTAGATATTGTATGAAAAAAGTATGATTAAATCCTAGGAGAAAATGCTTCACACCATACACCAAAGGATGTGTGAAGCACGTAGCAGAAGTAAGAAAAGCTTTGTGGTTTCTTCCCTTGTATGTATGTGGCTCTCCAGTGCAGACTAATCCTCTAATTTTGGAGGAGGAATTTCCATGGCAATTTTCCATGGGAATCTTTATCTCCTCTGAGGTTCTGCAGACACGTTGGCTGGTGCTTTAGGGTGCAAAGATGGGAGCAAGAAGGGATTGCTGCAGAAGAACCACAGGACCATCGATGGTATCATCTTAATATCCCGAGGGTCCAAGTCCCGGCCTTTCAATCTGAAGGGGTTTTCCTCTGCACAAGCCTTGTTAACCATGTAGGCACAGCTGTTCTGCAACTACTCAGTGTATTCCACGTCTCTTTTCTGACTGTGCCTGCCCAGCAGCCCCAGCTCCTCAGATCTGATCATCCAAGGAGCCATAGCAAACTACTCCAGCAGTCTCCTACTGGGAGTCTGGACTGGGGACAGGGGCAGTAGAGGCTCAGCTGCCAACTCATTTCCCAACCATGCCATGCACCTGGGATTGCTGACAATGAGGAATTACATTATTCAGACACTAAGGATGAGTGTTAAGGACACTAAGGATAAGCTGGAAGACACTATTGCTGGGAAGAGCCTAAGGGGAAGCTGCAGAGGAAAGCCCTGCAGTGGCATAAGGAGACACAGGAGAAACCCTACAAGAATAAGAGATGCAGAGAATGACCCCAAACCCCTGAGTGACCATCTGAGTGGGATAAACACATAGTTCTGTTCTGAAGAACAAGAAACAATCTATACCAATTATCACCATGCTGGTAATTCCTAAGCAAATGCACGGTCACAGCCAAGAAGGTTTATCCTTGTCCTGCTCACAGTTTGTGCCTGAAGATAAGTCCCTGTTCTAACACCTGTACCATTGGTTTAGTTGCCTTCTGTAACCAGATGATTACATCTATACTTCAGCTTTCCCAAAGCAACCACTTTCCCCAAGTGTTTCAGTTTTGGCGTATCTTATTTTAAGGGGCCTGATTTTCACTGTGTAACCTTTCAGCACTTCCTAACAGCTAAGACTGTTTTCCCTTGGGAAAATCCTCACTTCAAGTTTCTCCCTTTCCTCTGTGCTTCTGTCCTTCAACCCTGAGAGCCAGGGAGATGCCCAGGCTGTGGCATTTCCATTCCTGGTGATCTCCTGGGCATGGTCACCACGACCCTTCAC
This sequence comes from Edolisoma coerulescens, assembly GCA_013397115.1. Classification (NCBI taxonomy): domain Eukaryota; kingdom Metazoa; phylum Chordata; class Aves; order Passeriformes; family Campephagidae; genus Edolisoma; species Edolisoma coerulescens. The sequence continues at coordinate 1,330,314 of VWZW01005507.1, read as the reverse complement.
TAGGGATGTGGCTACATGGTCACTTTTCTGTATGAGAACAGAAATGGGTTGGAGGAGGACCAGGGCTGGACAAGCAGCCAGACATGCACCACTCAGTGGGTTTTTCATGACACCAAACACTGAGCAGTAGAAAATTGATAAAACTCAAGCACCAGAATTATGAACCCTAAGACTGACACCTTTTACAACCACTACCCGCTTCCCTTCCTTCATTTGCTTAATTTATTTAAATCAAGGGCTTCATAATGCATGAAAAACTCAAAAATATAATTGCAGTTAAATAATATGCAAATAAAAACATACTTTGACTAGCAATAAGCAATCAGATTCCTGATCCAGGAGCCTTGTCCACTCTGGTACAGAGACAGTTTATTGCAGGAGGGATAATACCACCTATTTGGGTTGTCTAGCTGACATTTGCAAAGCAACCAAGAAGTTTCTGGCTAAATGAATGAGAAATCTTTAAGTCAGCTATTTATCTTTAAAAACTTACCCTTAATAAATCTCAATAATAAGATTATTATACTCATTTAACTATGAATTTTCTGGGCAGCAGACTAACATCAAACTGAAGTGCTGTGCTATCTGGTGTTTCTATCTGGGTTGGTAGCTATCTCATATTGCTCTAATATCTGCCCTATACTAATGTAGTAGCCACGCACTGCTGCTTCTTCATAAACGCGTTTGTCAGGTACACAAATGCTCTGGCAAAGGCTTTCATATTAATCCCTTCTATTATATTCAGTGAGGATCTATAAAAATGAATTAAAAGACTCTTTTTTTCTACCCTTAGGAAGACTCTTGCTTCCTATCATTTTGCCATCAAGGTTATAATTAAAGACACTGGCTGCTGTGGCCTGTATACATAATTGCAATATATGATCAAGGATTGTAAGCACCAGGATAAATGCATTATCACGCTGTCTAATTATCGTGTTATCTGACTGACAGGAGGCTGTTTTATCTCTTTCTAGGGATGAAGGACATATCTGACAGACACCAGGACTTCGCTTTGATGTCAGATTTGTATACGAAAGAATCAAAGAGTCAAACCCTTTCCAAAATGGTTCCAATGTGGTTTAATCCCGCCAGACAATCCCCTGCCTCACTGCCAGAGCCTGCTTTGAAGTGGCACAGCACAGCGCATGCTGCTGGAGCGTATTCCCCAAAGCTGGAGCACCCCACATGCCGAGCAGAAGGCCTGTGCCCCCCGTCTCACACAGCCACCCCCTCATTGACCAGATCACAGGGAGAGAGGGGATGTGGTGGGGCTGGAGAACAGGGGCTGAAGTGCCACCCCCAGCCCACGCCTGGGGCGCGCTTCCTGCTTTGGGCCGTGCTCATCATCAACGCTTCCTACGGGGGCACAACCACCCCGTGGTCATCGTGCCACCCCTGCCAGCACCCAAGCAAGGGCATGGCTGGCATCTCCTCCGCCACTGGGACCTCCCTGGACCCGCCGCAAACTTGCAAACCAGCACCCACAGTCCTTGGCTGCACAGGAATACAGAATTCCCATCCCTTCCCCCTTTCCACCCCTGCATGACCCGGCCATGCACCACCACAGCATTTCTCCATTGCATTAGTGATAACAGCCAGAGCTGTGAAATGTCAGAGAAATACGGGAAGGCTAGGAACGGAGCAGGCTGGGAAGGGGCATGGGTGGTGGGACAGGCAAGGCTGAAACAGGCTAAAAGGAAGGGAGGAGCACAGAAGTGCCAGCCTTAAAGGAATAGGTAAAAGTGTCCCCTCCTGCACGTTGCCAGTGGGGTGAGACCTGGCATCCCACCATTCTTGGCCCCCTCCCCTGCGGAGCCCATTGCTGCTCAGGGCTGCTTATCTCCCCAGTGACTGACTGCTGCTACACTTCAGGCGCTCAAGTGCCTCAAGTCCATGCCAGGGGACAAAGGTTAATTTTGTCCCCCTGTGCACGTGCATTATGACATAATCTCTAATTGCATGATCCATTTTTCTTTAAGTTGGTTTTTCCTGGGGTGACTGATTGCCATCTTCAGCCTGCTGTGCACAAACCAACCCAGCATCCCCACACAGCAGCAACAGTCTCAAAGATTGCTGCATCAACAAATCATTTCAGAAATGGTTTTCATCATTTGAGGAACTGCATAATTATGATAAGATAATGAACCAGATTTGTACTATATCCAGCTTTTTCTTGCAAAAGAAATAATGCCAGGAGCCTGGAAATAGTTTCTAATCATTTCTGTGGTATAGGAATGAGCAGATAATTTAGTTGTCAGGTTTTCAGGGGTTTTATTTGGTTGATTTCACCCTCCTTAGCACATTCTTCACACACCCTTTGGCTATTTATCAGTCACGGCAGAGAAGGATGAATCTCGTGGAGTTCCAAAATATCCTAAGTCTGCACCTCTTAACTTCACAAATGAAATATTTATCCAGTATGGAGTTTGTTTGTATATTTAAACTTCCAGGTTTTGAAAAGTTAAATGAACTGACTTTCCTTGTGGCATCCCCAAGACCCCACCACTGCCTCAACACTCAAGCCTCCCCGTCCCTGCATCAAACCCAGGCAGAGCAATCCTTTCTAGAAGCAGGAGTAAGGAACTGTTTCAGCAGTGGGGGCACCTCCTCAGATGGAGAAGACAAATCCCCTCACAGCCCCCTGGCAATCCTGCCATATGGTCTTTTTTCTGAGTTTCAGATCAGGTCTGTGCCTCCAAGATCTTCCAGTGCCTCTACTTCCCTGCTATTTTAAATTATGGGGTTTTTTTTTAGCAATCTAACTTCTAATCCCTGCCCATGTTTTGGGCTTTTTTACATGGAGAGCTATCACTATCATTTACTTCGTATGGCCATGCTTAATGTCCCTCTAAGAATTGCTGGTCTCCAGGGATGTAGGCAAGGGATTCCCGTTTTTTACACTACCACAGCTGATTTCTAATTGCTTAATGACAAAGACCCAGAGGAGCTTTGGGTGCCTAATTCAGACCATTGGGAACAAAGCAGTCAAGCATCTTTATGGACCTGAGCCAGTGTTTCTGATACAGCAGCAGCAGCAAAAAACCAGACATGGAAAAGGTGAAGTCACAGCAAAAAATCCTCATGGATCTGCCTACTGCAAGTGCTCTCAACTCAATATAATAATTTTTCCTGCCTTACAGATAAAACCTAAATAACTTTGAAATTTCAATGACATCAAAGTACAGCTTCCAGTACTTTTAAATTATACTTGTAAAACCCATTGGCCATGAGCAACTCTAGTAAGGTTGCAAATGCTTTACTGTCCCTTGTAGTTTTAGTAATAAAAGTACATTTTCACCAAATTATTTTGCTGTTTGAGTCTTCATGTAGAACCTTGTCTTTCAAAGCCACAGGGAAGTAAAAGGGGCAATAATCAAAACACATAAATATACACACACACATATATATAAATGCATGCATATCCACATACTCATATGAAGAGTTTAATCACTTGATAAACTCAAAATGTCTTTATTGTTGTATGATCTGCAAATGTGGTTGCTTTGTGCTGCCAGACACTCATTACCCCCTATTTATTTACAAGATCTTTGTTTACTATGTGATAGGAATCTTTTGTCCATTCTGACTGCCAGCCCTCTGGAAGCCCTGGCTGCAATGCAGCCATCAGAGATATTAATTTCAATTTCAATGAAAGGTGAATACTTGTGATAGGATAACATTGAAAAACAAGTCCTTTAAGTAGTTCAGGACTGATGAACTCCCAAAAGCTTCAATGAAGGTTTTATGGGAAATCACATCACTCAATGAACTGTCGAACACTGCAACAATGCAAGGCCAAACTTTTTCCATACATGAGAGAAACTGGAACAATTATCTGCCACAGCTCATATGAGAATTCATATACTCTTATACACACACTGAGTATTTTACTCCATTAGGAGACCCTCTGGCTTCAGCTCGACTATTTGTAGTAGAGACTTGTAAGTAGAAAAAAATTCTACTTACTGTGGGTAAGGTCAAAACCTCAAAAACCTCCTTACTGCTAGAGATGCCCCAAATTTTCTTATTGACATTTTTCCTTCTTCTCTCTAGAAATAGCTTTTCCATATGAATATTTTCCCTCTGATGAAGGTAGGGCATAAATGCGTTTGGATTTTTGAATTACTAAAAGAGCAAGCAAAAATTTAAATAAATCAGGTTTTAAGGGAAAAAAAAAAAAGAAAATCCACTGAAAATATCTAACACAAAATAACTAGTTTTTAGAGGGGAACTTCTCCATTCAGTCTATTCAGCCTTACTGAGTATGGAAATAGCCACTTAAATCATTTCAGTCGTGGACTAGAGAATGTTATACCAAGCATCTGGACCCATTGCTAAGCAAGTACTAACAAGACATAGTTACCTAAATAAATCAACAGACTATCAGCTTTATCCTGAGCTCTCCCAGCTTGTTGGGATATTGTTCAATTGATATCAAAGACTACAAAAGTCTTCATTTATTTTGACTAAGGTTGAGTTTTTCTCTATTTTTTAAGTTTCTGCATGAGCTAAGGCATCTCTTCACTGCTGAAAAAGTACCTTCTCTGCCTTCAGCCTTTATCTGGCTACAGCAGTGCAGAAAAGGAGGGCAGAAAACAAACATTTCAGTAACCAAGCAGAGTGACTGAAGGGTTTCTGTGTCAGAGGTATCCTAACTCCTTATTTAAATCCCTCGAATAAGAGGGATTCATGAGTGACATCTAGAGGTAATTCCTTAAGATGACTGGGGTAACTGCTGGCTGAGGCTCAGGTACCTGCCCTGGGAACTGAGGTCTCACTTGCCAGCACAGGCAGTGCTTGGACACACTGTGGGAGTTCAACTCCAAGCAGCAGCACAGACTTGAACAAGTAGGCCAGGCCAAAACTTTTTTAGAGGGAAATTATTTTCTGTAGAACTTCCCACCCAGTGTTTCAAAAGGAAAGTGGTGAAGCTTGAATGAAAACTTTCCATTCGAGTCAAATATGAAACCACTTTTCCCTGCAGAGCACTTAAGTATCTCTTTCCTCATTCTACTCTGCGGGTCTAAGATCCCTGGCCAGATCTCATCTCCCAAACCACCACACATTTCTTCTCTTTCCCACACAATACATGAGAAAAACCTCATAAATAAAGGGTAGGAAGGAGGGTTGAAACACCTGGGCTACAACTCATAAAGGATGGTGAGATAGCATACAAGAGATTATGGTATAATATAAACAGGACTTAAATCTAGTCACAAATCCCATCTTTTCACTTTGTTTTAGTGGAAAATGGGGGTCAAAAATAATATGCCACCTCTAATTTGAAATTTCCAGGAACTTCTGCTTTAGGAGACATCCAAGAGAGCTTGAGAGGGACATTTACATTGACATGTAGTCATTGGACAAGAGGGAATGGCTTTAAACTGAGAGAGGGCAGATTTAGATTAGATAACAGGAAGAAAGTCTTTACTGTTAGCCTGGTGAGGCCCTGGCACAGGCTGCCCAGAGATGTGGCTGCCCCATTCCTGGCAGTGTTAAAGGCCAGGCTGGATAGGACTTGGAGCAACCTGGTCTATGGAAGGTGTCCCTGCCTGTGGAAGGGATGGAACTGGATGGTCTTTAAGGTCCCTTCCAACACAAACCATTCTGTGATTTTCATCCTTGTGGCTTTTGGGATCCAAGTGGTGCAGGCAGAATTTCAAAGCTACTTCCCTGCCTGGCTGCCTGCCCATGGAGAACCTGACCTCCTGCCATGAGAGCAAATGTGTCAAGCTGAGCTCCTCCAGGTGACATTGCTGAGCTGTCCCTCAGAGAACTCAGACCGGGCTGTTACAGAATGGAGCAGCAGCCAGTCCCGGCAAGATTTCGTGCCCACCTGTCTGGAGATCCTTTCCCTTGGCTGCCCTATGTATATACACATTCATTGTCTTATAGCTTCAGTCCATGCACAGGTTTTGGTAATATTAGGAAGGCTGACATGTCCTGATTTCTTGTCATCATTTAGGATGAGAAGAAATATTGATGTAGCAGAACTCCATTTAGAAGTTTTGTCTCACCTCTAGCGGTGAAAGGGAGGCTATGAGCACACACCCAGCCAAGGATAACTAGATAATGCAATATAAAGAATGGGACCAGTCACTCTGCTTGAGCTACGGCCCTTTGGGACATTTCTAACTAGAAGGAGATAAGGGGGACAGGTTCAAACTAAAAGAAACTACAACAAAGTGAGGGATGCTAATGAAACACGAACATCTTGCACAATGCTGTAGACACAAGCTGCTCCGCGCAGGAACAGAAAAGAGCCAAACAGATAATGGAGTGCCTGCCTGCAGACCTATGGATACACTCGAGTGTTATGGAATCGGCTGGGGTGTGCCTGATAGCTGGAATGCTCTGAAGAGCAGGTAGCTCTTCAGTAGTTAATCTTTCTTTTTCATCATCTGCATTTGCCTGGCATGTTTGGACACGTGCACCTGGTTTCTGTGCCATCAGGGAGCTCAGCCGTAGTTCACCTCTATCACATACCTGCAAAATGGTAGGTCTCTTCTTGTTTGCTCAGTTTGGAAGGATTCAAGGTACCTACAGAAAGCCTTTAATCTGTCATTTAAAATCTTATTGTGGTTTAATTCGTAAGGAATAATGTTATTTTCATAGTGTGCCAAAAGCACTGTTGGCAGCAGTGAGGCATTTATTTATGTGGGTTATCAGTTCACAGAGCTGATTAAGTAACCTGAAATGTGATGATAATGGCTTCCAGTAATAGCTTCATATCAAAAGGATAATAAATATTATTTGCTGCTCTTTCTTATAAGAAATGGGATATATTTCAGTCCTGTTGAAACAAAAGCAAAACTCCTATTGTTCTTTGGAAGAGTCTCCCAATAGTTCTAATTTCACATCATGTCTACTTCAATATGCTCATTTGGTTGCATAAAGTTATGAATGATAAATTGAATATTATAGATACATCTGGATAACTGATGTTAAATCCTAATCCCCTTTCAGAGCCCTGGAGTGACCTCTCCATGGTAGTGACTCAGTTTTTATTCCACAGCAAGGTACAGAGAGCCAGCTGTATCCCTTTGCTTAGCATTATCCACATAAGGTCACACCCTAACTTGTAGACATATTTTAGAAAATATTCAAAAATTACTTCCTGCTGTATTTTACCAAAGGAAACTAGATCCAGATTTTTCTTATGATGGGGCTTGGTGAACTGGAGTTGATAAATGAACCAGCCTTGCCACTAATAACATTTCTTGTGATGATTGGTAGTTTTGTCCATCACAAATTACTCTGACCTGCCTTAAACCCACTGAATGCCCAGTTATGAAATCCCTGTTCTCAGTGAGGGACACTCATCAGCAGAGGTTTTTCTTACTCCTTTAATTATAGCATGAATAACACAGATCCTATTCAGAATTGACACTGATGGGCAGATTTGGATCACTTCTCAAAGCCTTGTTGTTGCAGTATTAGATCATGGTGAGTAATTAGAAAAAAAATACTAATCTGGTTTGATTTAGAGCTACAGATATCAAGAAATATATTTATTTCACAACTTCCAAGAATGGTTTGCAAAGACACTTTGGATGCGAAAACTTTCTCAAAAATATCTAATCAATGAAAAAAGGAAGTATAGGATCTTCTTTGGGACAGGAAATCTGTAGAGGGGAGACTGTTAAAAAGTAAGAGCTCTTCTACTCCAAGGAGAGTTCTGAGCTGCTGTCAGCTCTTTGAATGAGAGCCTGGAGGCTTTAGGAACATTTCAGCTCATAACATAATACCTACAGATCAAAATACAGTTAAGTACAAAAAAAGAGGCGACTCTCTAAGTGCTGCATGAGGTATTTGATCTTCAATTATGTCGAAGAATAAGATCTGAATGAAGTCACAGTACTGCAAAGCAGGTTGTTTATTTATAATAAAAATATCATTTGCAGAGAGACAAATATGTTGCCAGTACCTGTAAGCAACAGACTTTTTAGTTTTAGCCTAAAGACCTATTCTGTACTTTTTATGAATGAAGAGAGATACTGTTCCCATTATTTTTAAATATACTCCCACCCATTAATAGCTTTCCATACATCTGCCCATCAGATCAGTTTGGATTCTAGTTCTTGCCTTTTAGTGCTTAACTTCAGTGAGTGTCTGCTGAATTGGGGCTGATGATGTTTAAAGGAGAACATAGGGCTGGGATGTAAAACTGATTTGCGGAACACAAAGATGAAGGCAGTTACCTCTGAAACCACCGTACAAAGTAGTAACTCATATCAAAGAGCAAAACCTTGGTAATGATGATCTGTTTGACAATGTTTTAAATAAATGTCACTCTACTTTCCAGGTCTAGTGCAAGGGTATTAAGATTACTTCATCATTTTCTTTCAAATACTTCTTTCCCTAACAGAAGGGAATTAATTTTTATTGAAAGCCTGAGATTTTTACTGAGCTTTCAAGAAGTGTTCAGTGTTTCACATGAAGGTTCTTGGTGCATATTTTGGTATCCAATTCAACATTCAAATCAATGGGAAGCTGATTCAGAATTTGAATCTAAATGCAGTGCTGAACATGTGCTCAGGAGTATAAATGTTGGATATTTAACTACTAAAAATGTTGATCATTCTCGCCTTACAGGGACTTCTCATTTCACCAGGCAGAAATTGAAAATACTCTAAGAAAGAGTTTAATTTATGATGGACAAATATGCAAGTACTACTGACACAAGAAGGAATCCTAGTTTTTCCTACCAGCAACTTGTAGGAATTAAGGATGCAGTTCACCCAGATAAGAAGTACAGTAGGCATAAAAAAGCACAGCAGTATGTTTCTGCAATGATTTACACTCCAAAGATTGTACCTCCATTCATCACAAATATGGATGGGCCAGAAGATCTCCAGGTTTGATGTAACCATGTCTTACCAACAAAGCAAGGACAGGAAGGTAAGAGATACATTCACGTAACTTCTTGGCATGCTGCTGGGAGGAGACAGACAGTGCAGCAGACACTGTCCATCCTGGCACATCAAACCTGGCCAAACACCTGGGTAAAACACTTACAGCACCATGCTCTGGGTTTGTACTCTATCCATAGAAACATAGATCAAATCCCCTGCTTCTGCTGGGAAGGCACATTGGTGCCGTGCTGGAAAAAATTAATTTGGTGGCTATTTTTCTGAGAAAATACCAGTGTAGGCTATCATCCCATGTTTTATGTTTTTGTTCAGTGCTTCTATTGCCACTGGTGGCTGCAATTTAGTTGAAAGTGAAACAATTGTCACATGCTTTCCCCAAAGAGAGAACACAGACACTTCACACTCTGAAGCCTTAAGTGAACGAAGGACTGCAAAGATGTGCTTGGAGGAGTAACTTGAGGCATCCTGAAAAATCAGGCAAACGTTCAGCTCCAGCCTCTATCCTCCTATTTCAGTGCCTGGGGCTGTACTGGTTGGTTTATCACATCAAGGATTGTTGTCAGAGTGTCACTGGGGCTGGATTTACGCAGTGTGTCACAACCAGTCAATGCAGTACGACTGCAAAATAGGTTTAAAATATCCCATCATGTGAACCTTATGCTGTGAAGCTACAAAAGAGGTCACTTGGTGCTTGAAAACCTCTGCATAATCCATCAGGAAAATCTGGTCCATAGTATGGCATGTGGAGGAAAATATGGTGGGTGCTGTGCTATCTATCTGTGTTTTAGAGCAGGTTACAATAAGCCCTTGTGAACACCACCATGGCTTGTGGTGACATAAATGAATTTTATTCAGGTGACCTAATCTATGAGTATTGGGAAGCTACAGGTGACTGACAGAGGAGGCTCCATTTAGAGAGCAGGTAACCAGGAGGGGAACAGAGCTGGGGCCTCCTTCCAGCTGCATTACGTCAGTGCAGCTCCACAGATACACATCCACTCAGCTACTCCCAAGTGACACCTGCCCAAACAATTTCTGACGGGGGATTCTGATCCTTTATCCTCCAGTTACCACTAGTTACATTTTGCTTAAACAAAAACATCGAGACACAGTCTCTGGGCTCAATGATGACTGTCCACCCCAGCTTCTCCCATCTCCTTTCTTCACCAGTGTATACCCACTCTACTCCCAGTCTCTCCCTCCCTGTAACTCCGTGATTCATCTGTAGCCTCAGGGAAGGGCACCTGATTTCATTGCTTAACTGCTGTTAACAAGTTGCTGCACAAATCACCTGGCATTGCAGGATGAGGCTGCCAAAGACTTTCTACTAGAGCTACGGCGAGCAGGCTTGCAATGCCAGCATTCTTATGAAAATCTTATTTCGTTTATGATGGGGTTATTTCAAGTGTATTGTAGTGCTAGAAGATGGCAAATCAAGCCAGCTTTATGAAAAGCATCCTCAAAAAGATGGGTCCCATTCAGTTGTTGGTTTCCTTGCTAAGTCTGTTAGCAGATGTGATTTCAATGTGTACATGATCTTCTGTGGCAGATTTTACTCCCCTGCCTGTAACACTTGAGAGCTCTTTCTCCTGGCTTTCCCAGCTCTCATCCCACATGTTCTCACATCTCTGTAACCCTCAGAGAAGGGGTAGCGAGGTCAGGTGGCCAATTCATATGAAATACATTGTCTGCCTTCCTCCCCTCCTTGTCCAGGGGTCTATGAAGTGCTGCCTGTGAGTGACTGGACAGGGGAGGTGGGTCCAGCCCTTCTGTAGCCCATTCTACCTCACTCACAGTAAATTTGTTTGAACTTAAATTAACTTTCCAAATCCTTCCTGTCTCAGTTCTAGAAGACACAGAAATTGCAGTGTCATGAAGGTAAGAAGAATCATGTTTGCAAAGTTACTTAGCTGAGGAGGAATACCAACATGGCACATCTGGAGCAGCGCTGGAATGAACACCAAAGTGCAAACCACCCCTCCAGTTCAGCCCCAAAGTGGAAATGAGCAGCTCTGCCAGCTGAACATGTAATTTATTGCTAGGAAAATAAGGGATAGGCACAGATATCCCCTTTCATGATGAACAGATCTGTACTGGATTGTGGCACCCTATGTTTTATGTGAGCAGGAGACTTGTCCTGATATAAATCACGGGGCACCAAAGCCAGCCAGCTGCAACTGCCCAGAAATAGCTGCACGCTGAAGGACAACTGCTTCAAAGACTGTCCTTATCAACCCGAGACACATTTACTTTGGGATCCTGCTTAGTTTTAATCACTCTGACAGGTTTGGCTTGTAAAATCATTCTGCCTGTTTATCTGTACATAAGTAAAATCCATGTGGACATCCACCCCCAAGGACCCAAAGCTGCAAATGCACATAAATAACTTCAGCTGCACGACTGCTCTCCTTGGGTAAACTGCAGGGAGGAAGAAGAGGTACTTACAATATTGACACAAGAATGAAATTGTCCATGACTAACCTGAGGATGAGAATGAGGGAATACTATTTAACTATCAGCTGAAGAAGGCAATGGACTAACTTTCCAGCAGGAGGGATGGCAGGTGAAAACTCAGAAAGCTTTACATTAATGCTTGGCCATTTTATGAGAGGAGTTTTGAGCCTTGCCTGTCACACCACAGGGCTGCAATCAGTGACCCAGGACGACTCTTTTGGCCCAGGGTTTGTACGTGACTGAAGTTACTCAGAAGCGTAAATGTTTATAGGATGAGCTGGGAGCTTACGTCAGCACAGCTGGCAAAATTCCATGGGTGCTTCATCCATCCCACTGAACGCCATAAACATGGAAGGATAACTTCCTAGCAAAATTGCACATACACACTCACACACACACTATAGATATGTAAAAATGGATATTTTTTTGCCTGACAGATTGAAAATGCAAAGAAGTTACCAGTCATATGTATTTTAATGTATATTGTAAGTGAGCTGTATTTCTGCTGCAAATTATATATGTATTTATGCACACATGCTGATGAGAAAGCCAAGTAACTTTCACTGTACTCTGACATCAATTAGATTAATATTCTTGTTAAAGGAAACTGAAGGAATGTGTTGAGCACAGATGACTTCTTCAGATGTCCATACGGTACTCAGGAACTTTCAAATGCATTGACTGAGTATGATGTAGGCACTGTGCCCCACAACTTCCAACAGGGATTACACACAAGGTCAGGAAGGATATGGGCTGTCACAATGTAAGTCACCAAGAAGAGGAATAGGATTTAGCGCTAAGGCAGGTTATGGTCTGAAGGTCCCCAAGTGACTTTGGTCCTACATGGCTTGGGTCCCTTGGTAGTGTTTCCTGTAGCATATATTGAATCAACAGACTACATTAAGAGACCTGAATACACAAAAGTGAGCAATCAAAAATCAGAATATTCCCAGCCTGAGCCGGCAGTGTGAACCAATAGCAGTTATTATGGATACAAAGAACTTCATCCCCCAGTTCTGACAATCTTCAGGACACTTGGACCTGCCAGCACTTTAGAGCCTGAGAAAAGGCTTCCTCTCCCTACAGACTATTTCACACAGAACACTTTTTAGTCACATGAGAAGGCACCCTTTGGTGAGATAGTAACGGAAAAGATACTGTGGATCTCACTGAAGCCTTGCTGAGTACAGAGTTGGTTTCTATCAGGACATTTGAGGTTTGAAACCATGTAAGATGAAACATTTAGAAATAATGCAATATATTTACAGCTAATTTTGCCATAGCATAAAGGCTGCACTTGTAATAAAAGGAATTGAGTAATAGAGTAAAATTATTTATGTTAATTATTGACTTCTAAGACAAAAAGATCAGTATTTCCATAAAATAGAGTAAGACACCCTGGCTCTGTAGTTACTTATCATCAGTCGTAACAGCTCAAAATGGATATAAAACACTCTCACAAAACAACTTTCCATTCTCCCTGTCTTTGTGTCAAGATAACACTCACTCAATGTCAAGGAGAATCAGACTCAAAGTCTTTTAGGGTTGATGATTAAGGATAGAGGGGGATTTCCCCAACTTCGTTATTTCTAAATGCAAAGATTAATTCACTTGTTTGTTTTATTTGCATTTGCATGTGATCTTTTGATCAGTGGCAATGCTAATGATAGAACTATGAGAGCTTGCAAGTGAGAGATCGATTTAACAGACATCTTTCTTACTTTAGAGATTTCCTTAAAAAAATATTAAGTTTGTTGCTGTGAAAGAACTAGCTTGGAGAGAGGCCTCTTGGCCTGGGTGTTTCCTGTAGAAGAATTCTGACTCCTGCTGTGGGAGAAACTCCTACTTGTCCTGCCCCAAGGGTGAAAGATATTGCCAGGGAATTACAGCAATTAACCTCCAGGTTCCTGTCAAGCTCCAACCATCCCAATGAGTTATTAGTCCCTTAGGACTCAAGAGACCTCAGGGAGACTGAAAAGCTCTGCTCCTTCTGCAGATGACCCAACCCATAACCGCAAGGAACAGGCAGAGGAGCAGCTTTTGCCAAAGCTGGGGCTGGAAACTGTGGGCGACCAGTGAGGCCACGGGGTGGGTGGCTCGGGAGGCTCCCCTGCCCTACCTGGAGCCGGGTGGTCCCTGCCCAAGCACTCGCAGAGCCGTGTGTGATCCCAAGCCGCTCTCTCCCCAGCTGCCGAGGCTCTGGGAGCGCTCCCAGCTATTTGGACTGCCCCCTTGCTGGCAGGCTGCGGGACAAGCTGCCGCGCCAACCGCAGCTGGAGCATGGTGGGGTTTGCCAGGAAGCCCTGGCAGGAGCCTGGTCTGAGCCAGGCTGCTCCTGCACGCACATGTGGGTGCTTGGAGGAGATAGCTCGGGCTGTCCCCTAGCACAGGCAGGGCATGGGCTTGGCTGGACTCCACAGACTCTTGGTAGCCCCCAGGTAGGTCCAGCCGACCATCCTTGCGCATCCTTGTGTTCCACAAGAGCTGCTCTGGTAGCACAGAGGGCTAGCAGAGCACATGGAATTGCTGGGAGCCCCTGGGAAGGCAGGCTGGGCCTCAGCTGCTGCTGCATAGGCACAGAACAGAAGGGGAACAGGTTTCATGCCCAGAACACCTATCCGAGCTGGAATCTGCCCATTGGAGAACAGGCTGAGCTCTCAGCTCCAATGAAGGCAATTCAAACAAAAACAAATACAAAAACCCAAACAAACAAAAAAACCCCCCCTCAAATAAAGAAAAAAAATGACCAAAAAAAAAAGGGAGGAAATATCTGAGCTGTTCTCATTGTGGAGGAGCAGGTGAGCCCATCACATTCATGGCAGTACAATTGGGTCTGAGCAGAAAAACACCTTTCCCATCCTCAGCACTGGCACCTGCTGTCCTTTACACTGTGCCCAGGCAGTGATTTACCCACTGACAGCCATCCCAGGGCACCTTTGTAGTGTATTTTTCAAGGTGCTCCAAAAACAACAATGCCTTATATTTTCTACAAGTAAAGGCTTTTTTACATTTTTAATTTTCTCTGCTCTTAGTAAAGTATCCATTCAGGTGCTTCATAGTATAACCCATTGCTGAAGACAAAAACTATCTTAATTTGAAGTTGACCCTTTGCCCGAGCAGATATCTACCATGCCCACACATCATACGTGGTGGCAGCGAGGTCAGAATTAATATCTGGAAAATAAAGGCAACATCAGACTGAACACCAGCAAATTAAATCCCTCTGCACACATTTACACAAACACACACACAAGAAAGGGTACCAGGTAGGTAGCACCTCAGGGAGAATCTGTGTCCCTGTTGCCATTCAGCCTCATTGTGAGCAGGATTTTTTTCCATTCTCCCAAGAATTTGTAAACTTTCCCAACCTGTTCTAAATGAAGAAGAAGTAGCACATATAACAACTGAAACAAAACTGTCTGTAACCACTTAAGATTCAAATACGCCAGAAGTTCCTAAGTCATCTGATCCTAATTTCTGAAGAATTTAAATAGGACTTGTGCTATGCTATATGCCAGAAACTATAAATACAATGCTTTCTCTTATCAATCTCTTCTCCTGCTTTAGGCAGCTTGATAGCATTAGCTCAATATCTGCATTATTCCTCCCTCCTTCCCTGAACAGGGCGCAAGGAACCTGCGAGCGTTCCCTGCTGATTTACGTCCAAAGCCGGAGGTGAAACTGCTGGATTAGAAGATCGCGCTGCACGGGAACAAGAAGCCAGCCCACACAGGCTTTACAGGAAGAAATTATAGAAAAAGGCAAACACAAGAGAAAACTTAGAGCAGGGATAAATTAGCAAATGGCAAAGTTCACCGGGAGGGAAGGCTTGCGTGCTAGGCTGTGTGTTTACAGCGCTCGCTCCGGTGCGTGCACAGCTCCGCTGATGTGCTCCTGCCGAGAGAGCAGCTGGGACTCCCTGCTCACACTGCCAGCGCTAGGCTGAAGACAGGAATTTCAGATAAAGTAGCAAGGACAGAGCATCTAGAGCTATAAAAGCACTCAAAACACTCTGGTGGGCAAAACAGGTGAGCACTGGAGCTGAAGATTTGTCTTTAGCCAAAGTCACATTGTTCAGAATCGTAATTTGGAAATGTGCTACAGATTTTCCTTTTAAGCTAAACTAAAAGTCCATTGATTTATTAAATTTAAATATTCCTCTTCCTGCCAGTCTGGACTCCACAAAGTGCTTTGCCTCCCATGGTAGGTACCACGTGAATCAGCGGGGCTCAGATGAGCCAGTGAACCACACGAACAGGAAAGAATAAGTTGATCAGACCCTCAAGCTGCCTTAAGACACAGCATGTCCCTAATATCTATTGTTAAATAGAGTTTAATGTTCACAGGATTAAAAATTAATTGCTTTTCAGTCATACCACCACCAACAACAAAACATATTTTCATTTTAGGAATGTCATCCCTGTTCCAAGAAGAGAATTTCAGCTAAAAAAATCTCACAGAATTCCAGTTCCACTCAAATTTTGTCTGTGACAGGGATATTAAATAGAAAGACTCAGTTTTGATCTTCTTAGATAGAATTTGCAAAATTCAACAAAAGTAAGTAGTTGTATAATCCAACAATTAGACAGATAAAATAAAATTAGATGCAATGAGGCATTTTATCATGATGTTATCAGAAAATCAGAAGCAAATATTTATAGCGACAGGAAGCTATAGCTATGCTATCTTTGGGCTAGAACAGATTTGGGAGTTTCAGTTGTTGAACCAAAACACAGTATTTGTTTCAATTAGAAAAAATGTTAAAATAAATTAAAATTCATAGTCTCAACTGTTCTTTAGTTTCTTTTGTGATTACTTTACCCTTCTGGAAACCTCTTAAAGTTTAAGTCATTTTTCATATAAAAGTAATTTCAAAAAATCAAATTACATATAAACTTTTGATTATATTGAACCAAAGTATTGTGCTTTTACCTGCAGTAAAGATGGACATCTGAAAAAAAATCACTTTGGCAGACTCATAAATTAAAAAAAACCCCACAACTACCATCACAAATATTTTGGCACTCTTTCAGTAACTGCTGTGGCAGGAGGAACAGCTAACACAAGAATCTAGCTCACAAGACTTTCAGTCCAAGCTCTACAAATCAGAGATTTTTTAATCCATCTCAGTTAAACATCTAAATCAAACAGGCCAAGATTTACCAGATCCACTAATCTACTTCCTCTTGAAACATATCTCTCTGTCATATATCTATTTAAGACCACCGGTACTTTCTCTAGACTCCAGTGTACTTAAGATGTTGGTATTCATGAGAGCACCTCAGTGATGCTGTTTCTTTAATGAGTCTTGTCTCTTAATTTACTGAAAAATCTCATCAATTCCTTTCTTTTTTGCTTATTTAAATGTAAAACTTAAAACTCAACCTTTCTGTTCCATTTCTTTTGACAATTCTTTATTATCAAACACTCCTGCCGAAATCCTATTTGCCATAACGTGTAATTCAGAAATTATGTGATCTGGAAAACTCAGATGAGCAAATTCTGATACATTTCACTCTNAAAAAAAAAAAAAAAAGACAACTGGTTCATAGAGCTGTAACTCCAACCCAGAAGTGTCTGTGTCACGACAAAGCAGGAAAGCAGAGTGGCGAGAAGGGCTAAGCACTCCGGAATATTTCCTAAATCCAATATGGTAGCAAGCAGCCCTGTTGCTGTCAATTCTGCATCCCCATCTGGTGTCCTGTAATGGTTTTAATGAAAGCTCTTACACATGGTGCTTAAAATAATCCATGTGTCTGCTGGGGTGAATTAAAAGATGTAAACGCAGTGTAATACGCCAAAGGATATAACAGTGTCAATATAAGAGCTGACTCTGTCAGCCAGCAATGGGTTCCAGCTGGGGCAGCCCCATGGAACAAAGACAGCCCTTGGTTTAATTCTGGCTCCGTGCTTCTGAAGTCCCAAATTGGGTAAAAGAGAAGTAAAGCTGAGGACCTTGAGCAGATGTGCGATACCCAGCTGAGTGCACAGCGACGCCCCCGCAGCAGCCTCGCTGTCCACGTGGCCAGTTCCGACTCGAGAGATCCGCCTGGGATGGCTCATACAGGGATGGAGTGCACAGGCACAGAGAACCCTTGGGCAGGACTGATCCTGTGAACAGCCTTTCCCCTTTCTGCTGCTGCTGGCCACAACCTGAATTAGCTCTGTTTTAGACAACCAGGGATAGAGACAGAACTCAGCTCTGAACTCTGCAGCTGAGGAAAGACTGGATTCCCAAAAGTGCTCCAGTAAAACACTAATGGTTTGTGAAGTCCATGGAAACCCAACAGTAATCCTCTTCCTAATATCTTTCAAACCTCTTCCCACTAAATTACATAAACAGGTGAGAAGGCATTAAATCTGCAGATTACTCATTGTACAATGAGTATTTGTCCTGTAACAGCACTGGCTGTCAGGAAAGGGGGGTAAAGACCAACATTCCTAATGACCAATCATCCCTAGCCCCAATGACCATTCCCCTCTTAATCAGACCACCTAGATACATGCTTACGACTACATTCTTCAAGACTTCTGTTCCACAGGAAAACCTGGTATCATCCCCATTTTCAGAGCCCTGTAAAAATGAGACTGACTCTGCACATCATATGAGCTTACAGTAATCACAAACTCATGAGAAACAGCCTAGATAACACATCACCTTTTTGGATTGATAGGTTAGTTTGGTTTTGGGAAAAAAATCCAACCTTATTTTCATTTTGTTTCTTAGAGTATTTATCACAGAAAATTCCTGATCCGTGACTGGAGCTTGCGGGTGTTAACACAAATTACAAAACATTCCCCAAATCTGAATTAATTCATAGACTTACCAGAGGCTCTCTTGCAATGATTTTCTCTTGAAGCTTGATTGAGATGACAGGTGATAACTCTTATCTTTTGATTACAGCCTTGATGGTCTGATAAAGACTATAAAACTGCAACCATTAAATTTCTCATCCCTGAATTCCCCCTGAGCAGTCTCCTGAGATCACCTGAAACAGATAACAGAGATGTGAAGAGCATGCAGTGGAACTGTTCCAGAACTGATACTGATAGTATTACTTGGGTTTACATTTATGCTAATATCAATTAAGCAAGCTTTATTAATACTTGCTGTCGTTTCTTGGAGCTGCCTTACGAAACAATCTATACTAGAAGCTTTCACTTTGCACTTATGAAGAAAACAAAGGACTTTCCACACTCGTGCTCTGGATGGTGTGGCAGGAGAGGCAGCCTTCAGAGAGAGGGTAGGCAGGCAAATCAGACAAGAGCAGCAATGGGGGAAATGTTGCACAGTCACATTCATAGGAAGAGCCATATTCCATAGACTCTCATGTTATACTCAAAAACACTGATCAGAAATTTCACAGAGTCTAAGTTGTGTATTTGCAACCAGCCCTCCCAAACCTTCATTGAATAGCTATAGGAGGGATTTTTCCCTTGTTTGTAACCAAGTTGCACACCAGCAAAGTTCAGGAGCCATTGCTAACTCTTCTCTTTCCTTTTGCTTGTCTGCAGAAAGTTCCCAAATCCCAATTTATCATCATCCCTTCAAGTGTTCCTCTGCCCAAAACTGCAGGACCAGCATCCTTACAACATTACTCTTGGAACACGGTGTCTTTCTTTCTGCTGTTATCATCAAACCCTTCTATCGAATAGCTTCCCCTTTTCTTCAGATACAACAATTTCTTTTCCCCTAAGTTTTCCAAAGAACTGCTTTAATGCAATTGGGTTATAAGGAATGATATAGTATCAGGATAGAGCAGTGGAGATAATTCATAAGAATCACAGAAGAGTTTGGATTGGAGAGGGCCCTAAAGACCATCCAGTTCCAATCCCCTGCCATGGGCAGGGACACCTTCCACTAGACCAGGCTGCTCCAAGCCCTGTCCAACATGGCCTCGAGAGCCAAGTTGAGAACCCACCAGAAATTGATCCTACTGGAAGTTTTCTTTTGAAGAGTGATTATCATTCACTAGATACTTAAATTGGGTACTGATAAAACTGATGGTCACATTCACAGCAACAGAAAAATAAGACAACAAAAAATATTTAGCATTTCTGTAGCTCCCATAACCTTAGTGTAAGAACATTTGAATTTTTGGCCCACTGTGGTGCTGACATCCTCATCTAATATAAAATACCAAGACATGAAGAAGATGAGTGACTTTCCCAGGAGATGCCATAAATTCTGGGGCAGTACAGGGATCTCAAAATGTAGATTACAGCCCAACTTGCTGAATGTGGAGAAATGAAAATGAGTCAAAGACTGTGAATTCCAGCTGTGTTGAATATTCACACTCCTCTGCTTAACCCAAAAGCACAACAAGCACATACAAACCCGGTACAGTTCAGGTGTAGGTACTCCAAGCTTTTACTACTCTGCCTCTAAGAGGTGCTTCCTAACAGAAATTTAATCTCAAATGTTTTCACGCATCACTTCTCCAGCATGGCTGTAATTTATCACCTGTTTTCTTTCTTTTGTGCTCAGTATGTGCAGCAAGCACCAAGCCCAGCTGTACTCCCGAATGTTCTGGTTTCACCTGACATCAGCCTTTCTGAGCTCATCTTAGCTGTGTCCTCGTGACTCTGCATGAACTTCAAAGAGCACTTCGAAGACCACACAGCTCTTCCTGCAAGCAAGCCAGCAGGACAAGAACATCCCCTACTAATAATGTCGTAGAGGCAAGACCACACAGAAGATTCCTGCAGTGCCCTTTGGGCTTAAAGAGGTAGGGGGTCTGAACTCCCCGCTGCTGAGGCCGATCTGCAGCAGCTCCAAGAATCCCCCGTGCACGGCATGCGGTGAGCTCCGTGCCCACATGGATGGGTGGAGAGCTCCAAATGATCTCTGTCGATCAGATACCCGCGCTGAGTCTGCCCCAGCTTGCAGCACGCCCTCCTCAAAGCTAAACGGAGCCCAGAGAGAGTTCACACCCCAGTACCTGACAGGTTGCCAGCTAAGGCAGTCTCGTAGCCACTGGGAAAGCTTTGGGACCGGCTGCTACTTCACAGCAAGCTGGGGGGGTTCTACCTGAGACAATCCCCAACGGCAAAAAACAGCATCAGCCCTTGGATGAGTGAAAACTATAGCACACATAAACCAGCATGACATTCGTCTTTGGAAGATGCTGAGGATGCTCACAAGTGAGGGATAGAGGGAAGACATCTGGTTTAAATGCCCTACAGTTGTCAGGTCACCGAGCAGTGTAGTGAGTCAGTATTTAGGGAGTTGTGAACAGCTGAACTATGAAGCTTCACTAGCAAGAAATTGTGGAATCATGGAAAAAACTGATAGAAAGGAAGAGGATCCAGAGAGGGGCTTTGTAACAGTGCATGACAAGTTTTTGCACATTGTCCCTGGCAGGCCCTGCCTCTGGGCCTTCAGGTCAACAAACACAACTTGCTGTGGCAGCAGAGGCTCCAGGCTTGGTGCTTGAAGGCAGTGGACTGTGAAGTGCTGTGGAGATTGGGCTGAATAAAGGAATAGGGCAATTCACCATGTTTCTCCTTAAAAACTGCCAACAGGTGACTTGCAGTTGTCTTCAAATGAGCAGTCACTAATTACATTTCTGTGATTGGTAACAGCAAAAAGTAGTTATTGTCTGAAAGTTCACCACAGTCACCATGTCTGGACTGTGGTCAGTGAAATTCAGCCAGGAGCTGGGATGGTTAGTTTTGGCCCAACACACAAGCTATAGGCACAGCTTTTTCCAGTATGGTCTGATTTTCGTCAAGGAAGCTTATGGTTTGAGCTAATCTTCATTTCCTCATTGCCCTGGGTTCAAAGAAAATTTTTCTTTGTTTGACACTGGAATTTTACCCAGAGTGAAAGCAGGAAGGTGAGAGGGGAGAGACAGGGTTAACATTCTTGAGAGGAAAGACTAGAAGTTGTGGGACAGCTCTGCTGGGGAGGTCAGGAAGAAGTACTGGCTGCTTCACTTCAGGAATCAGAGGTGCATCCTCAGACACAAAGATGCCTTGTAGAAAATGCAGTTCTGGATTAATTGTATGTTTTTTATCCCCATACTTCCCATGACATGACACAATCTTTTCTTGTTGTCTACTTATTTCCCCTTCACTTTTCCCAGAGCACAGAAGATACCAGTATTTTTATTTTCTGTCCTCATTTGGTATACACTTGTTACACAAAACACTGAATTTGGTGATGTTGAAATTGCATTTTTTTCCAATTATTTCCAAGGCTGGCTAGGACTTTGCATAGCCCTTGAATGAAACATAAAGGTTACTGACCTAACTGCAGCCTTCCAGTACCTGAAGGGAGTCTAAAAGAAAGATGGAAAGAAAGTTTTTACAAGGGCCTGGAGTGACAGGACAAGGGAGAAATGGCTTCACACTGAAAGAGGGCAGGTTTAGATAGGGTACTACAAAGAAATTATTTCCTGTGAGGGTGGGGAGGCCCTGGTACAAGTTGCTCAGAGAAGCTGTGGCTGCCCCATCCCTGGAAGTGTTCAAGGCCAAGTTGGACAGGGCTTGGAGCAACCTGGGGTAGTGGAAGTTGTCCCTGTCCATGGCAGGGGGATTGGAACTGGATGATCTCTAAGGTCCCTTCCAATGCAAACCATTCTGTGATTCTATGATTCACCTGCTCAAATATTTCCTGGTAAGGAGCCCAAAATAAATCACAACTCTTGCTAAAGCAAATTTCTCTGAAAATGTGTTTTTTCAAGTTGCAGTATTTCTGGAGAATGCTGACATGAACATTCATCTCTAGATCAGAGCCAGCTATCCTAAGAAGGACACAGAGCCATACTCACTTATTCCTGCTACAAGGAACAAGCCTTCAGTTTTCCAAGAGGATAGTGCTTTGAAAAGAAAATAGGAACCCCCCCCCCGAAGCTTCTGTGGTGCACAAGCATGAGCTGCAGTTTGCTTGGGAGTCCTTTGCCACTGAATTTCCTCCTTTGCACAGCAGCCAAACAGGGCAGCCCCTGAGCCAGACCCCGGCCAAGACTCTGATTAAAAACTCACTCTCTGCACCTGCCTATTTATTTTACCACTCTGCACCTGCAGACTGGTTTCAAGAGCCTCATTATTGCTCACTTGTCTCTGGCCTCATTCTGACTAACTTCATGGACAAAATGCCACATTTCCCTTCTAATAATCATCACAACAGCCCCAGCTCTGAGCAGCCTCTAATAATTTCTCCATTTTTTCCCTGCTCACCAAATATGTAACAATGAACAGTCATACTGCAGGCTGAAAGTGGAGCGAACGCAATTTCTAGAAATGGAAATCTGCTTTTAAAAAATTAAATCAAAGCAGGTAAAAGATACCAAAGGAGAAAATAAAAAGAAAAAAGAAGAAAAACCCCAACAAGAGTATAACTGAAGACAGTGAGTGACCTTTTCGGGTTCTCAGAGCTTCTATCTAGAAATTTATGATCTCTGCACCTGCAGAGGCCTGCACAGCCCTTGTATTGTGTCTCAGTCTCTGATTTCTGCTCCGTATAAAAGGCAGAGGGACCCAGCACTGAGTCCTCTCATTGCTGCTGGTGCTGCCTCTGGCCAGACTGGAGCCCTTGCTCAAGCCAGTCTGGGGACAAACTGCCGCAGCTCCAGGCTTTTCTTTGAATCCCTTTTTCCCCAGCCTTCCTTGTAGGTTCTCCCTGACTGCCTTATCTATTTCCCCACAAGATGTACTTGGAGCTTGATGTCTTTTTGCTAGCCAGAAAAAGGACAAAGTCCCTTTTCTCCTTGGATCCATGGTGTCCTGGGCAGAGGACAGCCCATGGAAGCACAACTCTTCCAGGCTGTTCTTCTCCCAAGGCAATACATGGGAATAGCTCTTGTAGGAGGTGCCATAAATCCATTTTATGGCACAACTGATAAGCAACCAGCGACCACAGCAAAAAACACGCTACCTAGGCCTGGTGAGCCTGAAGTGCTTCTTCACCTGGAAATTGTATCTTTTGTTTCCTACAGTGTCAGTTATGCTTGTAAAAATACACTTCTTACAACACCTCCTGTATCCATTCATGTGCTAGGATGTGAAGTTCCAGCCTTCCCTTTAAGATACCATCCTGCTGCTTCCCAGGGACCTTTCCACAGTGCTGCTGCAGCATGGGAATGCAGGGTTGACAAACAAACAGGTATTTTAAAGAGATTCTGGTACAAAATTTTAATGGGGAAATCAAATACTGATAGTTTTGTTTTGTCAAGACAGGTTTGTCTTTAATCCAGAAGACATTCATAGAGGATATTTTACCATGTGCACTTCCAAAGGCACAGCAAGAACAGAATATTACCAAATTCTCACTGGTTATCCAGCCTAAGGATAGCAAACCATCTCCAGGAGAGAGCCAGCTGTGCCATACAAATAGAGGACTTATTTAGACCTGTTGGTCCAGGCAGATGTGAAGGGTTCTGACCCAGCTAGCAAAAGCTCCAGTCTCATTAATGCAAGCTCCTATGCTATAAACCAGGACCAAAATGGGAGAGGAAAACTCAGATCTTGGATCTGTACCATCAAAGAGAGAACAAAGTTTACCCAGTGAGTCACAAGTCACAAACCAAGTGTGTATTAATCTTGCCCCTGACACATTTCTTCCATCCATCAGATCTAGCATTGTGCTGCTCTAACAGTGAGGATACATCATGTCATTCATGACACATGATGATTCCCAGATGTTCAGAGAGCTCTGCTACCCAGTGGAACAAATGGGTGTTTACAGTAAAATAAGCACCAAATTTAGCAAAACTGAAGATGAAGTTACAAGTTAATCAGTGCAAGAGGGCCTAAGCCCCATGATATACGGCACTCATATTTCTTCAGTAGATCCAGAAGAACAAATTGAGAAGAGTCCAACAATTGAATAGCAGAAAATAAAAACCAAAAAAACCCACCCAGAAAGTCACCCTGAGAGAAGCCAGAATAAATAACACCATTGCCGAGCTCTGATGTAGCTCTTCTGGTGGAGTTCCTGGTGATGAATAAAGGAGCTCTGAGTCAGGTGCTTGTAAATACAGTCATACGTAGCACCAAATCAATGAAAAAGAGAGCTGGGAGAGGAAAAAGGGTCTAAAAACATCTCAGAAAGTCTGTGAACCTCTCAGCTCACTATAAGAGCTCCTGATTCAGGCAAGAACATCACAAGTGTCTTTGAAGGTTATTTGCTCTTAAATTCCTCTAGCGGCATATTAAGGAGCAGCTGGAGAAGGTGGACACTTACCTGAGGCTGTGGGAGGAGATACGAACTTGGGCCTTGCTGACTTAAACAAACTGAGGCAAAACACAGCTTTCCACCGGACTGCCTGGGTGCTGATGTTTCCAATCTAACATAAGGAGTGAAGAATGGCAAACTCTCAAACCAGACACTGCTAAACTCCAGTGAGATCAAAAATAACTCCCTGTTAAAGGCTGTCCTAAGAAGTTTAATGTTCCCAAAAGTCATTACAGCTCTTCAGGTCTTCTGCTAAATCTTCCTTCCTCTCCCGGACATTTCAGTCGGCACTGAATGGAGCCATGAAAAAAGAACCCAACCCACCCATTCCCTGGTACTTCATGTCAAACCCAGGAGACAGGAGCAGCCCACAGAGCCCATGGCACTGCCGGCATGGGGATCCTGGTGACCCCAGAACAGCTCTTTGGAGACAGAGTTTATACAATGACAGAGGGCCAAATGCCAGCACTGTCCCTGGATACTTTCCTTATTCTGGGCTAGAGAACAAATTCATTTTCCATAAAGCACTAAAAAGGCCAATTTTTAATCTGGCTTGCAGTGCTGAAAACAACCTGCAAAAAACAGGTGGCAGCCTCCTTTCATGCAAGCCAAAAGACAGATAAAAATAGACTTGAACTGCCATTGAAAATATGGTAAAACAATCCTTTTCCATCTGCTAAAGCAAACCCTGGGAGTAAGTGAATTAACAGGTCCCCATGAGCAGACATTGTGGGCGAGGCATTGCTGCTCATTAATTAAGATGAACGCGACAGCAATGGATTGCCTCTATCTCTTGAAGGCATCAATCAGAGCCCAAAGCTGAGTGTGCACCTTGTCCATCCCTCACAAACTCTGCTGGAACTCTGCCCGTTCCTTCCTAAATATTTCGAGCAGCATTCCCTCACAAGCAAAGGCCTTCCCTGTCCTGCCATCTCTGTATTCCCCATCCAGCCCGGTGTTAAATCCCGGTGCCATCTCCTCACTTTGAAGTCGGCCACAAGCAATGAGTTCAAGATGTAAAACCCAGGGCATTTGCAGAAAGGGTTTTTACAAAGCCAAGACATCCTTCCAGAGAGATTAGACCCGAAGGCCATAATTAACACGTCCCTGCTGCTGTTATGACAGTGTAGCCCTGATCACCCACACTGACATTCAGCTTGCCAGAGTGATCCCAAAGGAAGGATCCTCAGCACCGTCTAATTATCCCAGACTTCAGCCTGTTGCTCAAGAGGGTTGCTTCTGTGGGTAGACTGCTTAAAATACCCCATGTACCCAGGCATGGAAACACAGACTTCCCCTCAATCCAAACACAACCAGTTTAATCAAGTCAGACTGTGACCTGTCCCAAGCAGAAGGGAGATAGAATAGTTTTTGTTTAAACAAGGGGGAAAAAAAAAGGCAGCCAAATCCTTGTCTCATTTATGGTAATGTAAATCTAGAATAACTGGATAAATATAACCAAAGTTAAAGCTTTTATAAACAGGTATAAATCAGATCAGCTTAAACACATGCGAGTTTTTAAGACTCTTTGGCATCTTTTAAACCTCAGTTTCTGGTTAGATGCTCAGTCTGGCTGAGTCCAGCCTTTCAGCTGCCTGTTATTTATGGGACTGCTCACAAAGCTGAGTGGTCACCCCACAGGACATGTTTAACCTCCATTTGCACGACACTTAGCAGATGTGTAAACTGAAAGGCTGGCAGAAATTTGAGTGTGCACAACTAGGGGACAGTACCGTCCCTCAAAAAAATAAAGTATCAAATAGAGCTGTTAAAAAGCCAAAATTAAAATTCAAGATGCCCACCCCAGGAAATCATGATTTTTCATTTCAGATTGAGATCAAACATTCAGTGTTTTTTCCCCACAGAATCAAAAGTTCAGAACATCTTTTTTTTAGTTTGAACTGTTGAAACATTTTGACTGAAAATAAACATTTTGACATTTCCCAGTCAGAATGTATACATGTGGTTTGTCAACAAAATTAGGTTAGAAATCGCAAAGGAAGAGGTTTTCATGTGAGGTTTATATTGTACTTCCTGCTTTTTGAAGAAACAGTACAATCATGTCCAGGTCAAAAAGTTAAGAGGTGCTCAAAAATGCTAACAATGAATTGCCCATTCTCCTTTAATCTCAGATCAGTTTTGAACTCAGTTTGGATTATCCCTGATTTTATTCATGATAATTCATCTACTTGTCCAGCTGCAAAGGCAGATACAGAGAACTGGGCTACCAATGACTCTCATGAACAATCCAGGATTAGAAGTGAAGAAAAGCACAAAAAATATTATTATTATCTTTCTATGTGTTTTCTCGAACCAGAAGTTTTGTTTTGCACCTTTTAAGGTGAACACTGGATCCCATTTCAGATTTCTCTTCTGCATTTAGCCCACTTGGACACAGCTGAGAGATTCCAACATCAAATCAGTTTACAGCTGTGTGAATTCCTTCCAGATATGACTTTTCCTGTATGTAAAAAGACTCAGCACTCAGAGAGCACCTGAATGACAACTCTGCTGCCACAGGGACTGGCACAGCAAAGGATCTGAATGAGCAAAGTACTGCCCATGCAATTATTTTTCCTATTTCTTTATTTTAACTGCGATGCAGGGAATAAGACTTCAGACAATAGAATATTTTAAATCTGTGCCCTAAATATGGAACAGAACTGCATGGCCAGAAGAATTAAATTTGTCTTGCTTTTATTTTAAGCTCCTGTACCTTGATCCTGGCAAGAAGTTGAAATGCCCAGAATAATTCTCTTTTGATGGAATCAAAATCATTTCCATCTACCTCTATATCTTGCTAGTCAAAGCTTATGTGAATTACAGAAATTGTTGATGCTCATGCAACAAGTGTTGATCTGAAAAACACAAACGTATTTTGTGACTTTGGAAAACTTAAATCAGAGATTTTTTTATAAAGAGATGTTTCTGTATATATAAATAAACCCAGTAAGAAACCAAGACTATTTTCTCTTCCATACACCTACCTCTAACTACCACGTGTTCTATGGTAATATATCACATTTATACAATTAATGAGTCCTTTGGAAATGGAGTCTTATCTTAAAGATACTCAAGCACCCACAAGAAAAGAAAAAAAAAAGTTGATGCCAGGTCTAGATTATTAGAGAAAATACCTGAAAAATACTGCAAAAAATACTGAAGATAGAATATCTTGTTGTGGCACCCTGTGTATCCACACTAAAAGGTTCTGAGTCTCAGAGAGCAGCTGCTACTGAGCATCACATCCTAACATCCAGCAGAATGGCCAAGCAACAATGAAAATATGCAAAATCAGGAAGCAAGTTTGAAAATGTAAGCAGCTGTTTTTCTTGTTAGGCATAAATTTCATGCCATTGGATTCTCAATTCATTTTCTATCAAGAGAACAATTGAGATCCAAATATTTGATGTAACATTCAAGTATTTTGCAACACAAGCAGTCCAGACTTCTCTAATTTTTGCCTTTTACAAAACCCTCATAATATTTTACTCCTGTCAAGGGCTTAAATTTTCTTGATGGGAAGAGATGATGTGGGAGGACAAATGGCTGAGATGCAGTGCTTAATCTATTTGAAAAAACATCTCTCTTACACCAAGGATTCTTTGCTAAAATAACAATGAATCAACTCCATGGTTACAACAATGAGCCTCCCCTTGCACCAGCAGTATGACTTTCATACAATGGTAGACTTTAAATCCTTTATAGCCAAGCACTAGACCAATATCTATGGGAATTTAAATAGCGGCACAAAACCAAAAAGGATAAATCGTTTTAGAGGAGAGGATAGTCCATCTCCTATCTTTGAAGCTTTTGGCACAGAAATAGCCACAGGAAGTGGAAATGAATGCAACAGATAAATATAATGTACACAACACCTTTTAACTTGGCCCAGTGAATCCCAGTGAATAATTGAAAAGCCTTAAGTAAAGCACAGGATTGCACTAATCCCAACAGCCTCTGAATTTCAACTTGCTCAAACTCACTTATATTCACTTCTGGGTTTGGTCCTGGGAATAGGACCTACTACACAGCATTTTATTTCCTTGGGGGAAAAAAAATGAATGAGTGGTATTAGAATCACCTGAGAGGCTTAGGTGCATGTCACTAACAATATTAAACATGTGGATGGGTGGAACAGCCCAACAGATTCCAGAAAAGGAGAAAACTCCACTGTGGAAATATGCATTGCCTTTCAATTGTCACAAAGAACACCAATCCCAAAAAGCTGAAGCTCCCCATCATCAGGGAACAGGAGTGTTATTTGCAAGGGAGCAGCAGCCACCAAGCAGGAGACAAGAGTCTTCAGGAGCTTGGGCTTGTCCAGGAATGGGACTGTTGATGTACTTCCTGCAGCATCACACACTCCAGAGTGTGCCAGGCATACAACAAAGATCTGAGCTGTGGGTTCCTAGACAAAGTTCTAATTATCCTGCCATGTGAGATCTACACGGCATCACACTGTTTCCCCCAGAGTTTGTCACTGCCTCCTCACATCGTCCACACGTTGGAGAGGAAGGAAAGAAAGTGCCTGCCTGAAAGGGGAGAGGTGGGGTAGAGCAAGAAGATCCAGGAGCTGGGTAGTTATGATCCAGCTCTTCAGTCTCCAGAAGAAGCTTGCAGTAGCAGCCAGGGCCCTGACTCTAAAAACCAGGTAAGAGTAATCTTTCTAAGATTATTCTAGCATCCCATATCCTCATCTGAGTTGGAAGTGCCCTGACTTCATGTTCCCACAGATAGGAGAAATAAAGGTTTATGTCACATAAAGCGCGGAGCCTTTTGCTGAGCAGATGGATGGCCAACTTCCTGCTCTCTTAGGTAAGCAATAGAGGAAATTACACTATAATTCAGAGAGCTCCCAAATAAAATGGCTTTTGGCAATGCTTAGACTTGTGCTAATATCACAGCAGTTATTTCTGTCAGCTTCAGAGTACTGTGCTGTGGCCAATTAATGGAAAAAAAGATGAGAGTCAGTTAATTGCTCCGGGATTTTCTCTCCAAATGTTCAGGCTAGATTAAGGAAAAGGCCTTGCCCTTGCCTGGATAGCCTCTTATTTCCAATTGGTGTTACAGCAGTGCTGGCCTCGCTGCTCCTATTAAAGGTCAGTCAATGTTTCCACTATAAACCTCCTTTACTGCGGATTTCACATAAGTGTGTGAGTTTAATTTACTCTGGACTGAATCACAGTTCTTCTTGACCTGGAAACAGAAGTGTTTTGATCTGTTCTTTAAATCTGTATGCTCATTTCAGTATTAACCTGGGACATCTTCAAAAAAGGTCATCTCTAACACACATTCTTATTCAAAAAGATTCCAAGTGTGGATGATCCCCTTTGGATAACTGATTCCTTCATAACACCAGCCAGTAGTTTCCTGATTTAGTCCCAAAGCAATATTGGCAGCTCATTGCATGTTATCTGAGAAACTATGGTTATCAAGCTTCAATAGAGGGTGGGTCACTTCTGAAAAATGGAAATCTGAAAGGAAGGTATTATTACTTGGAACAGTTTCAGTTTCCAAACAAAAAGTTGTATTTCAAAATGGGCTGTGCACACAACCACCAATTGGACACAGCACAATCCCCAGGACAGATCATGAAAATTATTTTTGCCGTTGGGTAGGAAACAAAAAAGCACTGGAATCAAAATCCTGTATTCTCCAAACTTCTCTAGAAATTAAATACTCCATGGGATATCTCTAGGGCAACTGATCATGCCTTTGTAAAATGAATAATCACCAAGGAATTATTTGTAAAGTCCCCTCATTATACACCCACACATGTCTTCTTTCTGCTGAAGCAATAGCTCCCGCTGTCTATCTTCTGCCTCCCTCTATTGGGAAGAGGCCTCCTCCACAGGTAGGAGAAGCCAAGTGCCAGCTCTGGTGGGTTATTCCCTGTTCTGCCTTAGCTGGGGCACACAGGACACGTGCAACCCATTCTCCTCCCCACGGCTGAAGCTGGTCCCTTGTTCCCTTTTCCCCTCATGGGCAGAAGAGCCAAGGGAGCCTTTTCTCCCTCTAAAAAGGAGTTGCAATCAAAGAGGAAGAGGCTTACAGAAAATTCAGGTTTGGTATCACGTACCTTTCATTGAGGTGTGTAAGAAAAGACAGACAGTGGGGACACCTGAGAATTTGGAAATAGCTTTATATTCCATGTTATGGTATAAAAAATTGTCACAATTTTCAACAGGAAAAATCGAAGCACCTCCCAATCAGTCATGTTTTTATTCTCAGGGCATTATTTGGTGAAAATTTTCCAGTTTGTGAGGTTTCATTCTGAACAAAGCAAAAGCAAAAGCAAAATTCTTTTTCCACGGTAATTTGCATTCTTTGCCCATCCCTGTTTTCAGCTTTAAGTCTCTCCACACGCACATAGGTTTGCTCATCCACACCTGGTTCTCCGTTAGGACTGCCTTGGCATGGCCCCAAGAGCAGTGGATTTTGAAGCCAACACCCATTTCTCATGCAGAGGACAATCCCACACCTATGGCTATGCTTTCAAACTATCTAAATGCACACAGGGCGTCTGCAGAACCCAGTTGCAGAGGTGTAAATTTAGACTGTTACAACAATCTTGATGGAAATCTGATTAAATTCTTACTGCATCAGGAGAAGGGTTTGGCCATTTGGAGGAGGTCAAGCTAAAGGCAGAACTCCCTGTGTGGATTTTAGAGCCAGAATGGCCACGCAGGGAATTCTGCCATCAGGCTGCACAGTTTACCAAGTCAGGTGAGAACGGCCTGTGTATCTCTGCAGCATTTACAAGTTAATCACATTTTAACACTCTTCTTCTCAGACCTGAGGATTAGAAACCTGATACTTCAAACCAAAGCCCAATGAGCTGATGCCTCACAGGCTTCCATGAGCTGGCACCAGAGCCGCAGTTCAAGGCATCCTAAACTTCAACATGGAAAAAATTCTTTACTCTAAGTGTGGTGAGGCCCTGGCACAGGTTGCCTAGAGAAGCTGTGGATGCCTCATCCCTGGAATTGTTCAAGGCCAGGCTGGATGGAGCTCTGAGCAATGTGGTTCAGAGAAAGTTGTCCCTGTCCATGACAGAGGGTTGGAACAAGATGATCTTTAAGGTCCCTTCCAACCCAAGCCTTTCTATGATTCTATGTCATGAACATGGACACAAGCACATGGATCTGCTTGGACTGCAGGCAGCATTAAGAGGGTGATACCACATACCAATAGGACTGGAACATGTTCAAATGATGGGCTGAGCTCATTCACCTCTGTCAGCATCAATTCATGCAGCCACACCTTCCTATTAATCAGTATTTTGCAGGTCTGACACCAAAGGCAGCTTTAACAGTCCAGCCACCATAGAATACCCTGGGGAGGACACAATGCGTCTGATGAACCAGGACTCTGAGCAGTGCAGCTTTGTGTGTCTCCACCTTCATCACTGCTCTCCTGGGACAGCAGGGAGGCAGCTCATAGAGAGTGGGAAGGATGAGTAAAGGAAACCATGCTGGAAGAGATTCACCAGAGAAAATCTCTCAACTCAAAAGGCCCACTCAGGGTATCCCCAAGGAGAATGAGGTCCTTTGGCTGGCACAATAAACCATGATCTCTATTCAGAGAGAAGAAGAATTCATACTTTCAGGCTTGTTAGTAAAGTGGGCTCAGCCCAAAACAGAGGGACAGCTCAGTAGTAAGTTGGATCTACAACTATTTACTTTTAAGTGAGGTTTGGCTCCCATTTCCCAGACTGAAGTCAAGACTTTCTACTCTTTCCACTTTGACTGACCCTCTTACTACTTACCTCACCTAAAAGCTCATGACTCTTACAGGTTGTTTTAAGGTGTGGGAGTATTTCATCCTGCATTCGTCAAGGGCTTCTCCAGCCTGTATTTCTGCATCTCTGCATTTACAGTACGGAAAGCCCTCTCCCTCTGAGCCCATGTTGTACACACAATGAGAAAACCTCCTATAACATCCTAACAAAACATGCTTGAACAGAGCCAGCAAGATTTCACTATAAGCTATTTCTGTAGGTTAATTCTATTGCGTAAATTAAACGACTGACAATCAGCCACAGAAGAACAAAAGATGCGTTGAACAAGCGAGGGGATCTTAAGTCACATGACACTATTATTTACTGTTTCCAGCTCAAATTTTCAGTGCCAGAGCACCACAGAAACACAGGAGGAGACAGAGATGGTCCATTACTGTCTCAGCTGAGCAGAATCTTTGTGTCCAGCTGCAGAGTGTCTGATGCCACTGCCCCTTTTACTTTCCTGTCCATTTGCTAAGGGCCTGACATGTGTTCGAACTCCACTTATTTACTAACTTTTCAAATTGTAATAGGCTGTGCTTTTATTCACTCAAATTGCCTTGATTTTCTTTTCTTTTCCCTCTTGTTTTTCCAGATGGAAACTATCTAGAAAGAAACCTTTCAGTAATAGAGAAACCAGCAACTTGTGGGACGAGTTTGGGACTCCTTGGGAAGAAGAGACCCAGGGAGCACACGTTATTTATCTTCCATTACTCCACTTTTTTCCAAACGTGTTTTTATATAACATGACAGGTTATCACTTCTTGCCTTTGGCTACAGATGGGTAGGACTGCAAACAATCAAATGCAAATCAAGAACAGTCTACAGCAGACACACCATTGTATTGTCATGGCATCACTCCTACTCACTCCATTAGTCAAAGCACTCCCTCAGTTTGGTTACTTGGATGGAGTAGCTGGGTGGAGTCAGAGTGCGTGGGTGGATGGCCCTTCTCCAGCTGAGCAAACACTCTCCTCAGGGGACGTCTCTTACGACAAGGAATTCCTCGTGACATCATGGGCTGCTTGACGCGGGAGTGATGTGCTCGAGCTGGAGTGGCTCCCACTGAGTTTTATAACACAGCCAAAATAGGATGAGCAAATCCTACAAGGATAATCAATTCAGGGGCGTGGCTGTACTTAGACCAGGTTTTTTCCTTCCTTCCTTTCCCAATGGCAAGATGTGTTTCAGAAATGCAGCTTCTAACCCCAAGAAAGCTGGATGCACACACTGACTGTGATAAGAAGAACTTTACTTTTGTTGGGTTTATGCACAAAATCCCAAAAGTTTTCCCTTTCAGGATCAATTAAAAGAACTCTCCTTCACACAACCTCACAAAATAACCCAATAGTCTGTAAGAAAGGATCAAGTAGTTTTAAAACTTTAAGTCAACTGTGCTTTAGATTTAGGTCTGTCTTTAGTACTTAGAAAAGGGCTGACATTTTCTTACCAAAAAAAAAAAAGAACCGCAAATCTGGGCTAGATGAACTAAGGAATTGTTTGTCCTGTCTAATTCACCAAAAACCCAAGAGACATTTACTCAAGTATTTCACATCTCAAAAATGTTCACACAGTGTACAGGCTGGGCTGGCATCGTTGACAGGGGACAACTCATCAGAACATAACACATTCTATAAATCACACAGTGGGCAGTACCATGGGGATGAGAAACATCCTTTTTGCGCTGCTTTGGGTTAACAGAGCACAGCAATCCCTGGTCAGGACTACAAAACACGACAGGACAAGGCAGAGCAGTGATATACGATCTTCTCTAACTCCTGGGTACAGCTTTAGGGCAGGAGCTTCCAACTCCAGTTTTCTGTGCTTTACTTGGCTTAGAACATCGGACAAGGACAATTCCTACACACTTTTGTTGTTCCAGTTAAAACAGTTGGGAAAGGACAGGTGAGTATGGCTACGCACATCTAAATGGGTAAAAAATATATCCTGGCATGATATTACAAGAACAAGGTGATGAGATCCAACAAGCTGCAGTGCACAGGATGTGATATTAAAAGCCAATCAGCTTGCCTCAAAAAGTCAAATTTTTGTCTTCTAGAAAAGGTGCAACTAAGGAAGAGCATACAGCTTTAGTGAGATGTCACAGCCAGATATCAGCAAAATAAAATTCCCAAATAAACCTGAGCTATTATTCCAAGGCAAATATTTTATAGTAATTATAATTTAGTGAGAAACTAAATTGAAACTGTAATTGAGAAAATTAGGGGAACAGGTGCTGTGGCCACATCTCTGCCTTGGATCTGCTCACAAGGAGCTTGGTGAGATGGAAGAAAGAAAGATATAGCTTCTGGTAAAAAGAATTCCTCCTCCTGCACTACGAAACAGCCTGTAAGCCCAAACACAAACTCACAGTAAGAGAGTTTCCAATAATAGGCAAAATTACAACACACAATTATCTGTGTTACTCAATAGCTGAAAATCTCATTTGTAATGAATCCACAGGTTCCCCAGGAGGTGAATCTCTGCCGTGGTTCCTGCAATAGTTCAGGATCTCTCCCTAAGAGAGCAGGGCAGGTTTGACCCCGGCTGTCCCCCACATCCCAGGACACCGTCCTCCCAGGTTGTATCCTACTTCTCCTTGACACCACGCTACACAAACACACCCTCCCAGGCCCCAGCACACCTTTCCCATTATTTGAAATGTTTTTCACTGCAGAGCACACGTGCATTCTTCCAAGATGTGTAAGAGCTCCAGGGGCCCGGGGGAGCTGCAGCCCCTGTGGCGTGCAGCAGGAACACAGCCAGCCCACCTGAAAAGAGACTTGCCCTGAGCAATGCTTATTCTTAGATTAGCTGCACACAACAGGGAGATCTTCCTATCTGAAAAGTGCATATTTGGAGAGGTACACCTCCTGCCAAGGCTTTCCCAAGCGGCTCCCAGGTGCTCCGAGGTTAGCAGGGGTATTAGAGAGAAGGCGAAAACAAACTCTGGCATGGGAGAGAGGGAACACGCTAAATTCTCCTCTTAATCCCCGATATTTAAGGGATCGCTTTAAACCCTGCAGCACGAGATTTGTGATTCATGACAGCATATGTTCTTTATTTGGGTTATTCCTATTATTCCTATCAGTGTTTGGTATTGTCTTTTCTACAAGAGGAGCTCAACAGCCGATGAAAGCAGCACTGGTAACTGGCAATTTTCTGTGATCCTCTCCCCTCACAGTCCCATCCCTCGCTCTCATTTAATCAGGTGTTTTTAGCCTGCTATATCATGCTTTACTCTCCAAGGCATGCTACACCTAAGGCTCACCTACACACTGTGTCACTGGCATCTTAAATCACCATTCTGGCTCCAGGGTAGCTCTAGGAGTATCAGCATGTACTGACTATCCCTCATTAAAATTCAGCAGCGCTGGAGCAGATTAATTGTGCAACCCCATTGTTCCTGCTGTGTGGTTGCAGGCATTCATATAATCTTATTATGACTTTTGGGCGGTTCACATGCATATTTACACTTTAATTTTCTGTGCTGTAAGTTCAAAGGGGAGTGTGTGAAATAGTAATATATGGCTCTTGGAACTGGGAAAAGATTTAGAGTCTCCTAAAGAAAATAAAAAGTGATCTGACATCACCACAGTGGAGAATTAACACTGAAGCAAGGAAAAAATTCTGTGAACTGTTCTGTGAAAATTTGTATTTTTGTTTTGGAAAAAAGCATTGTCTTTGAAAATCTTCAGGTTAAGTAAAGGTTCTAATATTATAAGCTTCAGTAATGCCCTGGCGCCCTTTCCACAGTGCAAATACTCACCGGATTTGCCACTAGATACATCCACAACGGAATTGCAGTGCCCTTCTCGGGGATCTTCCCTGTGTTTCCTTAGGGACCTACACTCTCTACATCACTCCTCAAATATCAGCAATTGGCAAAATGAACGAAATTAGAAGGAAATACTTAGGCCTATTTTCCCATGAGGAATTTTGCCTTAAGGGACCCAGAAGAAAGAGGTGAAGGGAAAACACTTCCCCGTTTGTTGTGAAATCCGTCTCCAAAAGGATTTACATCAACAACCCAGGGATACCTCAAAATATTTAAAACTTTGCATAAAGCTTACAAAACAATACAGATGAGCAAACCTTGGAAGATTATAAGGAAGTGTGGCTGCTGCTGATTCCCAGAAAAATGCTTTCATCGCACAAATACGGTTGAGGGAGAGATAAAGGAAAAGGAAAGAGTCAGTAAACCTTGACCTGGCAGGGAAAGAAATCCCTCTATACATAACTGCGCTGAGTTAACACACTGGCAACATCAACCCTAGCAGCTGGCAAAGGCATTAACAACCCCAATAAGGAGGAGTGCTTGGAGTTGGATCCTCAGCATTATTAGTCACCTTCCCCCTTCAGAAACTGTGGCCATGACATCCTCAAGGTTTCATAACGTGGACTGATTTGTGCCTTCCTCCAGTTTCCCCTGATGAACAGCAAATGAAACGTGTGCACCTCAGTGTTAGCTCAGGAGAAAGATGCTCTTAGTTGTCTGCACTCTTCTTTTCATAGCACACCTACACTATTTCCATGTGCTTTTATTTACACAACTGTATTTACATTTCTATTTGATGTGTACAATGCACATCAGGATTTAATGGCACAGACAAGACAAGAGTCCAAAAATTCCGACCTATTTCTCAACTACAAGACTTTACTCACCCCAGCCCCTGGCTTCTCTACAAGGACCACCAACAGAGGCAACAGCTGAAGACAACTGCAGTAGTTTTCTTTGGAATATGAACACGAGGAATTCAGCCGACACTGGAGGGATTCTGGACAGTGGGTTATACACCTGCCAGGAAGAACCAGCTATTTAGAAGGCTGTCTCTGGGGTTTTTCCCTTCATTCCCTGACCCATAAAAGAAAAGCAGCCCAGCACACAAGGTGGTGCACACCCCACATGGCTTTTCTCCTCTCCCCCCTTCCACTTGCTCCCTTTTGGTAACGTGGGAGAAGTAAAGAGCAGCAGGAGCAGCCATGAAGTCTCTCCTTTTTGTGGTTTAATGCTGCAGTGTGTGATCTCTGCTTTCTTATTCACAAGCTGGCAGGTACAGCTTCAGTGAGGCTGCTGCAGTGGAAGTTCAATAGACAGACTAAAAGGGGTGGCTGGCACCGATGACTTAAACAGAAAACCTTGTGTTTACTGGTCCAGGATCAAGCAAACCTTGCTGGCTTAAACCTTTCCTATATATATATTAACATACTTCATTACATAAAGTCCTTAACCATAGTGAGTGAAACATTACCAATGGGAAATCCATAAAAGTTGGAATCCAAAGAGTGGAATGTTTTGATTTATTTTTGCCTACCCTCTCCCAGGAGACAATCAAAGAGTAAACAATATTTTAGCTTTCCTCAAATTAATTATTTGTAAGCTATTCCCCATCAGACTTCCCTCTTGGTGCAGAATAACATACCTCCCCTCGGGAAAAAAAAAAAATCTTTAAATTCCAGAGGAAATATCTTAGCACCTTTTATGTGGCCCAAAATAAATAGTCCATAACCCAGTAAAATCTTTATTAAGAATAATGGGCAAGGAAATGGCTAGAAAAATAATTTCTGAAAATCCAACAGCAGAATAAAACAGGAAAATGTCTGGGTTTTCCATCTGTATTTTACCAACACCCACTTTCTAGTCCACTGCTTTCTCGCCATATGAATACTGGGCTTTACTTCATCACACTAATTAAATCTTTTGGGTTTTAGAGGGTACTTTCAGAAATAAGTATCTAGAGGCTGTTTATGGATAGAGAAGTATGACAAGGATGCAACAAGTACAGAAACACCAAATAAAATCACTGCTGAGGGAAATAGAAACTTTTTCATCAGTTCTCGTGCTTTTAAAATTTCTGAGACCTTTCTACATCATTTACAGCTGTGCAAATCAGTGTTCATAGTGCATGAAGAAATTCTCTCCTATCTTTTTATATAAAGTGCATAGATAAGCAGTAGCTTTATAAGGGAACCCTTTTGTACTAGGACTTTGGAATTTAAAGTTGTGACAGATAAGCAGGCAATCTGAATGTGTTTAATACTGGAAGGGTTTCAGCACAGCTAAAAATATTGGATGCTTTTTGCTTAAGAATTTGTCATTTCTCAGTACAGCTTTCTCATATAAAAGTATATCTTTTATTTCATATTTCATGGGGGGTTTAATCACATGCTTAAAAAAAAAAAAGTGTTTTGAAAGATGATTAAAAAAAACCCCAAATCCAGTATCAACAGCGATTTTTTCTGAAACATTTAGAGTTCATTAAGATTTTTCCTAAGACAAATGCCAATCATTTTCTTTCACATTCTATAAAATCCAGATCAGAGTGGGATCCTAGCGCTCCTAGCGGGATGTGCAATGTAGCACACAGGACACACAGAACTCCTGACTGGAAGCTGAAGCTCATCTTGCTCAAGTAGGAAACACTTTTTTTTTAATACATGAGAGTAACTTCTCCTGGGTATTGTAATTCTATCATCACTTGGAATCTGAAATCAAGATTGGATGCCTTTCTAAAAGATGCGCTCATGGCTCAGTCCCAGATTAATGCCTTTGATAGTTCCTGTACTTGGTAGGAAATAATATAAAAATAGCAAGGTCAAATTCTTTGGCTTGTTTTACACCGCAGGTCAAAGTGGACAACCGCGATTCCCCGAGGAACCTTGAATTCACTGCCATCATCAACAACAGTAGTAATTACTGTGTGCCTGGACTATTTGATTTAAATCCTGATGGCAAGCAGTGGAGAAGGGCATGAATTATCATCAGAGCATAAGTTGTTTGAATCCTAACTCACTTCACAAGTGAGATTTTAGGAATTCTCCTGGCTCTGATCCTTTACTGTGGTGCAACGCAATCAACTCCAGTGTTAGTACTGCAGATAAGAGTTTCTCTTTAAACAGATATCAGGGATCTACCATCTATTTTACACACAGCAGGGAAGACATCTTTATTCAGCTAAATCTGGCAGGTTAGGTTCAGCTATTCAGAAGTCTTTGGAAGAACAAAGATAATCATAACAGGTCACATGGACAGTGATACTGTAGGCAAAGCTGACGCTTCCACAAGTGGATGTTTCTAACAACACTGTACAATTTAACAATGTACAATTCCGGCCGATTCTCCACTGCAAACTAAAGCAGAGGACAGAGGTCTGTGATACAAGGGGTACAAGCAGTGATCAGCTCTGATACTTAATAATACACCAGTCCTGAAAGTTGGCTTGTTACCCCTGCTGGAAGGGAGAGCTCCAAACTCAGTACAAACCCAGCTCCCAACACTGCTCAAGGTGGATGAATCACCCCAAGTGATGTTAGCTCAGAATAACTGCACTGACAGGTTGGCTTTAATCACTGCAGGAGCTCCTTGTCTAGCACTAGGATGAGTAAGGGTTTGGCTCTGATTTATTGCTATCCTCTAGAGAGGATGAAGATTTTTAAATAGTGGGTAAAGCACTGGATAGGTGCTGAATCCTCTCTTTTTCCACAGATTGATTTTGTTTTTCCCACGTGGAAAAGGTGGGCCAGTCAAAAGATGCCTCAGAGCCAGTGATCAAAAATAAGTTAGCACACTGCCCACCTCCACTGTGGAGGGCAGTGTAAATAACTGGGATCATGCTAAAATTGCAGACAAAATCATGTCTATCTTCCAGATTCTTCAAAACCTGACTGAGGAGACAGCTGAGGGCTTTGCAATATCATCTCTCTCATGCCAACACCTCTTGCACCAGGCAGAAGGCAAGAGTGTTCCCTGTGGATATCAAAGAACATGCACATGTGCATCTTGCTTTGCGTATTTCCTGTCTTGGGTTTACAGAAAGGATAAAAACCCAGCCAAGCCATTGCCCCATAAAATTTCTTGGCCACAGGAGCTGCTGTACATAGCAGGAGATGCTCCAAGTCAGCTGCGGGTGCAGAAAAGCCTCCCCTGCTTCCTGCTTCTGGCAGAAAGGGATGGACACATCGTGGTGACAGGCTGTCCCTGCAGGACAACCCACACTCCATCTCTGGCAGACTGCTCTAGATTTTGCAGGAGTCCTTTAAAATTTGAGGAGTTTTTGTTCAGCACCTTTTTTTTTTTCAATTAAAAGCTTTCCTTTTTCTAATAAACATCACACGTGAGAATATCTAAGATTGACAGTCCTTCTTTTCGCTAAGAACAAAAATGTGGAAAAAATGTCCTTGGAGTCTAGAATTTTGGAAGTTTTGATTTTTTTCAGAGTGTCTGTTTTCCTCAAACTGTACACAGGACCAGAAAATAACAACTTGAGTGGCAAGGCAAGGAGGAGAGAGGAGGGGAATAAAAACAGTCAATAAAGCCTTTCAAACTTCTCCAGTCCTGGTTGTTGGGAATTTTAACAGACAAGGGCTTTTCAGAGCAAGTGCACATTTCCAGGTGGATTCCACAGCTCCATCCCTCCTGTGTCCCCTCCAATCTTTGCCAGCCCTTGGCTTCCCTCCCCAGCCCAGCTGGCCAGTTCTCCCCTGTCCATGTTCTTCCTTTTAAGAAAGGACTTTAATTTATTTATTGAGTTAGACCTCATACTTTAAAATCTGATTTTTCACATTAAGAACTGTTTGCATAAGCACACAAATACTTTCTCCCTCACATACAAGCCCTAAAATCGGTGGAATTGCCCAGAGTCTTCTGATATTCCTTTTCTAACCATATAAACTGAGACTCGTCTCCTATGTTCACAACAGCTTTTGAACCTCTTAATCTCAGGACTAAGAGTTTCACAAGGGTAAATCCTCTTGGCTCTGGAAAAACATCTCAGGGCTACACACATTTTTGGCAACACAGAAGTCGCTCTAATGGCCAGCTGCAGTTCTGAACCTGCCATGTGAGGGGAGGATAAAGACTTGGGTGTTGTTTAGTCTGGAGGAGAGGAAACTGAGGAATGCAAGTGACAAAGAGTCTTCCAATGTGTAGGGACTTCTAAGAAGAGAGGAATGATTAATTGTTCTTCATAGCCAGCGGAAAGAGGAGGAATCAGCATAAGCTCTAGCAAAGCCAACGTAGGTCTGATATTAGAAAAACATTTCAGCTATGGTGGTGAAATACTGGAACAAGCAACTTAGGAGTGTGGAATCTCCTTCACTGAAATTATGCAGACAAAATTTAGATAAATACCACTTTACAGGCAACCCAGAAATGTGGAATTTCCTTTGCTGGAGTTTTAAAGAAAACGTTAAGACAAATGTCTGGTAGGCATGGCTTAGCTACACTTGATCCTGTTTCATCCAGCTCAACAACCTCCAAGGTTCCTTCCAGTGGCTCCATGATTTACAGGGCAGCGGTAAATTCTCATACGATGGGTCCACCCACACCTCACTGCACGAGACATTGAACACACACACAATGTGGAGGAGCTCCAAGGAGCTAAACGTTAAAAAATGAAATGGAAAACAAAATTGCTCAAGTCTTAGAAGTCTTGGTGCATACAACAAATCATCAGTAGAAAGACAGGTATCATCTCTGGAATCTTAGAACACCCAGTGCAGTCACCCAGTCATTGGGTCATTTCCCATCAGCTGGATGTAAAAGACCATCCCTCATCAAAACCTGTATTAGCCCTGATATCTTCTTCCTCTCGTTTGCCCTTTGCTTAATGAAAGGAAGCACAGCTACTTGATGGCTGGAGTGCAATTAGCTGCATCCTGCTCAGCGTGGCTGAAGTTGTATATTTGCATTTTAATATTTTTCCTATTACAGACCTCCCTGTGCTCCCATAAAAAACACAGCCTCTAATCCCCTATTAACTGTATTTAGCAAACCTCAAGTGTTTCCTCCATTGGCAATCTGGCTGGGCTTCAGCCCTGAAGCAAATTTCAGGTGGCTGTGGTCTAAACATTAACTCTGGTCTGGAGCGATTTGAATTACAAACCAAACAGACTGTAAATGGAATCCTAAAGTGCAGTCAGAGCTCAGTCTGGGAACCTGGCTTTGTTCTCCTGAGCCTGCAAACGTCCCCCTGCACTGCTCCTGGGGCAGTCCAAAAATGGGTCGTTACTCACGGAGAGGAAGCGCAGGTGTTACATTAAAGGACTGCAAAGGGAGCCATTTGGTACCAACAATATAGATTTATTACTCATAAATTTTTTAAAATTTCCTTGTGTTTTGTGATTAAAAACACATCATACTTTGATTTCCTAACCACCTCCTGTGTTTTGCTTCCAAATTTTTGACAGCCAGTTAATTATGAAGTTTTCAACTGATTTGCCAAAGTCTACCGCACATGCATTTGCTGCGTGGCAGCTAAAAGGATTCAGCCACAAATATACCCCTTTTCTACAGCTGCAGCAGTTACGACATGATGCATTCTTTAATTATTCACATACTCCAATAATACAGAAGCATCATCTGTTATGCAGGAGGCTTCAGCTTCTATCCTCATAAAAAAATCCTAAAAAAACCCAACGACCAAATTAAGCCTGTCTTAGTGCCTTGCTCAGACTAAAGACTCAAAGGAAAAACTCCAGGAAGTGGAAAAGGACTGATTTTATCCACACAGCTGGCATTTTGTAGACTGTTTTTAACATGATGCAAGAAGTGATCAGGTAGACCTTTAAATTACTAGACCCAAGGAAAGGTTTGAATAACAAACCAGAGTTATAATTATTGGCAACAAATCAGCTGTGTGTTTTCTTTGAAAGAAGGAAGCTGTTGATGTGGTAAAGTAGAGTTGGGCACATGGGATGAGCAGTCAATGGATGTCTAGGACTCAGGAATGCATCCTAATAATTAGGATAGGTGCTAGTTTTATAGTGCAGGCTGAAATCAATGGGACTTTTCAGGTACTGGAAATCGGGCACATGCTTCAATAGCTTCCTGAACCAGAGGCTGATGGCACGAAAGGACAAGCGTGTGCTGATACAAACTGCTGAACAACATTCTCCACTACACTGTGGACAGAGGTAGGAGGAATTTACCAGCAGACCCAAGGTGTCATTGAAGTATTTTTTCTGTGACATGTTTATGTTACACACTAGTCAGTTTGTCTTCTTATAGAAGAGGAAATATTTCCTTCAGAAAACGAGGAAGGATATAATCGTCCTTTTTGAAAGATCCTCCTCTCTTCCTATCTCAGCTATATCCATATGCTGGCTGCTTTTGGACAACCATTCGTTTTTTCAAAGGTATCCCACAGCATTTAAGTAACTCTGCATCTGAAAGTTGCTAACCTTGAAGGATTTTCCATAGCTGCATGGGGAATTATTTAGAGAGATTGCTCCACAGACACTGCTTGTGGACTAAGTCAAGAGAAAGGAGTTTGATTTCTTTCAGGAGAGACAAAGGTAAAATAAAGCCTGTGCTCTCAAGCACACTGTAAGCATGTCTAGTA
This sequence comes from Edolisoma coerulescens, assembly GCA_013397115.1. Lineage (NCBI taxonomy): Eukaryota > Metazoa > Chordata > Aves > Passeriformes > Campephagidae > Edolisoma > Edolisoma coerulescens. Next base: position 1,286,682 of record VWZW01005507.1, on the reverse strand, counting down.
AATAAATAAATCCTATTTGAACTACTTTGTTCCATCAGCTTCCTCCCATATAACACAGGTAGTGGCTGGCCTGCTCTCATGGGCCTGGGACCAAAACTTTCATCCAAAGTTTTGCTCCTTTGTGCTCTCAAAACAGTCCCACTCATCTGCCACAACAACAGAAGACTACTCCAAAATTGCTCTTTGCTAAATTTGACTAAAGACAGGTTTTATTTCCCTATTTGAGGTAAGACTTGGATAAGCTAAATGTTCAAGTTGTTACACAAACTAATGTCTGTCCAAATGTGGGGGAAGGACAACATATGTGAATATGGCTGGACATCACACAGGAGGGAGGCAAGTCTTTATGTGTGAGAAACAGAAGAGTAAAAACTTCCACAGGCACTAATGAGTTTAATTTACAACCCTAGAAAGAGCTGGGGTTGATGTAATGATAAAAGTATACAGACCTTAAGCAGAAGAATTATAAACCTATATTTCTATAGTTATAAGTAAGAGTGTGTGTTAAGTAATATAATGAAAAGTTTTTAAGTATAGTAATGTGATTTTATAGTTTAAGTTAAAAATTTAGATGTTATAATAGAAGTATATGTGCATACGTGAGTTGACAAGTTATTAGCTAAGAAACAGCCGCAATGCAGTAAAAAATACCAAAAATGATAAGTTATAAAGTCAAAACAAAGCTTCGTGTTAATTGCCTATTAGACCAGAAAGTTATAAATTGCCATGTAACTTTGAAACTTGTAACTTTCTCAGTTATAGCGACTTGTTACTAAAATCCACAGCCTCTGAGAACTGATGCCTTGTTTGATTTTTCAAGTAATAAATCGTGAATAACCGTGATAGTCCCATCTCTTGAATCAAGCTCTGACATTTATGAATATTCATTTATGTTCCCAGCACTTCTTTCCCTCAGTAGTCTTAATACCCTTGTTTTGTTTGCTGTGAGCTGGCATTGCTCCTTAGGATGTTTTATCTGTGAGAATACACACCAAGCACCTGATTCCATGCCCAGTGTGACTGAGCTAAGGTCCGTGTCTATAAAAAAGCCACTGGTTATTTGCCATTCCTTGCTCATTATTCCTTCTCTGTCAGATGCTTAAATTTGACCTTGCATGGCTGGGAATTCCTCCATGCTATAAAATGGGAACACATGCCACATGCATTTTCTATCCCAAAACACTATCCAACAGTAAAGTACTGCTCTGCGCCATGGCAGAGTCAGCAAACAAAGTCACGGGAGCTGCCCTGTGTCTTCAAGACCTTTCCATGTCTTCAGGCAGGTGAATGCCATGGTGGAGAACAGCCTCTGCCTCCCAGCTCTGCAAACTCAGTAAGGGACATGCCTGTCACCTTTCCAGCCTGTCTTGGTGAACAGCCCACAGACACAGACCTAACTTACTCCTGGGAAATCCATAGGAAAACTCAGGGCAGTGAAGCTGAACACACCTGAAAATCTTCCCACTCAACACACAAGAAATGGTCAATGCTGCTGAAAAATACAAGTGTGGCTTCTCCTCTGCTTGAGAAAATATCCTACAACAGAGAAATTTGTCTGTTCAATCTCATGAACTAACTCTGGTAAGAACTGTCTAGAGGCTGTGGCCCAGAAGGAGATTTTAGATTTTCACATAAAGCAGAGAGTACAAAAAAAAAGCTGACTGTTCCATGCCCTGGTTTCTGTGCCCCAGTGGTGAAGGTTTGCTGAGGCAGCCAGGCTGAATGCCCTGGCTGTATTGGGCAGCTGAGACTCAGGGTGTTTGGAAAGGCCACACGGAGGAGGTCAGATCTTCTGGAAAATGCCAGTGTCCAGCAGAGCTGGGCAACATGGCACCAAGGAAAATGAAGGTACAAGGACATTTCCACAGCTGTGCCCCCAGCAAGGGCCTGGCACAACACAGCTCTGCACTTCCACAAAGACCTTGGCCTGGTTATGTTTTTGACCTCCTCTACGAGGCTGAAGCCCTTCTGGCCTCTGCTCTACGCAAAAATTAAGAAAAAGGAAACAGAATTCAAAGTAGTGCTGTCAGACACTTGATTAATATCTACATATGTCAATCACACCCCTCTACATCATCCTGTCCCCATGTCCCCTGTTGTTACTGGAGCCAGCACATTCATCACTTCTATACTGAATCCCACCACCAAGAAGCTGTGAACGCACTGGAAACACTTCTGTGCAGCCTGCCCGGTGATTCTGCTTCAGCCTGACTGTGCTGTTGTACAACCAAGGTGTACAGTGATATTCAGAGGCACGAGACCGCTTTTTTTCTCCCTCCCTGTGGTTTCTGTGCTACAATTAATCTAATTTCTAGTGACCTGGCAAGAGAATGCTTTCCATGTAATTTGGCAACGACAGGTCGATGCGAAGCATTAGCTTCTACATGCCAAGAACTGGATTTTCCCAGCATGGCTCCAGGTGCTAACAACAGGATGCAATGCGACCAACACCGAAGGCTCACCAGTGAGAAGGTGTATTTTTAAACCATGGAAATAACAAGTTAAAGTAGGGTTTTGTTCTAGATTATTCCAGCTGGTTCAGGTCTTGGCATTGCAGCTAATCTCTAGACTCATGCTGATTTTGCTATAATTTAAAATGTTTTATAATTATTTCATAATCCGTTATCCAAGTACAATTATTTTTAGCTTTGTCCTGGGTATGGAAGAGGACAAGTTTCAGTCAGAGGCCCCAGCTGCAACAAAAGACCCAGGGTACCAGGCACACGGCAAGATACAGCCTTTTCCTCCAGCACCATGCAGGGAAATTGCCTCTGTGCCCTCCACTTATAAAACATCATAAACTTATTACCCGAGTACAAACTTTAAAAAATACCTTAGCCTAGACTTTTAGTTTAGTTCTTTTGCTTGATGAATTGAGGTATAAATAATATTTGAACACATTCCCTAAATGTCTAATTCTTTATTCCTAGGACATGCACTTGAGAGGCTGTGTTTTATAGTCATGTCCGAATATAATAGACTCCAAAATGGATTTCTTTCTACAGCTGTGCAAAGCTTAGGGATTTCAGGTCACAGCAGGCTGTACAAATATTTCCTTCAGGTTCAGTCCACAGTGCTTTTGAATCCCCAAATTCTCTTCACATTTCAGGTTCAACCAAATACTGAAACTAATAACAAGCCCTTGATCACACAGAAATAAAACTGGTAAAGCTGAATTTTGCATTGTTTACCTGCACAACCACTAAAGAAAAGCTCCAGGGTCACCTAAATATGTCTGGGCAACTTAACAAAGCATTTTAGTGGTCAGGACCAACATGAGTATTTGGACAAGTTTTACATAGTCTGGATTCCACTGTGATAATTATTATAAAACTCTTGTGTTATTTTTTTCCTCAAACTTGAAGAGAAGAACTCAAGTTTTTCAACTTCTCAGCCACCCAAAAGAGCTGAGCTGATGCAGGCTGGCAGTTAATGGCAATGCCTTATAATGGGGATGTCCACTGAGGTAAAGGAATAATCAAGTCCCAGAGGCTTTTCCTGAAATCTCCCTCTGCCATAGTGACAGCACCAGGTTCAGCACAGAATCAGCACATACTATGATCCAGCATAAATTCCACTGTCATTGAACATTCCAATTTATTGTCAATATTACTCACTTTTGACCTTTTTTTTGCTAAATAAAACTTACTTTTAAGGATGAAAAGGAAAAATGAAAACCAGCTATGGACATAATAGACTCCTTAAGGTCTTCTCCTGCCCCCCTCATTTTCCTTGTACCCTCACACTCCTTTCCAGCCACATAAGACATCCAAAGTATTATATAGGTGTCTACTTAGATCTACTCAGAATTTCCAACTGACAGGTCTTATTTTCCAGCTGGAAAATCCTTCGGGTCTCAGTCATTTTTTCAAGAAAAACAAAAACCCTATTGGGAAATTAAAATAAAATCCTGTTGGTTATGATCAGCTGCCTGTTCAGTGGAAAGACATAAAAGTCTGAATGGAACAGTCAAGGAGCACTGGAAAGAGATAACACTAGAGCCATTCAGATGCTAACAGCCTTCAGGGGAGCTCTGTGGGCTGTCCCAATCCTCTCCATAGCTACAGTTCAAGTTGTGTCTTATTAAAGGCTTTGACTTGCTGTCCCTGAGATTTGGCCATAGATTTTACAGGCCTGCTCCTGCCTTCCCTGAATACATCCATGAAACTGATGGAAACTCTGCTTTTAAAGAGCTCTGCAACAGCACACAAAGCTCTGCAAAAATATGCATGGAAGCACTTCCAAAGTGGGCACCAAGTCTGGAGGAGGAAGGTACAACTTCAGCCTCCTCATGGTCCACAGGGCTTTGCAAAGGATCCTGACAGAACAGCCTCAATCACTGACTGCAGGAGAGGCTGAAAATGAGGCACAGGGAGAGTTTGGACAGGCAAAAGAAAAGGGTTCAGCTTGGCAAGGAAGAGGAGCCACACAGAGCTGGTGTTACTGCCTTGAAATACTCCATGTCATCTTCATGATCACAGAACAGTTTGAGTTTGAAGTGACCTCTGGAGATCATCCAGTCCCACACCCCTTCCAAGGCAGGGGCACCTGGGACAGGTGACACAGAACGCTTCCAGGTGGGTTTGGGGTGTCTCCGGAGAGGGAGACTCCACAGCCTCCCTGGGCAGCTGCTCCAGTGCTCTGCCACCCTCAGTGTAAAGAAGTTCTTCTTCACATTGAAGCTTCTTCTGTTTCAGTTTATGGCCATCACTCCTTATCCCATCACTGGGCACATTCCTTGGCTCCTCCTTGAGATATTTATGTGGATTCATGTGATGCCCTCTCGGTCCTCTTTTCTCCAGACTAAACAGGCCCCATCTCTCCTCATAACAGAGATGCTCCAGACCCCTCACCATCTTTGTGACCGTAAGCTGGACCCTCTCCAGTAGCTCCTTGTCTTTCTTGAATGTGTCCTATCCTGATCCTCGATTTACAGTCTTAATTTTGATTCAAAGGTATTTCCTGATCAATTCTTTTCCACAAGGGCCCTCCACAGAACATACACTTTCCATAATACTACACCTGGTTTAGTTAGGGTTATGGCCTCCTAATTTTAAGCTGCACCACTAGGCTGGTATTCTACAGTGTGGACAACTCTCTTGGCAAAGGGATCTTCCCTCCTCACAGGAAACAGCTGTTTTTGAAAAAAATAATAAATGAGCCTGGATTGGGGGGGTGTCTGTTATCTGTAGCAAAAGAAGAGTACAGTATTTGTGTATGAACAAGACCTAACATTTTACATTCTTTTTGTTAAAAATAAGAAAATGGGTTGTTTGTGTTGCTACGTGGGAGGATTTTTTTATGTATACTGAATTCCTTTCAGTCCTTCGATTAAAGACTATAAATAGTTTTAAAAAACTGAACTTGGTAGGTTTTACAGGATGTTGTCATCTGGGCAACAGATCCAGGGCTTTGGATATTTATTGGATTATGAAGAATTAAAATCTGCCTCAGTGTTGGAGCCACCCTGCCACAGACACCAAAAACGTGACCAGCATGGCAAGAGAGGTGTGCGGAATAAAAGTGGAAGTGGTGCGTGCATTTAAAAGGTTTTGGCGTCACTTTCGAGGTCTGTGACAAATTTATAAAATTTGTTTTATTACCCACATTAATGGTGTTGTTGAGTGAACTACTGATTTATTTAGGTCCTCTCCAACAAATTTTCAAAAGTAAGTTCAGCTATGAAATACAATCATACCTCAATAAATTAATTACTTGTGTCAGAAATGGGGGAGGGAGCAAGGAAGCTGTCATGGAACAGGTGCTGATGTTTAAAAAATAAGATTAATTGCTACAAAACACTACCAAATGGAAAGAAACCTTTAATTAATCTGGGAACTGGGCACACGAAACCTTGTGGAATAAGCACCGTGATCTAAAAATTAAGAAACCCAAACAATAATAATTATTCTTTGATTCCAGGTGAACATTGGTAGAATAGGATGCAAGAACTGCAGCACAGAGACTCTCAGAAGTCTTGATTCAAGAGACCACCCTGATGCCCAAGCGGAAGTACCAAAAGGCTGATAAATCAGGACACCCCCTGGGTCACTGACCCCATTTCAGCAAGCATTATGGACCAGAGCTGGTTTGGGGTTTTGGGTAGGGAGGTTACACAGATAGGAGCTATTCATGGACCACTTGCCTTCAGATGAGAGTCCTTGGCCAGCTTTATTTTCTAGTGTGGAGCTGGCAAGAGTGAGATGAGAGAAGCAAAGGCTGTATCCTGTTCAGGGGTGTGGAATGAAGGGATAAGAAGGCAGGTCTGTAGATAAATTAAGCACATAAAGTTATTTAAGTGCTGTAAGAAGGAGGTAAGACTTCTTCAAGGGTTTTCAGGAGTGTTTATGTTTCTAAATCCTTCAAATTTGCATGAGAGCTGGGACTCTAAATCACTTCTGAGATGCCCACACAGTCACACGTGCTTTACAACAGCTCTGGTCTGCAGTGATTGCCCTAAGTCATACCAGGAATTAATCCAGCTCTCCCAAAACCCAGCATAATATTTAAAACCAGTTTACTTGTTCCTAAGACTGCATCCCTCCTTCCTTCCCTGAATTCAGCATGGAAACATTTCAAAGCTCTGGAGCCCTTTGCAGCTTCCTGCTGGAAACCCCCACACTCCTGATGCTTCCTGGTTCAATACCAGCAAAGGGAATGTCAAGTGTTAGCCCACATCAGGACTGGGACATAGACTTTTTAGTCCCATTAAACTTCTCAGATAAAACTCTTATTATCCTGCTTCAACCCACTGAAGCTTTGCCTTGACCTGTGCTGGTGCCAGGATTTCACAATTCCTGTTTTACCCCCAAACAAAGGCTGTATCTCCAAGATTTACTATTTTTTTTTAAAACACAGTAGAATAGCAGCAGCCGCCACAAAGTTGGACATTTCACAGCCCACGGAAGGGGTCTGGCAGTAGCAGCTGGTGTTAACTGCAGAATTGCAGAGGGGCTACTTAACAGGAGCTACTTAGCCTGGCACTTCATGCACAGAGCTATTTCTGCCACAGACGCTGGAAAAATGTATTTGCCAACTAAAATAATCCAGGCAGGTCCCTTATGCCCAAGCAGAGCTAAGGAAAACAGCATCTAACATCTTCCACAGAGAATCACAAAACCAGAAAATATTCCTGACATCTGGGATACTCAGGGTGAAATTCCCGCCCTGTGGAAGTCAACACCAAAATGCCCATTGAGTCAAAAAGGGCCGGATTTCATTTTCAGATTCCACAAATAGTCTTAGATTCCTTTGGCTCAGGATGAAGGTCCGGGACAGCCAAGTAGGCAGCACAGTCCGTTCCTGAGTAAGAAGAATAGGCCAAATTCAACAATACTGAAAGCCCTGCAAGCCTCGCTTACATCAGGCCTGGACCAAACCCAATGCCTTGTCTTGTTCTGCGGCATTAAGCAACAGCTGCTCTTGGATTTGTGATCTTCATCCACAGCGCTGCGACCGCAAATCCAGAGCAGGAAGCACAATCTTCCTACATGGCTCTTACTCCAGGGGCAAAGAGTCACCGGGATGCCACTCAAGAGGGTATTTTAGGCTTGGAAGAGAAGAAAACTGCCCAGAAAACCTGTACTATGGAAAAATCTTGATCAAGATATTACTTTTCCATAGATGAGTGCCAGGAGGTTTCATGTGGAAGCTGTGTTTCCTCCTGGGAACTGAAAATATTGCCACTGCTGTCATCGTTCTCTGGTGGTCTGCTTAATGAGGTGCTTCTGCCGATGGCATCCCAAAGCACGCCGTTGCCATGGTGCCGAACCACGGTCCGGGTCATGGATCCCCAGGATGGCACTGCCCTGGGTCATGCAGATGCCCGAGTGTCTCCCTTTCTGAGCAGTCTCTGCTGCCACGTGTCTGACAGGACTCCATACACCCAGCAACCAAGAATGTGCAACAGTCCCTGGCTGTTTTATCTTCCCAACATACTAAAGCACAGGAAAACCTCGTCCACACCAAAGCTGCTCCAAGAAACAAACACCCGGTGTTTGAGACAGATTTCATTAAATTCTGCCAACACATCCACAGACATTACAGAGGACTTTCCAGGAACCCCACACCAAAAATTCTGCTGTTGGAGAATCCCAGAATCTGCTCAGCTCAATGTGCATCTGGCTTAAAACAATTAAGTCTACACGGTTACCAGATTTTGTGGGTATGGCTGTGATGAGACTCTCCCTTGACCTCCCTAACTCAACTAGAAGTGAAGCAGAAATAGTCTTTGCTACACGAGAGATCAAATGTCAGCTAGATACCATAGAACTACATTAGAATGTCAGATACAGCTAAGATTATGGCAGATTAAGAAAAGGCTGGGAAGAATTAGATTTAAAAACTGAATTAAATGACCAGGAAAGTCTGAAATCTTCCTCTTGGAAAAGAACTATTATTTAAATTCTTGGGTAGTATTTATTCTGCAGAGCAGTGCACAGAAACAATGGGCTCAGATAAAAATAATCAGGCACATTTTGATTATGTTTAGATAACATATGAAATAACTCTCACATTAACAGAAAACCTCCTGGCTCTGGTGGTGTTCTGCATCACATAGACAAAAGATGCTGAAGGTTTTTTCTACTATGAGATAAAAGCAAACAAGATAAAATATTTTACTTTGGCTTTTTCTGCCTTTTCCTTAGAGATCAGCCAAGATTATTTGTGTGCTGGACAAAGGGATGCCAGCACTGATGCTTACTACGTTCATATTTTTCCATAATACTTGTAATGTCAACAAGAAGGATAGTCTTGTGAAATGTAACTTTATTTCCCAGCTTGGCAGCAGCATCCCTGTGTCAGACATGTGTCCTCCCCATTCTGCTTCCATCCCAAGGCTCTGATTAATGCTCCTGTTCTCTCTATATGATCCATTTTGACTGCACGTTGGGAAGTGGGGTTGGATGTCACTGAATACGCTATGGCAACAACATTTTCAGACAAAGCTTCTGACTCCTGCTGGAAAATGGGTCACAATGATCACAAACAACAAGCATCAAAGGAAAACATTAGAGGCATCCCAAATTTGGCAACACAAGTCCAGCTTCATTTCTAAAAACCAGGAATGTATGTTCTGTTTTGGAAGCTGCAATAAGGTGCTCTGTGGTCAGGTTGGTATCACAAAGAGAGCCCACAGAATGAAGGATCTTTAAAACTGATCTGCTGATGCTAAGGAGGAGAAACACAACTGACTGCTCAGCAGAGACAGCTTTGCAGAGACCAGCCATGCCTGATTCCCCAGCACCTTCACTACCCACACTGACCACAACACGAATTGTGTTGTTTCTCTGCCTGGCTGAAGCCAGAGGCTCAGGCAGACTGAACAGAGCCATTGGTGCTACAGCAGCACAACATTACGATAACACAGCCCAGCGAAGTCCAAATTCAGGCAACCGCAAGGGGTGGAGAGGGAAGTCCAGGAAGGCCTTTCCTTTCCCTAATAACCACCCTTAGCTGCAACACTTCCTATCACAAATGGTTGCAGAGATCCCTTTCTGTCCCTTTGGACCTGTCACCTGCTCCAGCTCACACTGCAGCTGTGAGACCTCCTTGAACAGTCTCTGTCAACCAACCACACCATGAAGACCCACATGAAAGACATTCTGCTCCTCCTGTGCTCCACAGCGCCTTATCAAAGATATTCCAACACTCCCAGGAGTTCTGGAGAGCACCGTGCATCTGTACGAGCCGGAGGGCACGCAGGAGGCTCTGCCTGGAGCCTCCCAGCTGGCTTTGGGGTTTTGCTGTGCCTCAGATAAGCATTCAACCCTTCAGGTGCTTATAATAATTAGAAGTGAACCTCCAGAACCTGTTGAGGTCCACCCATCTCTACACAGTGCACAGGAACCCGCCAGTGTTAGCAGCGAGCACACAGGACCTGACTTGCTGCAAACATCAGTTAACACTTCCTTTCTTAGCCACTGAGGAAACCAACTATTCAGGAAAAGATCTCCTCTTTGGAATAATTAATTCATGCAATTTTGCAATATTGTTGTTCAGGTTCTAATCAAACCCTTTTATTTTATCTTAGCTAACAGAGCTAAACTATAAGCTCCAGTTACCTGCATCCTCAAATAGAAGAGTTCAGAAAGTCAATAGTTAAAATAGTACATGCTCTTATTGCTAATTTTAGCAAAAATAACCAAGCAGAGTTTTTAAAAATACATTAAGCTTAATTTCAAAATACATTGTTTGCTAAAAACACGTAATTCTGTTTCTGCCAACTGGTCTCATAAGGATAAATCACACATGCCTTTCTGGTTACCCTGGGAAAAAAAAAACCCCAACACGAAACGCTTCTGAATCTGCGGGTGGTTTCTCACCAGTGAGGGAGAGACATCAGTGCTCACAGACCAGGAATAGTTGCCTTCTTGCAAGTGTGGCAGGTTCTGTTTTTCCAGCCTCGGCCTTTGGGTCTGAGAGTTACCGAGGATTTTCCATTCTGACTTTTGATTCAAATCAAGTCCAGATGGTACCACTCAGAGTCAGCATTATCTGGAGACTTTTCAGTGGCTGGAAGTGCTAAAAAGGTTTTGAGGTTAGGAGGGGTCAATCTGATATCCTGAACAAGAGGAGCCCACCCCACCATTCCTGCACCAAACCCATGCCAGACAGCCGAGCCACAGAAGAGCTTTGAAAAACACATCCAATCTTGTCTGAAAGACCATCAGGGCAGCTGGACTAGACAGATGCAGATTACCAAATCCAGTAAACCACATTTGCACTGTCTGGTATCAATATTACAAAACAGGCTTTACTTCCCAGCTCTGCTGTCAGGTCAGGGTCGGTCCCATTCTTTTCGACTCCCTAAGATTCAAGTGCACATGAGGGAGACCACAGAAAAGTATTAGAATAAAATGTTGAAGCTGTTTCTAAAAACTAGAAATAAATCCCAGTTTCTCAAAGTGTGTATGCTTCAATTTTATTTCCCCATGTTTTTTCCTTTTCTCACCTAAAGCGAATTCCATTCTAATCCTTTCCCGCTCTTTCAGCTCTATTCTTCAGACTTCTTCCTTTATTTCAAACACCTCTGAGGTTTTGGACAGTCTGACAGTGCTGAAAGCTACAAAATTTCTTTTTTGCCTTGTGTTTGCCTCTTTGACTTGTGCAAAATTCGTAAGCTTTGAAAATTTACAGAATGATAAAAGCAAAAATGGGTTGTGATACCACTCTCCATATGGAAATGAGAATATCAGAATCACCTAAACAGGCACAGTGCATTTGCAATACCAAGGTATCTTTCCTTCAACATAAGCAAAACCTGCCAGGAAAGGGGAAGGGGATATTATTTCCTTTTCCTTTTGTAAGTACCGTACTCAGCTCAAGCTATTGCAAACCGTGGAATATTGTACTGACTTATTCACAAATGGTTTCAGAAGTCACAGAGATGACCAGCAAAACCAGGCAGACTGCTTCCCTGGATGCTGTGTTCCGCCAGCCGGGCTAAATAAAGGAATTCTGATCCAGTTATTATAGTAATGGCTGTAGGCAGAAAACCAGAAAACTCTGGTCCGCCAGTGGTTGACCCAAGGCGTCCCCAGAAGCACCAGCTCTGTGCCACAAATCCTGAGATGAGAAGCTACAGATGCTGCAGTCTGAGCACCCAAACTCTCCAGCTCAGACATATGCTCACTACTAACTCAAACATTCACTTTTAAAAAATCTGCCCTCAGTCACAGGCTACTGAATAAACACTCTTGCAAGACTTCACTCTCCCCGTTCCTATAGGCCACTATTTTCCATCGAACAGCCACCTCCAATCTTTTTAACTGGGCTCTATCTCATCTCTGGAGTCTTTGCCCTCAAATCAGCCTGGTGCTCAAGTAGATGCTGAACTTTCAAGGCAAAGATCATCTTTCTGAAGTCATCCATTTAATATTCAACATTTATACGAAGAAATTTAAGCACATTCCAAGTACCATGTGAAATCATAGCCTGAGAAGTAGGACACACCTCCAGCCACAGTTCCCTTCAGCTGCAGTCATGTGGCTGCAAATCAGAGAGCACCAGATCATCCTCCTCAGTTATTTCACTAATAGTAGCGCTATTCCACCGTGCACAGAGATTTAATTTCATCACAATCTATATTCTCCACCACAATCTATATTCTCAGACAAAGAGATCCCTCCAACATGAAAGTAAGGAAATTCAGGATATTTACTTATCAAAAAACAATAAAAAACTTACTTTCAGCATGAAGCATTTCCCTTCTTATCATAGCAGATTTTAGAACATACTTGATTTTCAGCACATGCACAATCCTCATGACACAACTGCTTAAATCAATACATCTGCTTAGATGTGTTTATAAATTAATATCAGGATAAAAATTCATTCGGAGAGGAAATTTGGCAGAGACAATTGTTGGGGGTTAGGATTTTTTCCTTTTGTTTCTTTCTCTCATGGAATTTTGTCCCATCTGTTGCTAAGAGACAATAATGACCGGTACTTAAGAGAGACAAAAGACAAGGCCAAGGTGGGGGAAGGGTGCAGCTGCCTACTCTCTTACCTGGGGGTTTTCTCTTCGGTACGGCAGAGATCCCTCAAGGTTTTGGCCAGGGGGGTGAGGGACTAATCTTGGCTCCTCTTGCTGTCGGCATCGGAGGAGAACGGTCGAGCTGTTGCTTACTGCGGGGAGAATTCACGGCCAGAGCCCAGAACCTGCCCCGCTTCTTCCTCACTGTGAGTGAAGCTCTGCTCCTAAGAGCGGCCATTGCACTGGGACCTTATTAACAGCCGACCTCACTGGAAAGGCCCCTCACCATCTGCTGGGGTGCCTCAGGGGAAAACCCGGGACCCCGAGCCCCCCCCCGGGAGCCTCTCCCGGCCGTGTTCGGGAGCCGGGCTGCCGCTGCCCAGCCCCGCCGTTCCTCTGCCACTGCTCCGGGCTTTTTGCTACTCTGTAACCCTGCACCCCCTGCCTGCAGGGACACCCCGCGGCTCCTGCTACAACTGCTGAGTCTCTTATACATCTTGTTTGCTACTCTGGGGCCTGCCCGTGCCTGCTGTCGCAGCCGCCCCTCCGAGGTTCCTGCCGCGGCCCATTTCACCATCCAGCCTGCCCGCCATTGCCTCGTGAGGGAGACGCGGCTGAGCTCGCGCCACAGCGCCTCCTGCAGGCGCGGGGAACCATCGCACGCGCCCTGCCCGGCCGGGAGCCGCCAGCGCCCCCTGCCGGCGGTGAGCGCCCCTGCCCGGAGGGGAAAGGGCCCGCGGCCCGGAGAGGCCGGCGCTGGGGCTCTGTTCTGGCTGGCGCTGCTGCTGTCGTTGTTGGTTTTTTGCCTTGTTATACATACTAGTGAAGAACTGTTATTCCTTTTCCCGTATCTTTGCCTGAAAGCCCCTTTAATTTCAAAGTTATAATAATTCGGAGGAAAGGGGGTCATATTTTTCCATTCCAAGGGAGGTTCCCACCTTCTTTGGCAGACACGTCTTTCAAACCAAGACAACAATATAAACGTGAAAACCAATTTTTGAACATATTTTGAAAAACTTAGTTCAGCTATATTTGACTTTTATAGAACATACAAACATTTAATTAAGCGATTGCAGACTTGTTCTACTTTTGGTTCTCCTGTGATTTCAAACCAGCTCTGTTTCCCCAAAACTGAAATTGCTCAGTGATTAATTGAAGATTAGGGGTTTTCCCAGTTTGAAATAAAGTTCTAAAAACAAACAGATCACCCTTACAGCTTTTCTGGGCTTTCGGTGAAACCAAAGCAAGGAACAGATTGTGTCAGAGATGCTGTCGCTCCTGACTCGTTATATATCCACATATTTGTGTTCGTCAGGACAAACTCACAGCCTAGAGCACCACTGGAGTTGCTCCAAACAGGGATCACCAAACTTGAGAGAAGGCCTGGCTCAGCAGTGTGAGGGGCAGGAGGTGTGGGACTAAAGGCAGAAAAACTGCAGGAGAGCATATCCCAGCCGAGATCCGGCTTATCTGACACAATCTTTCCTTGGGTGATACTTGGCTTTCCTTGGCTGCCTCTGCCATTCCTTGAACCCTTGCTCGTCAGTGACTCTCACGATTTAACGGGACTCATTAAACTTAAGAAGACATTTGAGAGCAATGTAATTGATTCTGAAGGAATCCCCATCCGTGGTGGAAACGCTGAAGGCGGAAAGCAGCTCCCCTTGGACACGGCTTGGAGAACAGGCTGAGTCAGCAGTTCTCCTGTGCTCCTAAAGATTTCCTCTACCTTCAGGCACTAATTTGTCTGAAGACTTTTGTAAGGCTTTTGCTAAAGAGAACCAGAAAGCTTATGAAAATGTGCTTTACTGGTAACACTTTCCATCTGTTCCCTGGGAGGTAACAGGCAGGGAATGGTGTGTTTGGAAACACCTCAAACTAAAGGGCTCGAGCTGTCAGGTCTGCCCGGGCTTTTTAACACTGCAGCTGTCAGTGATTTCATTGAGGGGGCAAACTTGAAACTCCCACCCTTCAGAAAATGTGATTTCATTGCTCTTTATCTTACACTCGACTTTCAGGGGTTCAAGCAAGAGTTTCCACAGAAGATCCCTATGACAAATGCATAAGCAATGCTGTGGGTGCAATATTCCCACCTGTTCCTTGGAGGAGCATCACTGTACATTGCTGGATATAAGAACTGCTTTGGGTTGGTGGTTTTTTTGAGGGTTGCTTCAGAGTTTGGTTGGTTGGTTGCTGTGAGGTTTTTGGTTTATTTTTTTAAATTATTGTTTTTCTACAGTGGTACACCTGCCTCTCCCCTCATTTGCAGCACCATCAGCATGGAATAACTTTTAAAATCAGCCACATCATCATCTTGGGGAGAAAAAAGAGGTCAAACTCCTAAAATAACCAAAAATATAGCATAAAAAAAAAAACAAACCCCAACCAACCAAGAGAAAAAAACCCCAAACAAAACAATGTCAGTGGTAGTCTTTTTTTTACTGGGAGATTTCATTCCATTTCTATTTTTATCCTGTTAGAGCTGATCAAACTTATCTAAATTTTGAAATTTCACCTTATTTTTTGATTCTGGCAATCAAGGAGTGTTTCAAAACGATCTTCAGGGAAAATATAAGCACTCGGTAGCAATAACTCATGGAGTTGAGACTTCATTCCAGAAGCAGGCAAATCAAGGACAACAGAGTTATTCCTGTAGTTCCTGTACTTAACAGAAGTATTTTGCTCTGATTAATCTGTGTATTGTTGGCTATGTAACCTTATTTTTATTCCCTATTAGACCTTTCCTCAAAGTTTAAAAATATATTTATTATTGGAACTCTTCAGCTACTCTTAAATATCCACAGCAGAGAAATGAGCCGACCATTTATCCCACTTCAGTGCTCTGTTCCAAATTCACAAGTTCTTATCTTAACTGGCTGACTATTCAAGCCACATTCTTAACCTTTGCTGATGACAAATGAAGGAAATCATATGGCTTTAATACCTAAGGAGCTCTTCAAAAGAAAACTAACATACACAGTCTTGCACCCAAAAGATAAGGAAGTGCAGAAAGTCAAAGCTACACCACATCTTGCAGTAGCTGTACCTTACACTAAAGCCATTTATAGTGCCAAACTATGCTTCAAACATAAGTCTCAGAAATATATTTTTTTTCTGTATCACAATATTTTAGCCATTTTTTACCAGCCAGAAATCATGGGAGGAACTAGCTTGAACTAAGCAATGTTTTTACTAGGAGCCAGCCCTCCAGCTGCTACAGAAGGTGAAGATACAACACTGTGCTTCACAAAGTTAATTCAGTTTGATGGTCAATATAGACAAGATTTTCTTATCTGCTCAGGGAGATTGGCAGAGCAGGAGCCACCGGTTCTGTTTTACACTTGAAGTTGAAACACTGAAGGTCTTTAATATAGCAATGAAGAACAAACCACCAAGGAAAGGCAGTTGACCTTGGAAAAGAGAGATGTAGAGAAAAGAAACTTGAAGTGATCTGTGCTAATAGCCAAGATTGGCAAGAATCTGAGTCCACAAAATATTTGCTTAAAAGTCGTTTGGGTTGAACCTTTTTTCCTGGATTTGTAAAATTAGTGAGTGAAAGGAACAACAGACTAGAGAAGACAATCTCCTGCGAACCTCAAACAGCTAAGTGCGGACTCAAATCGAGGAGAATCCTCAAAAGTTTGTCCCACATCCCCCAAAAAATAGAAGCCCCCTTGCATTATGGAGAAAATTCCAAGGCTTTCAGTACAAAGTCCCACAAACCCATGCCAAAGATAGATACTGTGAAGTTTGCTTAGGAGCAGCAGGAACATTAACATATGTGTGTCAGTCACCCAACATCCCACCTTTAGCTGGAGCCAACCTCTGATGCTTCAAAGAGAAGGGAAAGAAACCCCAACCCATCCACAAATAAACCAACAAATGAATTGTGATCAACAACAGCAAAAACAATAAACCATGCAGTTCATATGAAGAGAAAATAAATCCTCACTGTTTTCCATGAGCTTCCTTTGCTTTATTGTGTTCTGGCTTACCCAGCCACCAGTTAAGTACAAAAAACTCCTAGTGCAGACTGGAGCAGAGGAAAAGTCAGGGATAGTGTTCATTTGAGATGCACATCTGCACAGAAAAGTAATTACAGTGAGCACAGGCTCTGAATCATTATGGACCATGGACACCCTTGCAATGAGTTCACTGCAGCACCTCCTGAAGAGCACTTGCTTTAGGAATATTTACAGCACAGGAAAGTGGATCAACACAGATCTATAAGATTGGTCTATGTGAAGATCTCCATGAAAGAAAGCTTAGGGGTTTATTACATTTCCTATGAAGGATTCCAAATTCCTGGTACTGTCTGGTTGTTGCATACAACTTCTAGTACTTAGCAGTGCTCTGGTTACACAGGGAGGTCCCGCTTGAGGACAGCCAGGCTTCTCCAGGTCACAGTCATCCCCCTCATTTATACCTTCTGACTGGCTGGTCTCAGCTTTTATTTCAAGCCTCCTCTATTCCTCCTTTCGCTCTCTATGCAGTCACCAGGCCACTCTGAACTTTGGAATAAGACTGAGTACATTAGGTAACCCACAGATACAAAATTCAAGCCAATTTCTCCCACCCCTGTTATCCTCCCTCACTTTTCCTAGAGTTTTTCTTCTGCCTTTCTCTTCCTATCCCTTCCTTCTCCCCACATTTGCTTTTAGGCCTATGAAGGAAGAAGGAGAGATGGAAAACCAGAGGGGCAGGGTCAGCAAAGCTGGGGTCAGCCTTGGCAATTTGCTGCTGCATGAGCTTGTTGCTATTCCCTCGCTGCTGAGCCGGTGGCTGGAGCTCAGCTCGGAAGGCTGCACAGTGCCATTGTCCCCCTGCCAATGCTCTTTCCCCACCAGGCCAGTCCTCATTAATGAAGCCCAGCTGAGCTCCACTGACCTTGAAGCAGGTACCCCAGGGCTGGCAGCAGCTCCTCGTTAGACATCAGCCTCGCTCAGCCCACTGGAGGGTGAAGGCAGCCACCGAGGGCTGGCATGTACAGGCTGCTGGGGCAAGGAAAATGCAGCAGAGGTAGGTGGCATTTCCCCCATGTCACATTCCTTATCCTGCTTCCCCCAAACATTAGGATGTGACACAGAAAAGGAGCTACAGGCACCTGCAGCAGATGATTCAGCTTCAATAGAGGAAGCTTATATGGTAGTGAAGGAAACTAATCACAGTGGCTCTAGGAAAACAAATAAGTGCTGAACAGGTGCCAGCAGTGACTTGGCACTTCCAGTCACCTTGCAGTTCATTTCCAGTGCAAGCTGGGAGGTGAATACAAGAAAGCTTTTTCCTGTTCTACATGTGTCACCCTGCAGAGGTCTTGGAAATGACAAAGTACAGAGGAGAAAGGAAGCAGCTGAAGCAGCTCGGAGTGAGGGGATGAGAGTGTTATCCTTTGGAATCTTGCAAGGACAGCATGCCCAAAGCCACATCTCTGGGCACCATAACCTGTATCGTTCCCAGCTCCAGGGGCAGCACCCACTGGCTGCAGAGGGAGGTGAGCAGGGAGCAGGTGGTTACTTTGGGTACACCCAAACATCTTCACATTGACTGTGGGGAGCTCTGCAATCAAAACCTTCTTTGAGAGTTAGTAACAACTCAGTTAATAATGCTCCGGAGGTTTGCAGTGGGAAAAACAACACAAATGGTGGGAAGCCTGAAGTCCATCAGCAGACCACTACCATGAACAAGTCTGAAGGGGGCTGCTGGGTTAAAATCACATAACTTTGAAATAAAGAAAATTAAAGCAAAAATGTGAGATGCACTAATGACCATAGGTCTGGAGTACAAATTGCAACAGGCTACTGCTGTTTATAATGTTGACCTTGCTTTTTTTTTTTTATAAATCCACTGTGAAGGACAGACATACCACCTACTGCCTCATCCACCAGACTAAGGACTGAAGCTATTTTTGGCATTCGTTATGGTCCAGGTGGCCCATCTGGCCTGATTCACTTGGCCAGTTTTCCTTTCCATCTGGGAATTTTGACCCTCGTGCTTTCCAACTAATTGTATCACATTATCTCCTTTTTGTTCCCCACTTCCCCCGCTGCAAAAGGTTGCAAAAATCTCATGCGCTGTGTTAGAAAGTCTCAATTAACCTCTAACCTTGCTTCAGTGCATGCGGCTTGGGTTACTTCTCACACCCAACCGTGGGCCCATTAACACGTTGTCGTAAAACAAAAACTGTTTTGACGGCCTGTAATTGCTGCTAAGTGATGCCGAACAAAGGCGCTCTTGTCCCGGGGCGGCCGGAGCTGAGCCCCGCTCCCAGCCCCGCTCCCCGGCCCGGGGCTCAGCCCCCCCGGATCTCTTCAAGCGCCTGAGCGAAGGTGCTCCCAACGCTATGAGCTGATGAAGGGGCCGCGAGACACCCCGCAAACCCGGCACTGCCCCCGCAAGACCCGCAGGAAGATTTGGGGGGGTGGGTTTTACCCCCCTTCCCCCTCCTGCCGCAAATATAATTAGTTTATGTTAGCTGGAAAAGGTCGGAGGTGACCGAAGGGCAGGGCCCTTTTTGTTTTTAGGCAAGATAGTGGAATAATTGCTTGACGCTCAGATCTGCAGGTGCTTTATGAAGCTCATTTGGTGCTGGCAGCCCGCAGTGAAAGCTGATTTCCCTGGAAAACGCCGGATTCCATGTGACAGGGTTTATTTGCTGTGGCAGGAGTGATTGTCCATTCAAGCCATTCATCGTTACGGTACGTGTTACAGTCAACACTTCCTTGAGCCGCCAGTCCTTTTAACACTTGCTGTCCTTCTTCCCAAGGCTTGGTATCCGCAGCTGAGGCAGGGCCGAGCCTCCACATGCAATTCCAAAGAGGACACAAGGATGCCAAGGGGGTTTGTGCCTGCCAGCTCTTCTGCTGTGCCACCAGGACACCAAGAAAGCTCTCACGGACAGTGACAGAGCCACGGGCCGCCCTGCAGGGACTGACTTTCTGAAACAACCCCTGGCCAGCCCGACTGTGACTCCAGGCACCCTGTGACAAGTTTGCTGGGTGAAGCAGGTATTTCAGGCCCAGGCCACCTCTCAGTCAAGCTGCAGGAATGGCAGTGTCCATTCTGCCAAGTGTGCTCACTCAGAGAGCTGTGAATACACACAGCTTGTCAAACACACCATGATAAAAACCCTCATGCCAAGGGAAGAACGTGGACTGAGCATTCCAGAGCCCTCCTTCAGGCTTAAGGGAGGATTTTGCTGGAAATGTGTTTCTTATGCCCATTCAAATTCAAATTGCAAAGAAACTACCCAGAAGATAGAAGTGGCACACTTCAGCGCTCCCTGCATTGGTCTAAAAAGTTATTTTCTATTTTGTTTTCAATTATAGGCAGTTCTTGCATATGGAGCCTCCCTGGCAAACAGCCTGGCAGTGTCCTGTCCTTAATGCAGAAACTTCCACCTGCTATTCAGCCTGACTCTTGGGATGCAATTTAGTCTCCTCACTAATTGTCCTACCTGCTACAAGAACAGAATTATCCCTCCTTCTTCTGCAGAAGCCTGTGCACAGTAGAAAATCTTTGTTACACAGTAGAAGATGCTCATTAGACAGCAGCATCAACTTTCAGAGCTCAACCAGAAAACTCCTTGTCCTTCGTGCAAACCAGCAATGGTCAGTCACTGTTTGTAATAAAATAAAAGCCGTCTTTTTTTAATTCCAAACTACCCCCCATTCCTTCAAGTGTCTAGTGTGCTGTTATCTTTGTTTCTTACTGTAAATAACAGCTAAACAGCTTCTAGCATTAGCATTTCAAAGCAGTCTGCGCTTGGAAAGACACCAAAATAGCAATTCCAGATACTCTGGAATAGCTGTTTTGGTTAATTTCCAGGCACAGACAAGCCTTGAGATTTCACCTCCTGATGTTGCCTGCAAGGGGTTGCTGACCCTAAATCCCAGCGCTAACCTCCTGTGCCTGGAGGTACCACCTGGCCTCTAGGAAATCAAACTCTCTCACAGCCAACAATTACAGCTCAGACATTTCCACATCAGCATTTCTGGCCTACTGCACTCATTACTGGTTTATATCTTATTGAGCTATTTATCTCCTGGCTGAGGAACAACGTTTCTACAACATTATCTGAGCCCTGATTAATAATGCACAGATATTACCTAACCAGTGTCAACTGGCACTTCTCCATGGATCTGCACAGAGCAGCTTTAATTTCTATCAGGTGAGGATCTGGCCTGCTTAAGAGTGTGTTAACAGAAGACAAAGCCCAAATGTGTTTTATCTCCAGTGATAAATGTTGCATTACACAGTCCATGTAGGATATACCTTCTCAGAAATGTGATCTTGGCTGAAGCGTGTACTGGGCACAATAGCTGGAAAAATGTAGATATTTTCAAGTAGGAGTGGTTAGAAATTGCCAAGAGCTGTCAGTTGAAGCCTGAATTTAGGCAATTTGTTATTGCCTAAGTAACAAGTGCCCAGATCTATCAGGACAGTTTAAAGAGACAAAAATCAGGTCTCTGGCCTACTTTTGGAGCCAAGGGAGGAAGGCCCTGAAGGGAGACGTTCACAGGTGAAAGCTGGGTACCTCAGAGCAATCCAGAGCAAAGATAAGGTACTGCTGGCTAAAGAGAGACCTGGGCATAAAAGTCAGAACCCAACATTTCTCTGCCTGTTTTGGAAACCTAATATGCATCTAGGGAAGCATAAGATCCAAAATACAGCTGCAAAAGAAACTGAAGGTGTGCAGCCCTAAAAATGTCCATTTTCTGAATCACTCAGTACAGTTTAGCACCTGCAGTCACGCCTACATCCCCTCCTAGGTCTCACTTTGTGGCCATTGCAGGGTGCTTTCCATCAGTGTTTCTCTCATGAGCTCTAAAGCCTGGCAGAGGAATGTGTCCAACCACACTGTTCCTCCTCCCACAGGTCAGGGTTTGTACCTGTACTCCAGAAGAAATCAGCCCCTGCAAACAGGACAGGTGAGCTCCTGGCACTGCTGGGTAACCCTTTCTTTTTATATTGAAAAGTTCTCCACAGAGACAGAAGATGCACACTTCTTTTTCAGGAGATCCATGTTACAGATATTTCTGCCATTAGACACTGCAATTTGGATGAACAGTGCAGGGAAATGATTCATTAAATGCATTTTTAGTCTTCGAGGAAGCATTTTGAGGAAGCTTTTCCCAGGGACAGCACTACAAGCTGGGAGAAAATGTAAGAGCAGTGTTTGACTGTCATATCCCAACTTTTGGCCTGTATAGCTGCAGAATGTTCCTCTGCCCCTTTCACCCATGATTCACCAGCATATTCCACTAAACTGCTGAAGCAAAGCCTATAATTAGGTTATTATCTTTAAGAGAGGAGTCTAATTGTAGGACAACAAATGCCAAGCACATGAAAGATTACTCGTGTCTTACGAACAGATGACGATACCTTCCAACACATGCTCTTTTCCGTGTGGGGAAGGCTCGGGTGCCAGTTTCAGACAGGACTGGATCACTGACAGCTACTCAAAAAGACATCTGGAAGTGGATGATCTCATGTGGTGAAAAGGGACAATAAATTAACTACACGAACAAAATCATTTTCCCGGCAGCAAGGAAAAAAAGAAAAAGAATTCAACTGTAGGCAAGTGGACTTCCAGTCCAGAGGTACAAACATATGGGAATCAATAGCAGAGGCGGGAGGACAACTGCCATACAAAGGATGCGGGGAATTTAAGCAAATTAATATCTGTGGGAAGATGAAACAAAGATGACTCAATTGTCAGGCAAATAATTTTGTTTCCCCCACAGCCATCATTACCAGTTATTTGATACAGATTCCCATTAAGCTGCCTCAAAGTAGGTCAGAGAAGTAGGACCTGAGGGTTGAGCAAGGCCTGTGCTAGAGGTAATGTGAGCTCTTACAGAGAATGGCTCAGCCTCTGGAGCACAGCTTGGGATTCACCTCCAGGAAGGTATCTCGGAGACATGCAGCTTGAATTGGGCTCCTAAACCCACAAACGGACAGCCCCCAGCTCTTTCAGGTCTAAACTCAGTGAGAACTTCCAGATGTGCTCTTTGGAAGACAGTAAAGAGCATCACATAGGACTCACAAACCGAAAGTGCTGTTTTTCTAAAGCTGTTTGTCAAGTTTGCCATAACCATCAGATAAAATGACAGTTAACACTGAAGCACCTTGACTCAGATGCCTGTGAAGGCACTAGGTGAGGAATATATAGAATTTTTTAAATCAAAGCTATTAATTCATGCCTTGGATCAAGCAACCAGATGTAGGGTTTAAGGAAATTTCAGCTCTTGTGGCAGAAGAGTGACCCATCCCATTTCCCAGTCCGCTCACACATCTGCCTCGGTGACTTTCCGCAGCAGTAAGATTGACAGAATAACTAATACACTGTGTGAAGTAGTACAGTAAAGCCTTGTTAATATTCCCTTTGCTAATCCACACACCTCATAATTCACACACAGAAAGCCGTGGTCTCTTCCCCCTTCTCTGCTAAGATTTAACAGATTGCTTTAAGGAGGTCTCACATTACCAAGAGTTCAGGGACATTACCAAACGTGCTCCTGGACATTTCTTCCTCTACATGAAGGATAAACAGAAATAATCACAAACATTCACACAACTATTGACCAAACCCACAGCTTTACAGTCATTGCCACAGCTGTTGGAATGAGGGATCGAAAGGGGATTGTTTTATCTTGTGTTTCCTATTTCATCTAAACAAGCTCAGTTACTAATATTATAGAAAGGCATCATCTCACTGTGAAAGAATTGACCCATTTCTAATGTTTCCTCCAAAATTCCAAGGGCCTTGGGAAAACTCCTATTAAACTCTTTCTCCCAGCCAAGTTAGTTCATGCTGTACTTTGAGTTACCACCTCACACAGGAGAGGAATTCTTAACTTAAATGGATGGGCTTGTTAGCTCTCCCCGGCTGGCCCACAGACAAGACATTGGACTAGTGAGTAGATGGGAACTGCTAGTTCTCCAGTGTTTTCCCATAACTCCTGCTGGGAAGGAGGAAGGACAACAAAGTTTTCCTGGATCTCTTAAAACAGTTTGTAGAGCAGCCCAGGCCAGCAGAACTGTCTTGAAGAACTGGGAACCTATGAATTGATTCTTTCATCAGGATTTCCAGGAGAACTGTTGTGTCATTTCTGAGCCCAAGAGAAGTTCAGCCTTTGTCCTCACAGCAAAATAAATGGGTTACTCGTCTACCCAAGTCAAACAAGCTCACATCCCTTCTCTCCTCCTGGGAAGAAGCATGGAGAAGATCTTGCACAATCTGTCCTCTTAACTCATTGTGTGTCCTCAGCACAGCTAACCACAGAGCTGGGGACCACATCCAGAGGCCGCAGCAGCCATGGGGAAGATCCTTCTGAAATCTAATGGAGTAAAACCTGCCAGGCCCTCTATGTTACATCTGTCACTATATTAACTACAAACTCACCAACTGGATGCATGAGTTCCCAGCACTGGTTTTGTTTCAAGGTATGCAAGAAATTGGAAACCTGCTCAATAGAATTTTTTCCTGGTTCTGCCAACCCTCTTCCACCACATTACCGGAGCCCAATGAAACGAAACTTTCCTGCTGCGTCCGGCAATAACATCTGCTCTGTTGGCTGCCCTCACTTAGCTCCACTAAACTTCAGCTTACAACTGCTTGCTTCAAAAACAAGCAAGCAAAACCTCCCAGCCCCCACTTAATTAATTAAAATAAATAACTGGAAGTTATTTTTCCAGTTTGCAACTGGAAGTTGCAAACACTTTTCTGACATCACGTTAGCGCTGCGCGTGACAGAAGAACACTTGTGCTAAGGCTGAAATTCGGCTTTGGGGCCAAGTGCCTCAGCTCCTCAGTGGACTCACACCAGTTCAGGCTGCTTCACCCTTAATTTCTTCTCTTGTGGCTGCAAACAAACTGCTTGGAGTCAACAGCAACTTCACCATGTGTTGCATATTGTAATCCCCAACACAACAATGGTATCACAATACTGCTACTGGCCCCAAAACTCTCTTGCTATCAGTCACTCCTCAGCAGGAAAACTTGCCATCCCCTTCTCTGGGGCTCATCCAGTTGTCCCAGGAATCAGTCTGATTTCCTTTTCTAAGCTTATGTGCTAGGGATGTCATAAAAGCAAGCTTTGTATTGTGTTTCATTCCATTGTATAACCTCTTAATGGAGTGACTCAGGTCAGGAAAAGGGATTATTCCCCTCTAGAGCAGCTCTGTTGTTTTGACCCTGGTAGATGAAACTATTTATTTTAAAATGAAAGCTAAACAAATAAATGAAAGGCAATGCAAGGCCCGAGAACTGCTCTTGTTTGTTTGTTCTTGAGTGTTGGAGGCTTTAATTTTTTTGGGTGGGTGGGGAGAGAAGAAGGGTGAATGAACATATTTTTGTGGGAATACCTCCTTGGTCAGAAAGCTGTAGTATCTTAAAAGAACTTCTGGAAGGAAAAATTAAAGACTATCTACTTATGCAGCTAAATTCAGCATTTGTTCAGCTCAGAGTAGTTTTTATCTATAGTCAGGAGTTCCTGGCAAACACAAGTGAATGCAGCAGCATTCCAGCCTTTCCTGCTGTCTGTACTGGCCTTGCCACTTCGCACTGAAATTTCTGCAAAACACTCCACATTGGGATTCCTGTGATCTACCACTTACAAGCTGCTCCAAATCTGATTTCTTCCTTGAGGATTTTGACTCCTGTCAGAATCAAGCATGGATTTTCTCTTTGAAAAATAGTAAACCAGTTTGTGTTTCCTTCCTTATCCTCTTCTGCAGCAAAGCAGGAGAACACTCACCTAACTGTGAAGCCACTCAGCAGACCCAGGTGTGGGCAGGGATGACTTCTGCCCTGGGAAGGGGTCAGATTTCCAGCTTGCCCCTTTGCCTCCCCTTTAATTCTCAGTCTGGTTCCAGAATGCCCAGGTTCTTCAGGGCTGAAACCACCCCAAAGAGAGCAGGGAACATCATCAACCTCAAGGTGTTGCAGGGCACTGGGCCAGAGCAACTCAGAGCTTTTTGCAAGGTGTGAAGCAGGCATGATTTTAAACCTTGAAGCATCTGCCACATATTCATCTGTAATTGCTTCAGGTATAATCCATAAATCAATAATCCTGTTAATCCTTCTTCTGTCATCAGACTAACCTTACTGCCTAATCCTACTCCCTGGAGTAAAACATGGAGCTATTTTGAATCGTTACTACTGCCACAAACCTTGAGCAAGAGGCAGAGTTTACTGAGCTGGCAGAATTGGAGCCAGAGTCAGAAATGAGTCCAATGGGGTGCCGGAAAGTTTCCATTCATGCTGATGGGGGTGACAGGGAAGATATCCCTTAGAGCTTCTTGGCATTCAGGAATACAATAAAACAAGCCATCCCTTATATTAGTGGGCACCTCCCTTGGAAGTCATCACAAGAGTAGTCCTCTCCAGCTTATCTCCTCACAATTTGGCTCAGAGCTCGAGCTGTGGCCTGCCTGCATCACTCACCCAAAGGGAACTCGCACTGTCTGCAGCCCAGCTCTGCATCTGGCCACGGTCAAGGAGCAGCTTTAAGGCTCTCTGCTTCATAACAGCCAATTTTATACAAACTTCTTTTGTTCAGAAAAGGGGTTTGATAGAAAAGCTCCAATGTGATTAGTTAAGATGCAGAGTCCCTCTAATAGAACCACCAAGAAAGAAAAGCAAAAGTCAGCATCATTAAAAAGAACCTATTTCTGCCTCCCTGCTTATTAAGTTAGACCTTTCTCCCCAGAACACTGCGACTTATTTTATCAACTTGTTATATAAAAGCTGTTCCTCTTGGGGAGCGCTGTGCACACACACACACAGAGATAATCACTAATAAATTGCAAAGCTCTGGATTTCACAAATTAATTCTGGCTTTATCTTGCCAATCATAATCTGCCAAAAAGTTCTCAGGTCCAGCCACCACATTTTTGGTCACACTAAATGCAGGAATTTTAATACTTACATTGCAATTCCATATAATAAAGGTTGATGTTTAAAAAATATTTGAAGTAAGCTCAAAAGCTTTTTCTTTTTGTATTTATAAAGGAAATGATTGCTATTTTTCTGGGAAATTAAGTTTGCACACCTACGTAGATCCTAATTTGTTTCTATTTTCTTAATACCAATAAATTGTATTTGACATGTCTTCCTTTATTAAGCCTCTAAATTTGTCCTCAAGTAAATGTGTGCTTGTTTAAAGTAGTTTAACACAGTGGTTCAAAACCACTGGGGCTGCCACGGCAGAATTTTGAACTTCATGCTCCCAAGAAATGTGTGGCCTTGACCTTGCCAAGACCCCCTGTTTTATGTTTAAATGGTCACAGATTTAATAATGGGCTGCAAGAAAGACTTGCCATTAACTACCTCCTTTACTTTGCTCCTAGTTAACAAAACATTTATGTCTGCAGTGGATGCTGTAAGAATTGAATTAGTTATCTAGGATAATCTGTCCACATGAGCAAATGGTGTCCCACTAGGTCAACAGAGAAATTAATTGTGGGATTCTTGTCAAATCCACATTGTTTCCTGGCGCAGTTGCAAGCCACTCAATTAGACACCTTTCAAGGCCTTTTGCTGGTCTAAATGTAGCTAATTGCTCCAGTTCTGGCTGGGGATGATTCATCTCCCAGATGTCTCGGAGCCCTCCGCAGCACTGCGCAGCAAAGATCAATACATACACCCAGCCTGCAGGATATTCCTGTGAACAGGATATTTTTACTCATGCCTCCCTTTTATATGATTAATCCCAAACAAGGAAGGTCTCCTGAATCACGCTCTTGACACGGCAGCTCCTTTAGGTCTTGCTGGCTTCCCACACACGAGGGACTGGGCATGAATGCAGCCCCTTTGTCCGCGCTCTCCAGGTGCAGCACTATTCACACTTGAGCTTGACAGCACAACACAACAGTTTTTATTTGCCGGTCTCCTCTGTCAAGTATTCTTTTCTCTTGTGCTGCTTCCTCATTTGTCCATATATCAGTGGCAGGGCTGGCCAAATTGAAGATGAATGAAGCACAAAGGAAGACTGTAGTTTCCACAGTGACACTCTATGGGAAAGCAGCGCACGGTTTGGTTTTTTTTAGAGAGTCCTCAAAGGTCACTGGTAGCACTTGTAGCTGTGAGTCCCAGAGGGAAAGACCAGAGCATCTGGTCCACTGGTTACCAGCTTTCAAGATGAAACCCTCATGAGCTGTTGCTTAAGAGCCATCGGGGAAAGGATTAAAAATATAGTAACCCTGACATTTCTTACCCAGCTCCCTTTGTAGATGAGTAAATTCAGGAACACAGGAAGGAGGGAGGCAGGGGCAGCTTGGTAACCCCTTCCCCATGGAGCAGGACACAGAGTTGTACGTGGGAGGTGTGTTCTCCCAGCCTCGGTGGGTGACTGCAACACAAGACTTTAACTTGATGTGGCGCAGCACCTTTGGCTACGAAAAACCTCAGCGAGGCCTCCTCACTCACCTGCCATTAGCCCAAGCAGCCACCGGATGTCTTCAGTGCTCCATGCCAATAGCCAAGGAACAGCATTACCCAGGAGTGGGAAACAGGTTAAGGATGGGGATACACGAAATGACACCTGGAAGATCACAGCTCACTCACCAAACCTGGCCTTCAGCAGAAAGCAATGGTCAGTGGTTGGACATTGATTGAGGAACAGGTTTTTGTTCAACACAGCGCTGGCTGTCCCTGGGACCTTCACTTACAGGACAGGTTGTCTGAGTTTCTCCCTCAGCAAACTGGAATGCCTGATATCCCCCGCCTGTGGAAGTGTCAAGAGAACTGCACAACGTCCAGAGAGCATTTGGAATGCTGAGGTCCCTACTCCAGAACTGCAGGGATCTCTGTCCTGCACTTGCCCTGTCTGTGCTTCCCACTGTCCCTGTGCCATGTGGCACCACAATGACTGAAAGGGGGAAGAACTGTCCACGCTTGAGAGCTGGTTCTCACCCAGCTCTGCACGTCTGCATCCAGCTTCAGTAGTAAAAGAAAAGGGAGGAAAATGAAGTGGATTTCAGTGATGTATATAAATACATACACTCAGAGACAGCTGCTGTAAGCACTGTTTGTAACATGGGGGTAGGCAGAGGCCAGCACTGAGCTGGACACCACCACTCTGACCATGCAGAGCAGAAAGACAGCACCCACCTACTGTCTCCCTGCAGGCCCCTGGAGTGTGTCTGTCAGTTAATTCATTTCTCTCAATTTCTTCCTTTTCTCTCCTAGTAACCCCTCCTTTCCTGTTTTTCCTTGTCAATCCTCCTTCTTCCTCCTCCATTTTACTAGTGGTTGTAATTCTGGATCACACTCATACCATTGCTCCCCAGGATCAGTGCTGGGCACTAAAAATTCCTCTGTGCATCCTGAACTCTCTGAAAGAGGACAGAAAGTCTCTCTCAGCTGCCTGCTCATCCTTATCAATGCCTGCCTCCATGGCAGCTCACCTTGCCAGTCGTTACTGGAGATGCTTCAGGACAGCTCACTGGAAGGAACTACACCAGGCTGCAGCCCCCAGCTTTACTGCCCTCCTGTCCAGGACATGTGCTGCCAGCACTTGGCTTGGGCACACCTGGAAATGCCTTTTTCAATCCTGCACAAGTCAGGTTTGCCAGGGACATGCTCAGGTAGGAAAGGCTGAAGAGATGTAACCCAAATACAACACTGAAGTAACACCATTTCAGTAAAACATGGGTTTGGGATCTCCTGAGGCCTCAGCATAGCATATAAAGAAATTTATCTTTCTTATCAAATGTCTTCATGTGCTAACAACTGCATATTTGTCTAAGTGCTTTCATATGGTTGGGACTGTCTGACACAACAGCCATTCAGAGCCCTGCTGACTCAGAACTTTCTTGGCCATTCCACTACCCTTGGATCAACTCTGCCTTTGGGGGAGATGTAACACAGCACTGAAAACAACCTACTTAAGGTTTCTCAGCTGTTATTGACTCCCTTGGTATGTCCATTCCATTCACTCAAAAATTACTGCATCAGCAAAGGCCCCATCACATTTCTAATCTTTCCTATACCATTGTATATAAGTCACCAGGAGTATTTTCGTGGTGCAACAAATTAAATGAGCAACCTGGACACTTTTCTACAGTTTTCTAATAAATTTTTTGCACTTTTAGTGAGGTGATAAGCCTGTCTGTGGCTAGCAGATGCACTATTTTCATTTCTAAAGAAGCTGAGGTCCCAGTGGCAGCAGACAGGGTGCTCAGGGCAGTGACTTCTGGCAGGAATACCAAGCAACTTTGAAATGTTTCCCATCCAAAAAGTCTGATATTTCCAGTGACCATTCTCTGGTAACACCTTGAGAAGACAACCACGTAGTATTTTAAATCTGCAATCATATTTTTTTAATAATAGAATCATGGTTTTAGTATGTTATTGCTCCACTGGTATCAAACAGCAAGGGAAAATTACTTCAGTGTGATACTCCTTAATGTGGACTGCAACTACTATTAGGAAAATTGATGACGCAGTATTTCTTAATTTTATTTTCTGGCTGTTTTTCTTTAATTTATTTAACTTGTTCTGACTAATGATCATCTTATGCTTGTTTTCTTTACCCCACTGTCAGGTTTTCAGGCATTTTTTCCTGGTCTCTATTTCAGATGGAAAGCTTTAAGAGCTTTTTTAAGCGCTCCAGAAAATTAAACAATAATTGAGTCTTTTGTTTTTGCTTTTGAAGACTAAAGCTAATGAGAAGTAGGTCAAGCTGAACTCTGTTTTCCCAAGCATTATTCCTGAAATCTGTTAGCACCTTGTGTCTCTATTCTTCTCTTAGCTCTACAGCGTTTACAACCTCTCTAAGCACGTACTCACATGCCAATTATGCCAAACAGACCAACTCAAACAGGAGATACCATCCCCAAATTTGAGCAAGGAGCTCTTTGGGGTAGCTATTAAAAAAAAAAAAGGAAAAAAACCCAAACCACAAAAACTGAACATCACCCAGATCCACTAATTCACATTGTTTTTGGCTTACTTCCAGGCTATGTCTTAAGCCTTGAATAGGGACTAATGCAGAATACACACACAGAAGTTTATTATTCCACTGCTGCTCAGAGAATTTAATGCCAGAGAGAGCAAGGCAACATGTGTAAGGGGACAATAGCCCCTTATAGCAAAGTTGTGCAATTCAACATGAAAAGTAGGTGTTCTGCTATGCTGACAATTGTAATCCTTGTTACATCAAGCACTGCTACAAATCCTTGGACACCAGCACTGGAGCTACACCCCCGTACAATGCTATGGGGCTTGGGTAACACAGCCATGGGGCTCAGCTGCTTCTGCTGGGAAACAGAAGCTCTTGGGGCTCCAGGGTCAGCAGCCAGCCTGGGTTACTTCTCTGAGCTATCAGGGCTCTGGAAAGACATGGCTGCTGTCTAATGAGTCCCAGTGCAAAGCCATGTCAAGATCCAGTTCCTGAAAGCAGCCCCTCCCCACATCGCTATTAACCCTTCTGAGCAGTCAGAACCTACACAGGGGCTTTGTGGCTTTGATTTACACCTGTATTCAGATATAAGCCTTCTGGCAAAGATCCAAACGTGTATCCTCTTTCATCTCTCCATTTCTCCCTGACATTTGATTTTCCACCTCCAAAGGTTTATATGGAAAAGCCAGAAATCACAGTAATCCAAGATCCTGATGGCACAGAACCAGGCTAACACCTGAGAGTTATGCTACTACAGGAGACCAGACTACACCAACAGCTTTAGTGGAATAATCCCTCCTTAGGAACAGAGGGAAGCTTGAAAACCAGTGTTAAGGAATACACTTCACCATGGAAGTGGATATTCTGCTGGCACTCAAGTACTGAGCCATAGAATGGATCCCTGTTCCCACAGATGGGCTGTGGATGGTCCAGCTTAGCTTGGAGAAACCACCTGCTGCCCTGAAGAAACAGCTCATGGCTGGATCTTCCTTGTTGGCCATGAGAAAACTGGGGAAGAGCCTGAGCCATGGGATACTTGGATAATTTTTTAGCCCTGAGCCAACAGAAAACTGATTTGCAGCTGAAATCAAGTATTGGTCTTGATCAATCAATCAAAAGGCAATGGGGGAAGGTCACACTATCGCAGTTCACTAAACCCGCAAGGCAAACAAAGCTGGTCCCCTGGCACAGGCTCCACATACAAAAACTCAAGCAAAATCTTGATTGCTGCAGGAAGAAATAGAACACAATCAGGGATTTTTACATAGTTAAGTTGACAAGATGCTCAGGTAGCAGAACTACAGTTATGTGAATTATCACATAATTGATAGTAACATGGTTATTATTCTTATAGGATAATTTATTTGTGTCAACCAAGTTGGTGTTTCTTTTCCATTCTGTTGTAATTCCTTTTTCTTTTATGAAATGTAATTACATTTCCACAAACGCCATGTCTGCAGAGGGAGCATGCCAGAAAGCTGTCAGCCTTTTACTCGTCCTGCTGCGCTGCCAGATGCAGAATGCATTGATTTTCTGAAGACCATGAGGTGTCTCATTTTGCCCAATTCTCCACGTCTGGGTGAAGCCACACGTGCAGACATCAGCACAGCCACTTTGCAAAGGTGGCAGCTCATAAGATCACTGAGTTCAGTTCCCTTCCACCACAAGCCACCTATGTTATTAGGCTAGAAAACAGTACTGAAAGACTGAGAACTGCTGCTTCCACAGCAGATTACTCCAGGCCTGCTGCAGCCACCTGAAAGGCAGGACTGCACCAATATGAGCAAACATAGAAAGAGTTTTGCCATTCCCAGATTCCTGTGGAACAAATGTGGAATTTTGCCGTGCCTTTTTCATGACAATGTTTTTGCTATCTTCTACCACCTGCCCCATTAGTAAGCTAACAGAAATGAGAGCCTAAGTCATCTTAGGGTAAACTTTGTTATTCTTTATTAATGCTCTATAAATCAGTCTTGTTATAAATCAGGGAATGTTCATTAATCAATTCTCAAAAAATATTTTATTTGGCTAAGAGTGTCAAATCGTGAAAGTAACAAAGCAAAAATTAAAACCATGTGCTAGAAGCGGGTTCATGACTGCATGCTTACGTCAACAAAGCCTCATAACTGCACAAATAATTACCATAGATCATGTTAACTTTCATTAAATAAAACCATGCTGAAAACCAGTAGTACAATCCTTATAAAGCACACATGTTTTCTAATACATTTGTGTACTCAGGACAGCATTTTGCGCTCAGTTAACTGCAAACTTGGGCTGCATATGTGTAAACGTGGGCAGAATTTTCCCTGCTGGCTTTCTATACACAGACATACTAAAAAATGGTGACTGAAAACCCCATTTCTAGTACTTTGCTCTGTAGGCAGAGCAATGTTATCCTCATTTTCAGACAGAGCAATGTTGCTGAGTGACAGAAACAGAGGACTAAAGTTCAGGGCTATGCAGACTTCACTCTTTAGCCTGTTAGTACCCTGTTATTTAATCTTTGATAAGCCATTTGAAACAAATATTTAAACCTGGCTGAGACCAGGTTAGTGTGAACTGATTTGTCCATTAATTAGGATGCAGTCCCTTAACTGTGTACTACCTAGGTCTGGTTTCCTTAAGATAAAGTTAGGCAACACTATCGACATTTAGGAGAAGTCAGTAATAAAAAGCACTGCCAAGAACACAACAGAAATAAATCCTCCCAGAGAAGAAAAGTTAAACAGCAAAATAACATATCAGTTCCCTGTGCAAGCTAACTCTGCCAGTGAGAGGTGTTTAGTTGGTATCCCTATCTGTTCTAGAGCACTAAAAAAGTATTTGAGAAAAGAAACCATCACATTTATCACACACAAAAGTCTAAAGCAGATCTGACCCAAGAGCTGGGCCAACAGAACATCATGGTCACTTCCCTAGATGACAGCAAACCACAGGAACCACATGAGTTTCAAATTCCAGCCTGGGCCCATTTCTAGGCCAGTTTTCTTCTTTTTCCACGTTTCTGTTTACTGATATTTATATTACAGCAGTTCCTAGAGGTTCTAAGTGATATCACACTGCTACTGAACTAGGCAACGTAAAAAATAAATACAGCAAAATAAAACATACTGAGAGGATCTCCAAGCAATTAGAAATTAAAGCAGACAAGAGGGGAAGCAAAAGCTGTATCATACTCATTTTGCTTACCCCATGCTCAAGTCAGTGAAAACTGGAGAGAAGGTACAGATACAAGGCTAGGTAAAAAGTACTAAAAATAATTTACAATTTAGTTGAAATTTAGGTAACAAAACCCAACCAAGTGATCCATGTGTTGATCATCCAGGTGACAGCAAGCTGGGGTAACACAACTGTCATTGAGGCACGTGCAGCCTGATCATACAGCAGTGCAATTCTTTGCACTGTTCCTCTTGCTGCAGGCATGTCCTGGATACATGCTGCTCAGAACTCTAATGATTTCCAATCACAGTAAGTATAAAAATGAATCCCTTAGAGCTGCAGAGAACACAGAAGCAAGCTCTCCCAGAAAGACTCAGAAGGCAGGGGGAAACAAAACGAGTGAGCTTCCCCAAAGTGCTGCTTCTAGAACATCTTTGTGTTTTGTCATTGGGATCTCTCGGGGCTGATCCATAACACTGCAAAGCCTGAGGCTGACTCCAAAAGGCAAAACTCCTGCCAAACACAGGGCACGGACACCTGGGCATCGCCTCAGCCTGTCTGTGCAAGTGGCTCCTATTTAAGTTTCTATGCACTACTGGTTATCAAATGGGTGGCTGTTTAATTTGCACAGCAAAGCCTACCCTGGGGAGCTCGTACTTTAAGCATTTTAAACAAACATTAGCTACAAATTCTAAAATGGGGCATTTACCAGGGCTTTTACATGCATTCAGTTGTGTAGGAAAAATAAATAGAAAAGAAGATAATTTAAGCCTTGGCATGGATGGAGTTTCATCTCTGAACTTTAGCACCTGATGCTTATTAATCAGCTGTGGCCTGAATGTTGGCAGAAACAAAAAATATTCTGCCAGGATTCTAATCAGAGATAAGCACCAACTGAATCTATAGAATAAACTCTGATTCGCTGCACAAAATTCAGGTTATGCAAAAGCCTCTCCTGATCTGCAGCAGGACAACCCATCCAGTGTTGGGGCAGGACTGAAAGCCCCTGACGTGCAGGGAAAACAAATGTCTGCCCTGTCACAGGCCTGGTGCACATAGCACCCATTTGCTGATGAGCTGCATTGATTCTGTGAAGTGTCCCATGAAATAGGCCTTCAAAGCAGTACAGAAAAAACCCACCCCGAAAGAGGACAACCACTGTGAAAGCCACAGAACCTTCTTTGTGTCTCTGCTCTTCCCTCCGGGCCGAGGCCTTCACCATGAGCGCACACAGCAGGATGGAGGGAAGCCGTGGTTATTCCCCGGATCCTGTGGGCACTTCCCTCCTTCACCTGACTCTGAATCTGTGTTCTGACATTTCAGAGCCAAACTCACTCCTTTAAATCACTTTAGGCAGACTGTTATGGCAGCAAGGTGCTGGATTAGCATAGCTACAGGTGGCCAATATAGATCTCCATCACAGGGATGAGAGGAGAAGGCTTTGCTGAAAGTTTCCAGATAGAATAAGAAGCTGAATAATTAATCAAAAATAATTGAGTTTTATCTGCACTTCCCTTCCTTGCCTTTTTCACATTTTTTCTGAATTATCTAAAGACGGCCAGGAAAGGAAAGGGGAGAAAATTCCACAATAAAAGGAGGAAAAAGTGAAATAATATCATCTCTAAGGGATGTTAAAAAGCAGAAAGCAGCCCATGCATGTGCAACCTCAAAAATCCAATCTCTCTGTCTGTGCCTGCTCATTCACACAGCTGCCTTCTGTACAATTTTGCCCACACACTTCAAGTACATGACTAGAGATGTTGAACTTCACTTTCCCCTCACCCCATAGAAAATTGGATTTTTAATTAGAGGAAAATGTCTATTTTCCTTGAACATAGTAATTACATTTTTTCCCCTAAGTCACAAAGCTCATTTGGGAAAGTTTTACCTGAATGTTTTTGTTTGCCCAAATTGAGAGGGAGGTTGGTGGTGGAAATAAGTGAGGGCAAGGGCGAAGTTTTTTCTACATTTTTATTTTGGAATAAAAGGCTGGATTTCCTGAAAATGTTGAGATACGGAGTGTGGCAAAGTCTGCAAATTACACTGAAAAATTAATTCAAATTACACATGTATGTTAATACTCGGTGAACACTTCCCTCCCCGAGGAAGGGGTCGGTCCATGGGATAAGCCAGCTCATTCTTCTCCTCCCTGAACTCGGCTGTAACTCTCCAGCCGACTCAAACAAGAGCACTTGTGTGCTGAATTGCTGGATGGTTGCTAATGCAGACCTTCACTGATTTCACATTTATCCATATGACCCTTCCTGAAAGCAGCCTGAGGCACAAGCTGAGCCCCTGCTCGAAAACCAAAATCAGCAAGTGTTTTCAACCCAGGAGAAAGGAGCTCAGGGACAGCAAACCCAGTCCCCCCAGTGCTAGATACAGCTGTATATATGACAAAGGGGGAAAAAAGGTTCAGTCCAGACTACTTAACCAACAGAATCAGTCTGAATCCAACTTCTACTTCAGGCTGAAGTACCACACATGCAACAAGGGCAAAAGGGACTTGTTTCTGAAAACAAAGTTACTTGTGGGGTGGACTTGCTTCATAATAATAACAACCAGGGCCACTGCA
The DNA here is from genome assembly GCA_013397115.1 of Edolisoma coerulescens. NCBI lineage: Eukaryota > Metazoa > Chordata > Aves > Passeriformes > Campephagidae > Edolisoma > Edolisoma coerulescens. The sequence continues at coordinate 1,250,561 of VWZW01005507.1, read as the reverse complement.
GGTTTGCAAAATAGAGACAATTCTCACCTGTTAGTTTATATCCAAGGGGAACCTGTGCCAGTGGCAACCATTCGATGTTCCCAGGCATCAATCTGGTGTTCAGGACTTAGCCCTGTTCACAGAATAACTGAATATATGTTTGACAGAAAATTCCATTAGCAGGAGCTTTGTTAATGTTTTTCTCACATGACTCCTGGAACTTACTGCGTGTGTTCAACCACAAGTAACGAATGTGTTTTGGGAAGGAGATTCTGCAGAAATGGTCAGGATATAATGATCCATAGGATGTAGGTAGCTAGGAGAATGGAAAAGGGGGAATTCAAGCAATTCAGAATGTGAGCCAAAGACTCACTTGTTGCCTTTTTTTTGGTCTTAAAATTAAAAGTTAGATACTGTTAAAGGGAAAGGAGTTTTGACCTCGGTATTTATTTAGGATTTTTGGTGTACCACATTGTCCAGGTGGAGTGTGCCGAAATGCACACCGGAGTGTACAAACACGATAAATCACATATACAACTTACAGGCCTTGCAAATTAGCATATCTATCAAAGATTCCTCAATGAGAGACTTGAATCAATCCCCCCATTCTGAGGAATCTCCCCCCTGGATGGGCCTATCTTAGTTTACAGGATGTGTTCCAGAGAGGACTTTGGTGTCTGGTGCTTTCTGACCCTTAGAAGCGAGGCTTCCAGGATGTTTGGTCTCCTGGCTTAATGGAACATGGGGTATCAGACTTAGGGAATTACAAGTATGTGGGCTAAAAGCACTAAGGATATATAAAAGTTATATAAAAGGTTATATAAAGGGGTATAAAAGGGGTACATAAAAAAGGCAAAAAATCATCATGGCATCAACTGAACCCAGCAGGCTTTGGATAAAATTTAAGGTTAGACACATATGTTGCAAACACTACAAAGAAAAAGGGCAGAACTGATCCTTTCAGGGAGCAAACAGAGATGGAATAGCCCTTGAAAGATGTTAGAGGGCTGGAGCTGTGATAGGAATAAAAATGGCATGATCCCGCAAGAAGGTAAAGAAATAGCGCAGGAAGCTTGGCTGGATTTGCTCAGCAATGAAGATTCAGCAAACAGGGACACCAGAGGGGAAGGGAGGTGCATCCTTTAGTAGCTGAACCCATTGCTGGAGCCACCTGGGAACAGCTCTGATGGTGGAGATGGAGTTGCCCTCACTGATGCTCACTGACACCCATTTCATTTTAATAATGAAAAAAAGGAGGGTTATGGAAGCTTTTCAATAAACTGCACTTGTTTGAAAGGAAGAAAATGGCCACAGAGCACATTATGAGGGGAAATGTCTTCCCTATTAAAAAGAATGCTTAGTTCAGGCATAAAAAGTCCTCGGAAACTGAGTTGCATCTGCCCTGCCCCTCCGTGCATGCTGCTAAATCTTACCCATTCCACTTCCACCCGCACCTCAGCTCAGCTTCCTCTTTCCCACTGACCCCTCAGATGTGGAAATAATAAAGGAGAAATGAGACACTGCTCTTGTTTTCTGAACCATAGCAGCTTCTCCTGAATTTATTGTCGAGATCTATTTTTTGGCAGGAATAACAAGAAAGGTCGAACTGGAACACAGCTGCAGGTGTGCAGCTACAGCCCACACCGCTGCTTTGTGTGGGGATGAAGGGAAACATGGGAGGGTTTAAACAGTGCCTGACAGGCCACAGGCTCTTTTATCTCTCTTTGAGGGATGCTGGAGGGGAGCAGATTAGCTGCTGCTCCATCAGATACATTTTTCCTGCTGATTTCTGGGCTGGGCAGCTTTGTATTACAGCTGATCCACACATCTGGCCTTTTTCTTCTTTGGTTTTCTTTGCATGTGGTGTTGGAAAAGCCAACAAGAGCAAATTCATCTGAAATCAAAACCAAGTCAGCACCAACAAGAGACTAGAAAAAGGGCTTGATATTTTCACTAGCACAAGAAAGCAGAGAAGCTCTTTATGCTCAGCAACAAAACAGAACAAGTGCTGTGGGGAATGAAGAGATACTGACATTTTCACTAAAAAAAGGCATTGATACAGGAATTACATTTTGCTGATGTCTCCCTTTAGGCCTTACAGATCCCGTTTGGGAGTGGAACAGACCTTGCATTAAGCATTTGGGAAATTTGTTATTTGGAAGAGGCAAAACCTGAAGCCCAGCAAGAAAACAGGACACGACTCTGCCCATATTGCTGGGGGCACAGCAGAGATCTCACAAAACCTGGTTCCATTTGATTCAATTTGTGACTGCAAAAATATATATTTCCTTTCCACTGTTGTCTCTCAATGTCACCACTGCACAAAGGTACCCGAAACAACTTTGCTCCCAAACAGTTCCCCCTTAGACACCAAAAAAAGTGGCTGCAATATAAGAATTCAGTTTTGGGATGGGAGGGAAAACCCCCCTCAAGCTCACCCAGACAGCAAGTGAACTTCTCCTGCTGTGTTTTTGGACTGGTGAATAGGAATGAACACTTCAGGAAGTGCAGGCTACTTTCTTTATTTGCTTCAACAGGCACACAAGTCAGAAAATTCAGCTTTTTTCCTGCCCCGAAAGCCTGAAAATCAGACTGAAAGCAGTAAGGGCACATCTGTACTGGTGATGCACACATCATGGAGTGGGACCTGCCAACCAGGAGCATATCCTGTGGAGGATATCCAAGTCTCTTTGTAAATGTTACCCATCATCTTGACATCAGGTTCCAGCTCCAGAAAATCTTGGCCTTAAATAAAAATTACATTCCAAGCAGGTGTACTTCAAGTTTCTTTCTAGAAAAGCCAACTTGAAAGCATAAATAGGCCAGCTCTGCCTTAACCATTTGGCCAGTGACTTCAACACAGCTACAAGCAGCATTATCCAAAATACAAACTAAATATATAAGCACACAGACTGGACTGTCATGCTGTAGCTCCACTACAAGTCCCACCAAACTGCCCTTTTTGTAAGTATTAGAAATATGCTTTTAATTCCTTCTAGTTCCAGTACTTATTACCATGGTCAAAGAACAAATGTTGTCTCTCAGTTATTTAAATAACCCTTGTTCCTGAAGCATTCATGTCCTCAGAAGCTACCACACCTTTTCTTGGCTGGGGAACCAAGGCACAGACTTGTGATTTGTCCAAGGCCATATAAAAAGATATTAATAGAGGGAATTTATGTCATGGCCAACATCTGGTGTACATTATTTACAAATAAGTTGGCTCTCTAAAAAAAATAAAATAATAGTTTTTAAGTTTGTTTACAAAGTTGCTGCATGTTGTTTCCACTATTTTATTAAGAGCACATGGAGCCATGCTTCCAAACAGCAGCATTAAAAATAGACTAGGATTCACGGTGGATGAAATTCAAGCTTTGGTTTTGATAAGCATCCAGAAGTCGGGATTAGCCAAACTTCTTTGGTCAGCCAAGAATTTATAGCAAGACATTTATTATGGAAAGCTAGGGTACGAGAAACCTAAACAGAAGCAAGCCAGAGTCTTCCAGACAAATCCATCTGCCATGTAAAGGTGGCCTGGGCTGCCAAGGCTCAACATGCAGGACACCTTAGAGGAGCGAGAGGAAATCATCAGCTGCACGCACTGGAGTTAGAGCAGAGCACAGAAATCAGGTCAGTGTGAAGGAAGATGGATGGTTTCCTTTGGGAAGCAGTTCCCACGGACTGCTGTCAGGTCTCGGTCAGCCTTTACCCACCAGTGCCCGGCCATCATGGACAGACTGCAATGGCTCTGCTCTGAGCAAACCCTTGGCCTGCTGGAATCAGTGTCAGCACTACTGACAGTGTCACATCAGCCATAAAGATCCTCCATTTGGACACCAAGGGGCTGTACACTTGTAGAGAACAGTATGTCACTGATAGCTTGCCACCAAAAGGCAGCAAGGAGAATGAAAAATGTCTGAGCAGTTTGATCTGAAGTATTCAAAGAAGGTCAAATGTACTTTATTACCCACACTACCAGAGTACAACAGATTTTCAGATGAGGATGTTGGATAAGGATTCGCCTTTTACATCAACACTAAATTTTCCCTGTGGAATAGCCCAGTTTGTCAGGAGAAGCTTGAAACCCCTAAGTCTAACAAGGAGTGATCTCCGAGATGTCCAGCTCTGTTCCACTTCCATTCACTGCATAGGTAACCCCCCAAAAAGTCCAGCTGAGAATGTTCACTGCTTACACTGGATTGAGTTACACTTTGCCATCTGAAGACACTGGCCAGGTTACAGAAGGAATAAAGGAGGAGTATCTAGCATTTAGGAATTCATTAAAAAATGTAGATTAAAAGAATGAGAGCACATGGAAAAACAGTAGAGCTCTGACCACACGAAATCTGCCAAACCCAGGATTCTGCAGGAAGGAGATCATAACTGGAGAGCTTTCCTGAGCATGAGTGGGTGACCTTCACATAACAGCATCAACTGGGTGCTTGCATTTTGATTTTCCATTTGATTTTCAGACAGACAGCAAAGGTGAAATGCTCAAATATTAACTTAAAAGGTTGGTAAAACACGGCTTAACCCAAACCTCACTGTGTGCAATTTCTGGGGACTTTAACTACCTGTCTGCACATCTGTAAGAAATGTGTGAGTTTACCTTGGAACCACAACCCTCTGTTCATAAACCTGGAACTAAGATGTACTGAAACAGCCTGCTGTCTTTTTAGGACTCTAACATTTAATCCTGTCAGACTTCTGCAGACCTGGAAATGGTTGGACCTGTTTCTGTCACAGCCAGGAAGGATTACTGCATTCTTTCTCCTGAATTATTTTTACAGAAACTTCAGTTCACCCAAACTAAAGTTGAGGACCTTCCTGTGAGTTGAATATCTGGCACTTTAAAGAATAAGGCAGATTTACCCGCTGCAAAACCAGAATACTGATACCAGACTGCACCCAGATGCTGCTCTGAACTATTTAATCAACAGGGTAAGGATCTCTCATCATCACTTTCCCTTGCTGCTCTGTACCTTCAGACGAATTTAGGACTGAGACTTTCTTTACCTGGCACAGCTGCTTCTGGGATTTTTCTCCACTCTATATCCATTTCTCTTCCATCATCACCATCCACATCACAGCAGATCTTGCTGCTTCCAGGGTTCTTATTTGCTGCAGATCCTGCTTTATCAGACTGGGGCCAAATCCACACCAGCTTGTGCACTGTGTGATCAAACTGGTGCAAACCAGCGATGCTCAGAGGGCAATTTGCCAGTTGAAGGTGCGTCTGCTTGTTGGCAAAACAGGGCCAGGCTTTGAGTTTCATGTTTTAGAAAGTGCTAACTTCTCAAAACTGAGTGTAACTTAATTCTCCCCTCAGATGATCTGTGGTCTGTTCAATACAGTGAGAATAAAGACAAATGAGTTTTCCTTCACCTGCTCTTTTGCCTCACCACAAAGGTACAGGTATCCCTGTCAGTCTCAAGGCCTGTGGGACAAAGTCAAAGAAGGGAACTTAAAGCTCTGTTTATGAGGAGTTTAAATTTGTTATAAAAGTTGGTTCTGTCCACCTGGCATCATTTAAGCAAACAGGTGAATATCACTCGTTGAAAAATAATGGGCTTGAGTCTCCACTCAACTCTAATGGATTTACATTGTTACAACTCTGAACAGACCCATGGGATGTTTATGCCCTACAAATAAACAGAAGTAGCTTTTCTTTCAGCAAATACAATATGTTTCACCCTTATGATCGATGTTTCCACTACTGAAGGAAATCCCAGTCCTACTTGGCTAACCCCAGTATTAGTCAATAATGACTTTTAGAGTATTCAGCCAATCTTCCGGGAAAAACAATATTATATATGTGTTTTGCCAAGGCAGAAGTCATAAGCAAAGATATTGGACCAGCTGACATAAATTAGCACAGCTCCATTGACAGAAGCAGCACAAACTAGAAGCTCTGCAAGAGAAAAGAAATAATAAGGAAACTTCCCTACTAGTTATAGGAGACAAAATTGATGTTTCAATTACCATATTATCCTAAATCATTGGTAACAATAGTTGGGATGATTTAAGTTCTTTCTATATTTTTCTTTTTATTTTCCCACAGCTAATTTGAAAAATAGCTCCACGTAATACACACACAAGCAAAAATTAAATTTTCTTTTAAGGTAAACAGACTCTAATTCAGATTTTTGTTATCAGAATGGGACTCTGAAGTAGTGTATATGAAATTCAGCTTTTGTATGGTACTAAAGGCTACAGCAGATGATGCTGGAGAAGACCTGGCCAAATCTTTACTCAGCTGCTGCAAATATCTCTTCCCAAATGCCCAGTTTTGTGTGAAAGAAAGGACTGCTCTGTCTAGATGTGCCCAAAAGGTGTCCATGGGCAAGACCTTTGTCTGGAGTCATCCCAAAGAAACTTCAATGAATTCACACCACACAACTGGAGAAGTGAAAAAATCAAAGACAAAAGCACTTGGCTTTCATACATCAATTAAAATAGAAACGATCTCTTTTAAAAAGCCATGTCCAATTTCAGAAAAAGAAAAAAAAAATATTTTTCAAAACACAGCCTGCACAAAAGCAGCAATCTTGCTCATTCCTAACAAAGAGGTCAATGTGGCCACCTTTAATCTTTTTGTTACAGAAACACTCCTTTGGGTTGATTGTAGGACCAACAGCCCTACAAGTTACCCAAAGAAGATCACATCAAATGTTTGTGCTGATAGAAATTTGGCAGCTAGAAGGATAAAGTGTTGGGGGGTGAATCCCCACCTGGAATAAATGGATTCCTGTGCACTGCTGGGCTGTGCTGATCTCCAGCAGCTGATGGTCTGGCCCTTTGAGTCTCCTCCATTGTTCCAAGGCAGCCCAGTCGGTTCATGACCCGCCTTGCTCTGACACCCCATAAACTTGAGCATTTCAAAGGAGCAATGACCCTACCAGCTTGTCTACTGTCTCTGATTACCCCAGGCCAACCCACAGCTGTTCCTCATCAAAAAAACTAAAGGAATAAACCCTCCTAATAGCAACCCAAAAATCTAACTGGCATTTTTCCACTCTACTTTGCATATTTGAGTGCTGGTTTGCTTATCTCCCAGCCAGTGCTAATTATAAAGTTATTAACCTCTCTGTGAACTTCATTCGTATCAGAACCTGCTTCCTTTCCCTGCTGACATGCAAAGGCATGAGGAGTACTCAATTTAAGAGGTGGAATATTCATCATAGGAAATGCTATTACTGGGATACCTTGTCCAAAACCACTATCCACATTTTCTCTACAGCTGAAAAATCATATTGAAGTCAAAGACTTGCTGGTTTGTGGTCTACTGAAACAGTTTTAAAACTACATTTATTTACAACCCTGCTTACCCTGCTCACGTAAATAAGATGAAATAAGTGATGTTGCTCTGCCAATAGAAAAACTTGCACACCAGTAATTTTGTCTCTTTAAAACCACGTACAATAGGGTCCATTTGTGATCTTTTTCTGACTTGTAACAGGGAAATCCCTACTTTCTATATACACACAAAGATGTCAAAAAGCAAACACTGCAGGTATAACAAATTTGGCAGAATCACTTCTTACCTGACAGGTGGATCAGCCAGCAGAGAGTGTGTGCCTCCAGGAGAAGACTCAGGTCTCCAGGAGAACTATCAATGCTGCCTGCAACAGTCACCTGTTTCATTTTTGGGAGGCAAGAAAAACAAAACAGCCTTTCTGAAGCACAAGTCTGACATGAATTTCATTGAAGTTCACAGAAATGCTTCCTGTTAATTTCTGTGAGCTTTGGATCAATTCCCGTATTTGGCAACTGAAGGGATGCTCGTGCACTGGAGATAGGAGTAGCTAAAAATAAATCCAGTAACAGAACTGAGGTTCTCTGCTTGTGTGGAGGCTCCTGGCAGAAGCGTTGCTCAGAGAGAATATGTTCAAGAAGAAACATAAAACAAAAGTTTGCATTGTTTCTCCTTAGTAACAGCAATATTTTTAATAATGTGCTCTTGAGCATACCTTTAAAAATAGAGCTCTTTTTAGGTTTGCTCACCTCAAACTACAGGTAGAGGGCACAACAGACAAATCCAAGCAACCAAACTATTAATTAGTGCAAGTTCCTGTGGTGCCTGAGCCCACATGTTACTGCAGAAGTTTGATTTTGGTACCTGATGGCTCAGAAGGTCCAAAAATCACAAGCAACGAGCTGCAGGGTTCTCTCTCCCTGTCCCCAAGTCTCCAACACACACAAGGGCAAAATCGTACCAGCTGAAGACAGCACAAAGCTCAAACTGAGTTTTGCCCATGATGAGGAAATAAGTTGGCATCAGACACCACCAAGTACCCTAAGGCTTTGCCAGAGCTACTGACTTGCGTGCAAAGCAGTCAAAGGCTGCTCTGACACACAGCAAATAAAGCTGAAAAAATGACATCTCTGCTTGTAAAATTCAACCACATGGATTAACTCAGATATATTTAAATACTGCAGTATAACCTTTCGTATAGGTTCAATTTTATTTTCAGATGGTACCTCAAACACCTGGACCTCTTACTGCATTTCACCAAAGGAGAAAGAAGAGAAAGGAAGATTCAAGCTGAAATCTTCTTAGCCTAACTGTGCCCACAACAGAGGTGGGAACCAAGTGCAAGAAAGCCTCTGCTTTATTTGCACAGATACAGACATATCTTGTTGCTCTCCTGCAGCACAACTGGGGAGAAAAATCCAAACTCAGCAGCCAAGAGTTCCTGAGCACACTGTGATTAAGGACATCTAGGGTTTGAGAGGGAAGTGAAGCAGACAGAGTAGCAAGCACCCTTCCCACTGCAGCACACAATTAGGCAGAGGAGCAATGATACGAATCCACAGAATACAGAATTGGCTTCTCTTCCCTTCCAGGCCTCCTCTGGAAAACCCCCACAAGTCACCAAAGTCCCAAGGATGGTTCACAGAGACGACTTCCCACCTGGATGTGAACCCAGGACTTGAATCCAGATATATTGTTCCAGAGCAATCTGTCTGGAATAAACATGGCAATACCCTCACTCGTGTAAACAACCCAAGTTGTTTATACTTCAAGTTCAGACATCCATGTCAGCTGGTCGAGGGCTGCATGTACTGATCTTGCTCGGTGGTGAAATCCCAGTAAAGCAATAAAGCTGTGGAATGGGGGTTTGCTGGATAAAACTGAAATGCAAAATTTTATTTTAATTTTTCTTGTAAATGAATGAACAGAAAAAGTTTCAGCAGTAAGCCTGATGCAGGCTGAACTTCTGCAAACCTTTGAAGTGAACACTGACAATTTGTATTTCAGCTTTTGAGGGGAGGCAGGAGAAAAGGAGCAGAGTTAATGATTTCTCCAAATCTTTTGCAAAATGGTTTCTTTGTGGTGGGTTTTTTGAGGGGGTTTTAATTTTTTCTTTTCAATCTTCCTCTTACACTTAAGGGGTGTTCCAAAACTTTTATTTATTTCTTTTTTAACCTGATTCATCAAGAGCTGCTGATCTGCTGAGCCATGCAGATTAGTAAGGCAATTCATGAATGCATTCTGATCTTTGTCCAGTGTGAGAGCATATTTATGCATGTAAACTCTCATATATAGGTATATTAATTTACAGTTTATTTAATGACTTGCATGTATAACTTTTAAAGCCCCAATCTTAACCTGATCATGCTACTCCAGTTCTTATAAAAGACTAGAAGGTGTGCACAGAAGGCTGCAGAAATCAGAGGTCCTATTAACTCCCACCGAGTTGTAAATCTAAAATCCTGCACTGTCACTACGGAGACTCGGATCTTGGAGACCCTGCAGGAAACAGGGCATATAGTCCAGGACATCTCATTCCTCACTGCCCTGCACAGCCTCTCTGACATACTACAGAATGCAGCATTTCTTCCACAGCAGTTCTAACTCAGACTGTGGAGAAATAGTCACCTCTTCCATTGGGTGACCTGGGGGAAAAGAAGCCCAGCTTGGTTGTGTCAAATGCAAGCTTTGGGGTTTACAGACAAAGCAAAAAAAAAAAAGTCATTCCTCATCAGCCTAAAGTGTTGGATTTCAAATCACTTTTGCTTTAAACCAGAAATTTTAAATTTTGCATTTGAGAAAACTAAGTTTTTCAAAGGAATTTGCCTGTACTTACACTTCTCTTCACGTGTTCAAAATGCTTTGTACAAATTAAAAAGCCAGAAATTCTAAGCAGGTAAAAGCTAGGTTAGACACTTCAGATTTCCAAAAATATAGTGATTAAGCACTATAAAAGTTTCAACATCTCTTCCAACCACCCAGTACTTTTAGCCAAGATTTTTTACTGCTTTGTCCCAACCTTACAGAGAGTGCATGAATTCCAGCAAATCTGTGATTCACTGCAGTAACTCAGTTTTGTTCAACGAGCCCTTCAACTGCAGACTCAAAACCACGCTAAGGCTTGAACCCAGAATGAAAAAAAAAATATTTTGTTTTCCTAAAAGTAGAAATGGAATTCTATAAAGAGGAATAGTGCTGCTTGCCTATGAAACATGGTATTTTATGCAGATACAGTCAGGTACAACACTGCCCTGGGCTGAAAGACCACGCTAAGTTATCACAGCAGTGGAAGGGTGGAAGGAAAGGAACAGTGCTGTGTTTGAAAATTCGAACTGAATTTAAACCCTTGGTCAACAACACTATTCACCTGTGTGCTGATCCCAAGGACTGGACTGGAAGAACAGTGGGTTTTTTCATTTGTTTGGTTTTTGCAAGAGCCTTACCCAGCTGGCAATGGGGGAGACCAGCCCTAGAGGTGCAGAACAGGCAGCTCCTCTGGAGGCAATGCCGACAGCAGGCACTGCACCTTCCACTGCACAGGAATTGGTTATAGTGTCCCTGCCCTCCTGGAGCAAAGCTGCCATGAAGTCAGGATGTGAAACCCAGTGTCAAGAAAGGTTTGGAGGTTTTGGAATCAGGCCAGGGCTGGGCAAGCAAAGATGGAGAAATTCCAAATACCATGAGAGAGTCAGGCAGCAATGGTAGGGCTGAGCGCAGCTCAGCTTGGGGCCCGTTTTAACTATGACTTGGGGGTTTTGCACTACAGTTTTATGGACAAAAGCAGCTGCCTGTACAGTGGGGAAGTGACAAGGAGGACAACAGAATAGAATGCTGGAATGGTTTGGGTTGGAAGGGACCTTAAAGATCACCTTGATCCAATCCCCCTGCCATGGACAGGGACACCTCCCACTATCCCAGGTTGCTCAGAGCCCCATCCAGCCTGGCCTCAAACACTTCCAGGGATGGGGCAGCCACAGCTTCTCTGGGCAACCTGTGCCAGTGCCACCACCCTCACAGTAAAGGACTTTCCCCTAATATCCAATCTAAACCTTCTCTCTTTCAGTTTGAATCCATTCCCCCTCTTCCTGTCACCCCAGGCTCTTCTAAAAAGTCCCTCTCCATCTTTCTTGTAGGCTCCCTTTAGGTACTGGAAGGCTGCAGTCAGGTCACCACTAAGCTGACTCTTCCAGGCTAAGCAAACCCAATTCCCTCAGCCCTTCTTTGTAGGAGACGTGCTCCATCCCTCTAATCTAAGAAGTTAAACATAATTTTTTTTAAAAAGGCACATTTCATTTTGCTAGAGGTAAGTTTCACACACACAGTCACACTAAAGGTTCATTCCTCAGCCCAAATACAGGCATCTACAAGCTGTTTATCTCAATGCTCCCATAATTACAGCAGAGGACAATAACTTCTAACTCACATTTTACCTCCGAGATAGAGAATTACAACAAGCCAGATGTGTTTAAGTATTGCCTATAGCTCCTACTGATGATAAAGGGGGCCCAGGGGACTGGATCAGCTGTGGAAATAACCTGAAGGTAGGCAAGTGGAATTCAGTGACACTGAAAAGTCAGCACTGCTCACACATGCACCAACTCACAGCTTGCATGGCTCAAGCACCAGTTTCCTCCTCCTCCTCCTCCACAAGAAAGACAGGATGATTCAATGTCTTTCCAGGTGTACTGAGCATTCCCTGCTCCCCTTCAGACTGCTCCACACACAGCTCCTCAGCACATCACCAAGGCAGGTCTGTGGCTCGGGAATGATCTTGACCTAGGATCTGGGTGAGGATTTGGCCACCAGAGCAGTAGTGTGCCAATAGCAAGGCAAGTTAAAAATGCCATTGGACATAGAACAGATTTTGTTTTTCCCACTTAGCTGTAAATACCAAAGCAGGGTGTGCAATTCAAACAGTGCCTTCTCATTCTGAAAGGGTTTAGGCTGGGAATTTGCTGTGTCCATGGAAACACCAGGAAAAAGGATTTCAAGTGAGATTTCCACTTTCTACCACTTGCTTTCTTGAGTCTTTTCACAATGCATGAGTTTCTGTTGGGTTTGCTTGCAAACAACGACCTGGGCTTAATGCCACCTGACAGGCAAGCGCAGCAAACAGCTTCTCTTCATTATCCTGCTCCAACCCCACTTTGGAGTCTCACGTGGAGGCAATAAATACTCCTGGATTAACATCCAAGATACAGGTGGGTAGAATAGAGGCATGCACACCTTACCCTGAGAACGGGCTGACATAGTCCATGCTTGGGATGGCTTTGTTAAAGCAGTCAGCAGGGTAGTTGGAAGATGAATAATTGAAGAAACAGCTTCTTTAATATGATCCATGGGCAGCATGTGGTGCAACTTTCCCTCTGTTTCCCCCTCCCCAACAAGAATTCTTCATATCAAGCTGGTTTGGTGCTAAGTGCACATATCTAGGAGGCATTTCTCTCCAAAATTTGGGTCCAAACACACATCAAAAATAACAGTTCATCCGTCACGGTTGGGAAGCATGTATGACAAGAAAATATTTGCTTTGCTCTGGTTTTGTGTTTGGTTTGCTGACCGCTTATATCAAAAAGCTAGAACAGCTTTTTCATCTTGCTGTAGTTTAGAAACATTTATAGGACAGATGGTCTAAATTTGTGGGTTTTATAAACTTAATGAGAATGTAAAAAAAAAAAAGGCGCATATGGGTGCAATATTTCTGGGGCTTCTTTGAGCTGGCCAAGAAGTAGCCCACTGCAGAGGGGAGTAACAATTGCATTGGGAACTCATTCCAAGGTTTACAAACGACTGAGAAGAGGGACTGCCACAGGCTTTCTTCACCCCAGCGGCAGTTTCACTTGCACTGTGTGGTATAGGGAAAACATACATTTATTTATTCTTCCCAGCAAGCAACGTTTCTTAAACTTTGCCTTCACATAACTGCTAAATGGGCTGGCTGGGGTAGCTCAACAAAAGGCACAGGTGGTGCTCCATCCTCTGTCCTGAAAACTTGCTTTTGGTGGCACTCCTTGCTAGGCCCAATAAAGATAAAGAGTTAAGCCATCAGTTCCTCTAGGATGATTAAATTATTTTAGTCCTACGTGCAGCTCTCTCTTTCTCCAGACACCACCATTTAAACAGGACACTGACAACCCAATCTGGCCTTGAGGCCAGACCAGAGCATGGAGTATGGAGGCCTTGGTCCCGCTCCAGGCTCTGTCACCACCTTCGGGCAGTTCAGCATGACTTTTGTCCTCAAGTGGGCTCCAAACAGAGCCACCATGAGCACACAGCGAGGAAGGAGAGTTCTCTCTTCAGGGAAGAACCAAGTATCCCAGTATTCCATCTCTTTCTCCACTTACTCCAAGAGCTAGTGTGTGTAAGCATCCATCAAAGTGAACAGATCAGTGAACAGAGAAAAATCAACCTGTAAGGTCAGCTGAGAGCCCCACTTCCTCACTGGGAAACTATGAATAACAAGCACCATCTTTTCAGGCTCTCAGTACAAGTCAGGCTCTCCATCTAAAAACTTAATCTCACCTGAAACACTTCAGGTTGAAATAAAGTAGGTTGAAGATGTTTTCATGAAACAACATCCTTAGTATAAGACTGATAGTAAGAATCTCCTGTTAGGGAAAAATCCTCATCCATCCAGCTCCCCAGGCTGAAAAAGCCCATTTAAAAGATCAGCTTCCAGTTCTCCCTTATGTGAATTATTAAAATATTCATGAACAAAGTGCAATCCATCAAAACAAGCTCCATTAACTTAAGACCTCAGTTTTACTGTGGACAATCCTCTTCCAATGAAACAGACAAGGAGGTATGAACCTCAAATTATTTTCAGTGAAATATTTCAGAGTGTTGGCACATAAGCTGTCATTTTTAGTTTGTGCATAAACACAGCATTAAGAAAAACAATTCTCTCAAAATTATTGTCTAAGCCCCTTTCTAATCTTAGGCGTGCACTGTTTCATTTTACACCCAGCTGCTGCTTCCAAAATCTTCTTCAGGGTTCTGATTTTTTTGTATTATTCTCTTTAAATGTCACAGCTCAGTCTATGGTCAGGTGTGAAATTCCTGGTGAAGGAACTGTGCAACACTTTGAGGAAATCTTGAACAAATCCTTTATCCCACTAATTTCACGGGGAATTTAAATGAGCAGGGCTTGCAGACTGTGTGGGCCTTGCTTTAGCTTAGATTTCAGGCTCTCTTTCACCAGTCAGCTGAATTGAAATCTCACTTATTAACAAGCAGAGCAAAAGCAGCACAGGGCAGTGCTGTGCCCTGGTCTGACCTCCAGGATTCCTCTGCACGTTATCAGTTTGAGACAAGATTGCTGTGTGTATAAAGGGCTTATTCCCAATGATAAGTCATCTCAAGATGGGATCCAACAAAATCCAGCTATGCTGGGAGCAGAAGGAGGCTGTGATTACACGAAATCACCTTTTCATGCAAGGCGGAAGCACGCCTGCCCCCCCCCCACCCCCTACCCACCCCCACCTCCCAATAACTAAAGTTCTCAACAAACGTTCAGCAAATATTTGGACAAACAGCCAAGGACTTCTCAGAACATCAAATGATTATTAAACCTTAAACTGCACTTTCCAAAAATAATTTTCTGCTGCTGTTGTTTGTTTGTTTGAAAAGAAGGGTAGTAAAATCCACAGATGTGTACAGTCATAAACCTTTAGATGAGACTCAATTTCCTTGATGTCCAACGATAAAATCCACTAATAAATGTGTACAGATGCAAAGGCCTATTTGTTGTCCTGTCAAGTCAGGCCATGTGGAACAAAAAACCTAAAAGCAACCAGGAGAGGAACTAATGATGTAGGCTTGCCTCTGCCAAGATGCACTTACTGCAGTTCCTGTGACATTTAAGGAACATAATGATGGGACATTCCTTTTTAACTTTATTGTTTTGTCAAAAGCGGGGTTTTACAGCTGAAGATCACGTTCCCAAGATAGTCAATTAGGTTATGCAGATTTACACACACACTGTGATCTCCTTTGTGCAGCATGACCAGTTTCTTTGCTAACAATCACTCACATTTGATGACAAAGATGGGGCTGGTGGGGCTGGTGTCAATATCTCCCATATAGAGCCGGATTATTTTTTATTTTTTTTATTTTAAATGCTTTCCATGAAAAGCTCTTTAGATCTCCTGGTGCATCAAGACAGCTTTTCTTTTTTTAATCTCCAGATAATTATTTCTGAATGTGCAAATACAGTTTTCAAGAGGAAAAAAACCCACTCTCTGGAGTAACCAAACACCAGATTTCCGCAGTATGAAAGCCATTTTAAGGCACTGTGGTGTGCTTCGTGGTTAGCCCTGCTTCTACTTAATTAGGGACCTAAGTTATAAGTCCACAGCTGCAGGAGAGCAGTAAATAGCTATTGCTGACTTCCTTATTGCCAATATGTACATCATGATTGCAGGGTGAAGAGCAGGGAGCTTTTGGTAAACACTGCCTTGTGCAGCAACACTACTTTGATGTCATAAAAATGCTGTTACATATTTTAAAGTCTTAATTGTGGTCCACTGCGGTGCTGTCAGCTTCCTGGTGGAGCACTAACCCTTTCCGTGATTTCTGGGGGATGCAGAACACTTCTTTGCAGGTTTCCTAATTAATGCAACCTATCCTCACTGATTGCAAACCACCAACCCCCCTATGGGACATGATATCCATGCTGGGGAGGGAGAGGAGAGGGGGGAAGGGAAGGAAAGGAAAAATGTCCCCCCCCCAGTATGAAGGGCACTTGCCTGCTCCATATTGTTCTGATTAACAGCATCCGCTTGCTTACTGTTAGGAACACAACCCCACTAAACACCCTGGCCAGAAACCCCTTAATTCAGTGCCTCCAAGACACAGTCCCCACAGCAGTGGTCCCAAATAACCCTGCATCTTTCACCAATCCCTGCTTCAATATCCAAACAAACCCTCCCATCTCAGCACATTCTGGCTTTGTATATGGACTCTCCAGTCTCCCTCTTCTACCTGCATTCTTCAGGTCACCCAAAATTGAAAGCCTTCACATTTCCTACCTAATTTTTTAATGCCCTATCTTTCTTCTAGGCCCACTGTTGCCATCTTAGTAAAATTTTTTTTCAACCAGCTCTCAGCCTTTTTGAGCCCCTCCATGGCAGGCAACTTCTGATTGCTACCCCAGAAATGGTGGAAAGCTGGCTGAAAAAGCCTCAAATCAAAACAAGCAAAGCTTGCAAGAGCAGAAACTCACCTGGTGTCAACAAAACCACTTCTGTTCACAACCCAGTGCCAAGCCCTGCCCTGGCTGCAGGGCCAACTCCTCAGGATGGTGGGACAGACACTGCAGTACCCACCAGCCCTCCTGAGCTCACACTTGGCATTAATCACTGGGTCTCCCCACAGCCACCTGATCCTGAGTGCTCTCTCCTTGTCTGCAGGATCCACTCCTATGCTCTGGGCTTTGCAGGTTGTCTGCATGACCACAGAAGTTCCTCGTGGCCTTCAGAGAATCCATCCTCTGGAGATATCAGGCCATTGGCAAGTAAGATCTCAGCCTCAGAAGAAAGCTTTCAGGAGCTGACAGGACACTGAAGAGAAGGACTTAGGGTCCAGTCCCAGCTCTGCTGTCACCCTCATAAGCACAAAGAAATCTTTTCCTCTTTTCCCACTTTTCTCCACAGGTTTCCACAAAGGTTACAGGAGCCACGAAGACCAGCTCCTGTCAGCACAAGGTACTTGGCAGGTGTGGTGGGCAACACGTAGAGGATGGCACTTGCAAGCTCACACTCTATGTCATGTCAGTAAATAAAAGCCACCTATTCCCACTTAGGCTGAACAGGCTGTCAGGAAAAGGTGACAGCTTCTTCCCCTGTTGCCAGCAATCCATTCAGGGATCAAACACCACCTGCAAACAGGCTGCTGACCTCAGGTAGTCCTTTTAGACATCCTTGTAAACAGAAATAAAGAACAATGCGAGAAACCGCAGAGGGAGGACTTAACATCTACAGAGATGGGATTTGTGCAGTGTCCCTGGTAAACACCAGCACTTTGGAACTTGTCTTGATGAATGGGGTTGTCTGATGGCAACACAATGGGGACTGATGATGAAACGGTGACAAATGGGTTTCCTCCCGGCTGGACTCAGCTATTATTTGCCAGCTGCACAGTCTGTCTCATGGAAACTCATTTTGCAACATGAACACTGAGTTCATGCAAAAAAAAAACCAAGAGTCCTGTCTGACAAAGGCAGCTCCCAGAGCAAGAAGCAGCTGGATTAAAGGCACAGAAGAGGACAACAGCTGTCTCCAAGGGAATTGTAGACCTCAAAGAATGACCCAGCAAAGAGAGAGATGGCTTTAGTTTCTACACCTGCATTTACCAAATCAGCAGAGCATCTGAGATCAGCTTCGACAGCTCACTCTTTGGATAAGGGGGTGGGGATATCACCAATGAAAGGAAACGCAGGGGAAAAAGCTGGCCAGGAGAAAGAAGAAGCGTTAAGACAAATTTAATTGACTTCACAGTAGGGAGCAACAAAAGGAAAGATATTTGTGAAGCCATTAAAAATTGGCAAGGAAAGTAGGGGAAAACAGACAAATCAGTCACACAGGAGAAGAAAAGAGCTTTGCAGAACTGAATTGTCAGGCCATTTCATAGTGACACCCAACCCATTTGGTTATGCTTCGATTCAAGCTGGCTTTGTTGGGCATCCGGGCCTGGAAGGAGCTCTTCTGAAAAGCTACAAACATCACCCCCAGAGCTGCCTCTGGGTGGGAAGCTCCCATCTGGGAGCAGCTTAAGATCTCTACAGGAACACTAACACCTCCCAGTCCAATTACAGAGTTTGAATTTCTGTTCTGAAAGGGCGCACCAAGAACGAGCTAAGGGAACAGAGCCACCATCCAAATACCTTTTCCTTTGCTCTTCGCTGTCCCAAGGGGATTAAATGATATTAAGGAATGCAGTGGGATAAGTTAGAGATTAGAGACAAGTTTTAAAGTCCTGCTTAGTCCCTTGGCACACAGTGGAATTTCAAGCCACATATTATTCCCCTGAAGAGATCCCACAGGATATCACTGATAGTATAGGAGGCACTCAAATGCTGCACCAGTGAACACAGCACAGTGCAACAAACCCCTGAATGAAACCAAGGCCTTAGCATCAGGTATACTGTGGGCTGCTTGGGGATAAATGAAAATAAATAAGAAGCACATGCAAAACCCCCAAGAAACACCACCAAACCAATACATTTAAATAAATAAATAAATAGAAGTTTTCTGCTTCGTTGACTGGCTTTATGTTTGCATATCCAGCATGGCTGGATAGATTTGCCTCAAGGCTCTTTTCATTAGCCTATGAGAAGTTCACCAGAGAAAGAATGTTTTATCAATAAGTGCCAAACTACTGACTCAGAGCATAAATTGTCAGAGGTTTCATGCTTAAAGTAGATGGCCAACTTCTCTCTCATTTCTAAAATCAGATA
Organism: Edolisoma coerulescens; assembly: GCA_013397115.1. Classification (NCBI taxonomy): domain Eukaryota; kingdom Metazoa; phylum Chordata; class Aves; order Passeriformes; family Campephagidae; genus Edolisoma; species Edolisoma coerulescens. The sequence goes on along the minus strand of VWZW01005507.1, from coordinate 1,231,872 downwards.
GTTCCTGCTTCTGCCAGTTTCTCTGTGTCACCTGTTGGCCACTCGCTTTGTGTTCTAAGACTTCTGTGTATTTCTAAACTGAGGCTTAACAGTGCTTTTCAACAGAGTCTCTCTTGGCTGCTGTTTGTGAGGCTCTGGAGTCCAGGAACCAGTCTCAATTTCATAAAAAGGTAGCATCAAGCATGAGAGGCCACCATACCAGCTGAAGTCTATAGCAACAAACAACCCTTAAAAACAAACAATTCAAGTCTCCCTTATGCTGTATATATTTTAAAGCCCATACAACGATAAAACTGATTTAGCAGCCAGCAGAACTGGCATATCTTCATTCACAAAGCTGCCCTGAGACACATGTCCCTTCCACTTTCATCTTTTTCTGGGAAAAAAACCCTCCAAAAACTCTTTTATAGGAAAGACCAGTGATCAGTCAGAACCAAACCAAGAGATACAAAAGCCAGGAACACCAAGTGGGGTTCTGCTGCACACTGTTTTGATGAATCATGTCAGAGATGGAGCTTAAAATAATTGTAAAACCATTACCAGAATCCAGATTATAAATGGGTAAATTAGGCAAACTGTCCCCATCCACAGAGTAACTGGAGAGCAGTTTTCAGCATAACCAAAGGTCCACTGAGGCAAAATTAACTCTTAAACTCCTAAAGGGTCACTGCACAGTAGCTCAAGCAGTTCTGTTTACACTGAATGTGAGTGGGTACTTACATACCCACCTACAGGCATGGACTTGTGGATACCCCCAAATTACTGACTGACTCAGGAGGCAACATTTCTGGAAATAATGATTCAGTGCCATGGGGTGGCTGCATGAATCTGTTCCCTCCCATCAAACCCAGCACAGACACCCGTAACCTCAGGTCTGTGGTATTTCTCTCTTTGGAAACATGCAAAAATGTTGGGAGTGTTCAAATATCTTTAAACAGTGTAGAAGATCTTATCTGCTGCGTTGCATGCAGCACCCAATGCTGGCAGGCTACCTGGAAATACCATTCCCTTGGATTTAATTACCAGTACCTACGTTTGTTTCATTTCCTCACCACCCACCAAAAAAATTTAAAAACCAGTTTAAGGTCTATAGAGAGCTCTTCATTGGCTTAGGTTTTACAACATTACCTTAGCTTGGGTGCTTCTTAAAACAATCCACATTAATCTCATCTCTCAATGGACACTGATTTCTAAAACATATTTGTGATCCAAATGATTTCCTTCAAGTTCTTCCAATAAGCTTTCTTTTACCTTAAACATTACAGGAGCATTTCCAGACTGAAATCCCATTCGTGTCCTAGATTCCTGGCATATCCACAGCACAATGTCTATTTTTCAAAGAATGTGAAGTTCTGACAGATGCATGAATAGGAGGCATCACAAGGACTGGAGAAGGAAAAAAAAAAAAAGAAAAAAGAAAAAAAGCCTTAACTCCTTGAAGCAAACACACCTCAAAACCCATTATTTTAGGAAGAACACAGTAACATCTGTCCAGTTCTAATAAGTAAGATTTAGGATAAGAATCTAGTTTAGGAACCAAAAAAAAAATGGTTGCAGTTACACCTGGGATGAATTTGGTTTAGCAGCCCACTTATCTGTACGTTAAAGTTAAATAATTCCCTTTAAACAGCAGGTTATCAAGCAGAAATCAGCAACACCTGCTATATTTGTACAATAACAATAACAAGCTGGGATGCCATTCATTTATGGTAAGAAGAATGCCAAGTTTGCCAAGATTTGTTTTGGCCGCCGGTAAATCTATGTCTAATAGGCAAGTGATGCATTTCATGGAAAATAAGCTGCACCTGGATTTGACTCATACCTTGTCCCCTTGAAAACCTGTCATATCCTCCTACTTACATGTCTCTGATACAATAAACACACGAGCATAAACAAGGCCTGACTCTTTTGCCCTGTCTCTCTCTTCATTCCAGACAGGAAACATAAACCAGCTAACAGCCCGAGATGCATGAAACCATTTCTAAAGCTACTTTGGGCCATTTGTTTAATGTCATCCAGGATCTCTTTTGTGCACTGGACAATTTTCCTACCATGTGTTTGCTTATTGTGTTACCTGCTGCTGCATTTCCATGCAGAGAGAGCTATGTAATAGAAACTGGAGCCAGCCTAGTCTTCACAGAGGTGCCTGATCCTGCACCACCAAGGTAAATAGGAGCTTCAAAAGGGACAGATGGTGCAGGTGGACTCATAAAACGTACCTATATTAATATTCTTGCAGTGAAAACTATGTGAAAAATGTGGAAAAAATTGTATATGGGCTGGAATAGGTATCACATAGGAGATGCTACACATTTGTTACCAGCCATGACTTGAAAAATATCTTATATCTTCACTTTTAGGTCCCAGCATGAAGGAAGTGCACGTGGGTGACAGTGACAGCTTTGGAGGGGCCGTTGAATCAGGCAGCATGCAGGCCATTGTGAGCAATCCAGCCCCACATCCATCCCGGGCACACAGGGAGCAGGAGGGCGGGAATGCGGCAGGGCGGCGCCTCAGCTGAGTGAGGAACTCCCGACACCTGCAAACAGCTGCATTGCTCAGCTTGGACAAGTCACATCACTGCTCCCAGAGCACACGGCAGCAGGGAAAGCAAGGCACTGGCACTCCCACACCAAGATGCCTGTGCAGGAATGTCAGCAATGCTATCCCGAGTTTCTCCACCACAGTAACAGAGGTCATGCACATATTTGATGCATGGAAACCCCTTGCTTTGGAAGGCCCCATTCCCCCAGCAGTTAGAAAACCCCTCAGGCCTGCTACAAGTACGGGGATTGTTGCTGTATGAAAATTCTCACTACTATTTTAGGTTTTAAGTGTTATACTGGCATAATTCAGCCAATTTTCCCCTCTTTGCCCGTCATGTGTCACATTGCAAGGCAGGTGCAAAGCTTGCAGAATTTCAAACTTTCACATTTAACATATTTTTCCCTTCATTTATACATTGACTTTTCCATACAGGATCTACGCATGTCGACACACCTGAAAATGGGTAACTAGATCCCTTTTCCACATTTAATGAGTGCTTCCCTCATTATTCTCCTTCCTGTAGGGCCACACAGGTAGATATAAAAGGGAAAATTAAAATGACTCAAAGTCACTTTAGTAATCCCCAGACCACCCATGTCATTAGCACTGCTCCTCCAGCAAATGCTCCATTTCAAGGAGTTCTATGTCACTTGCAATAATTTTGGAGCAAGACAGACCATAAAACCTCCTAGACCTGCTTGACATAGGCAATGGGACTCTCACTATGGCACTCCAATAACTCAGCCTAAACACAGCAGCTCCCCAACAAATCACAAACAGTGGTTAATACAGAACTAGAGTTTCCCACCCACCCCAATGATTTTTCTTCAACTCTCTGGCTCATTCCTCAATTCCATTTTCTTTCTCAGACTTTTCAGTGGGTGGAAAGAACTATCAGACAAAACCAGTTCACTGAGTATTTCTGAGAAGAGATTGCCTGGATTGGGGTTGTGCCTGTATGCCTGACTGCTGAAGTAATGTCAGGGCAACCAGGGAGAACATGGTGACCTGGAAAAAAGCCTAACCCTCGGGAAGGGAATGTGGGTAGTGATAACAGGGTTAGACAAGGGACAGAAGGGAAATGGAGGGTCGATTTGCTGATGTGTGCATGTTCAGGCAAATACTATGGGAAATGAAAAGGAGGAACTGAAAGCATCAATACATAATCAAAATTATAGGTTAGTTGGCATACCATATAATGGAATAACTCATATGACTGGAAAATTAACATTGAATGTATTCAGGAATAGCAAGCAGGGGAAAAGAAAGTCTGCTCAGAAACAGAGTAAACAGGGTAAATTGCTGGAAGACTGGATAAAACAGCAAGGAAAATGGTAAGAACCACAGATGCAGTTTGCTAAATGCTAAACTTGGAAGGTGATGATGAAGAGGCTCCTTGTCCCCCCAAAATTCTACTGTAAGATTACCCAAAGGGGGATTTAAGGCATCCTGACATCTTTTGTAACATCTGCTATACCTTTCCCAAGAGCACAGTGTCCAGGGAAGGCAACAAGGGCAAACAGAAGCAGCTTGATCATGATTAGTGAGGAGGAGCCAAAGACACTAAAAGCAAAAGGCACTTTTACTGTTACTAAGTAGTAACAAGGCAATCAGAGCAGAAGGAAAATCACAGACAGCATTAAAGCCACCAAAACTTGTTCAGACTGCCACGGTTCACACTGACACTGTTGTGTATCTATATGCAGAGGATGCCTTGGGTTTTAACTTTTATATTTTCCAAATCCTGTACTGCCTCGTCGTTTCTTGTAGCCTGTTAACTTCTGCTCTCTCATGCTAAGATAAACATAACAAAGCCTCTTTGAGCTTGTTATTCAAGGACACTCAGACTGTCCTAGGCCCAAAAAGTGTAAACTAGGGCCTCTAGAGAGGTGGAGAACTTGTAGAAATTCCATCATTAGCTAAAGTTTTAATTGGTGAATTTATGCTGATATGCGAATGAACCAAACCTATAAAAGTGTGAAGAACTCACGACTCGTCGTCCATCTTGGGGTCCTTTTTGGATGTGGCCTTTGGCTCCCCAGGGTGTACTTATTATAAATACCAGGGTAGGTATTTATTTGAAGGCCTTTCAAATAAATACCTACCTTTATTCCCTTATTCCTGTCAGTCTCTGTTTTTAGGTAGCCTCTCAAGGCATCATAGACAGGAACACAGCAGTGCTGCACTCTGTTTTGGAAGCACAGAACAGTGTCCCAGAGGAGCTATGGTCCTGGTAAAGCTGTGGCATCCAGTTATTACCGACTCTACATTTTCCTCATGTCCTAATGGGAAAAGAACAAAAAGTTACAAATGCATTGCTATAATTAAATTTTCATCCACAAATTAATTCCAAGAGGTGAATGATGAGTTCTGTCTAAATAATGTCTCAGAGGCATCTGGAGCAGTGCCTGCACTTAGTAGTAAAGCTTTTTCAATAAAAACACTCTGCTCTGTGGCACTGAGTCACTCATAGTAGCAGAAGTTCACTTGCAATATCACATATCACCATCAGTGACTCTCATGTGTTCCAGGCTTTGAAGGCACGGCACTGATGGAGAAGCTGCATTTGAAATGGTGCTCAAATGCTGGGGTTACAAATGCTCACATGTTCAGTGCCATTCCTAAACAATGAGAGGGTAAGTTTGATGCTGTTACTCAGATAATCTCCAGGACCTTTCTCCTTTGCAAGAACTCTACCACCAACTGCAACTAGCTGTGCCCAGTAAGTCACTTTTCTAAGGAAAAAGAAGCACAAATTAATCAAAAAAAAACTAGTGTCCCTCTCCTGTAAGGACATGCTGAGAGAGTTGGGGTCGTTCAGCCCAGAGAAGAAGGTTCTGGGGAGACCTTCCAGCACCTGCCAGTACCCAAAGGGGGCTACAAGAGAGCAGGAGAGGGACTTTTCACAAGGGCATGGAATGACAGGACAAGGGGGGATGGATTCAAACTGACATACACACAAGGACTTGCATCTGCACAAATTATACGACTATAATTCCACTCAAATATCCCACAAAGATGGGCTCCTTTTAAACCTTTCCCCTCAAGGAATCTTTTTTTGGTCCCCTTTTCCTGCTCCTTCGACTCTTGCCCCAGCAGAAGCTCTGCTGCTGGGGAGTGTGAGCTGTTGGTGTGTGAAGCACACTCGAGTGGTCCATCAGAGCAGTGACACACAGGCACTGCTGGCTTGGCTCACACCTGAGCAGAGAGGAGGGGGAATCACTGAGCAACTCAAATCATATTGGAGGGATCACTGTGTAACTTCTGTACCCTGTGTAAGTCCTGGGTGGGTCGGTCACTCTCACCGCTGAGTGCCCTTCTGTTAGTAATTAATTGACTCAAATAGCAAAGCAGAGAGGGATGTTCATATTCAGGCTTTATTCCACTTACCTATTCCAACATGCATTTGACTGGCACTCAAATCTACAAAGCACCCACAGAGAAAAACAACACCCACGCCAATCTGTTGATATTCTGAACAGCCAGATACATCTCCCGATAAAGTAAAAATTGCAAGTGTGCTGTCAGAGTTTAATCCCCTGATCTCCTCTTTTCTGTAGCTGGCACTGGTAAGAGGCAGGAGGGATGGAGGAAGTACTCCAGAAGGCAGCTCACATCCCCATCAGCATTTTCCAAAGCCAGGTTTACTGAAGTGCTGCATGTACCTTGACACAGACCAAGGGCAAACAGTAGCATACACAGAATGGAAAAAGCAGACAAGCCTTCACAACCTCTCCTGCACAATTCCACCCTTAAGAGGCACATTTATTCACACCATTCACTGCCACAGCTGAAGCGCTGCTCTAAAAAAATTTGGCCCTCATTGTTTTTTGATGACTGCCTTTTCAATTATTCTTCTTGCCTTTAGCATCCATCTTAATACTCTAACAGCTGCTTAAATGGTCAAAAAAATGTGATCTTCTGTAGAGCTGGTTGGAAAGTGCTTGATTTTTCCTGGGCAAAACTTCAATGGAAATACATAATAGTTTTCATCTCAATTTTTCAAGGGAAAAATTTCAATTTTTTGGCTGAAACTCAAATACCAAAATATTTCAACCAAAACCCAAAATATTTCCATTGGGAAATGCTACTGCATGGTGTCATGGGAGACAGAATTCCAGATCTCATGCTCTCATTCCCTTTATACCCCATGATACAGCTGATTTCCCTTTTCCAGATGAAAGCTGCTGCATCACTGAAGTTGTAGCTCCTAATTCCTGGTGGGACACACACTAGAGAAATGAATGGGGATCTGAGGCTGAAGAATACCAGCAAATTCCCACACTACCCTTTCAGATTATACAGATGGAAACATTTTGGTTTTCAAGAAAGGTCTCAAGAAAAAGGTTTCCCTGGAAAGCAAGCCCTTTTTCAAGGTAAGCTTAATTGAAAACCTGTGATTTCTGTCAACAGGCAGTTTCAGGACAGCTATTTTGTTTCGCTTGGTTGAACAGATCCTGCTGTTGAGTATTATTCCAGGTTCCCATACAGCTTGAGTGCAGTTAGCTACAGCAGCCAGACTTCCAAAGCTTTCTAGAAGGAAGACTTAGGCACTCCATTTCTGTGAGGTTTTGAAATGAACACCCCAATCCTGCAGGCTTTGACAGCAATCTGGGTTGGTAAGAGGCATCTCACAAGGCACTGAATCAGTACCTTTGAGAATTAGTGACCAAATGGCTTTTTGAGTTAAGGAAACACCAGCCTGGCTTTACTTTGTGGCACACAGTTGCCAGCAGAACTCAGAGCAGCCTGGGATTGCTTTTGGGTGTAAAGGGTGAATTCACACCTTTGATGAGACTCTTCTTCACGCCACTGCCTGGCAAGCCCCAAGAGGTGTGATCCCCAGAGAAGGAAGGGAACAAGCATTCATGGAGCAGCAGGAAAACCAGGCAGCATAACCTTGGGCATCCAAGGGCCGCAAGGCTCTCCGAGGGAAACGCTCTCTGTGAGCTGTTAATTTTAGCGTGACAAAACCATTCCTTGGACTCTAAGTGAAACCCAACCTTGCTCCCTTGCCAGGGGCAGAGAGGGGAGAGGGCTGGCAGACACTTTAACTGAACTCCCAGTTGGGATGGATTTGAGCATCTCTCTCTGAAGTCCCATCTACCACTGAGACCTTTTGTCCCTGGGCTCAGCTGCTTTTCCTTCAAGTTGCCACATCACAGGGCTTTCTCTGCTTTGCCTTTCCAACCAAAAGGCCTTGTCCTGGTTCTGGGCCTTACCAAGTGATGCAGAACAAAATTTCTTCCTGAATCTGCTAATCAAATCAGTTTGACCAGCCAGTCCTCTGCAAAAAGAGGATTTTAAGTACCACGTCCAAGCACTGGCCTACCTCCAGTGTCATGTCTCCAGCTGGGAAAAATCTGGTGCCTCAGAGGAAAGCAAACAATAAATCCTTCCCAAGTCCTGCAGGCTGAAACCCTGAAACATGAGATTTGGTTACAGCGTTCCATTTAAAAAGGGTTAGGAACGCACTGAAACCAGTATGGCTCTTCCTGTTCTCCCCAAGAAGGGAATGGATAACACCACATCCCAAATAGTTTTTCTCTGTAGCCAGATTACAGCACCAGTATCCTTCAGACAGACATGTTGAGTTTGCCTCTGTTGCATGATATTTAGGGCTATTTTGGGTGCTGGGTAAGGGACACGGGCAGGATCTCATCTGCTGGCTCCTCCACAAGGACACAAGTACCTGCACTACTATTTCAGAACAGCCTCAGTCAGATCTCTCTGAGATCTTGGCTTTTAAGCACCTCAGAGATTTTCTGTCTGCAAGAAATGGAATGGAATCAAGTCCTCAATCTCACTCTGGGGACCTTAAGTGCTGATAAAACCATTTTTAATTCTTTTTTTCTTTTCTTAATTTGTTCCAGGACTGAGTTACATCACTGTTATGAAACTTCACCTTCACCCCAGGCTGAAGCTGTCTGACTTCGACCAGCCATTAGATCTCATTCTGCATATCAACAAACCAGAACCATCCCAGCATCCTTTCACAGGTAAACATCTACAGAATGCTCAAGGCACCTCAGATCCAGCTGTGACAGCTCAATGAACTGAGATCTAGAAGCCCCATGCTTAGGCTTAGGCTCATTTTTGAGAATTAGTACAGTGAATCCTTTCTCTTGAAGGAAAACAACCAGGCTCTCGTGCAAGTCTTGGTGCAGCACAGAGAGACGAAAGCACTGCTGCTATAAATCCTTATATAATGCCAGAGGTCACACTTGTCACAGAACTGAACTGAGACCATAAAGTCTGTGTGCTCACTATAGTGGAAACTAATTAACTGACAGAGCTGACACTTTCAACCAGAACAAGGAAAGAAATACCTCAGCATTATTTTCACAGATCACACTCTTCCCACCTCCAGCAGGTGGTTTCTACTAACCTTAGTCTATTTACTGAAAAGGAATACTTGAATTTCCAACCAGACTGATTTAGGGTTGAGCGGGGCTGGCACAAACAGGGTAAAGACAAGGAAAGGAACCAAGTCCAGACAACACTGCAACACCTCCCACAGCCAGAATATGCACCAGCCAGTGATAACTTCACTGACTGCTCTAATTACCATACACTTTGGAACAGCTTCTCTATTTCTGCCTGTTGCACATATTACTCCTCTACTTCTGATATTTCTTCCTCTAATAGAGCAATAAACATTTTTGTAACTCACTACCAAACTAGTTCCTTATGTACCAGTTTAGATACTGTGGCAAACACTCAGGAGGAGCATGTATGTATCAAAATGATATTAATGAACAATCTAGAAATTAAATTCATGTGTTGATATAATTTGAGGTAGGATTCTGCAGTTTATTGGTGGCTTTAGCATTGGTTATCTTTTGTATCTGCAGTTGCCCAGCTGTACTTCTTTGACCATCTCTCCCAGGAGACTTCTTGAAGTAAAATCTGCTCCAATATGCCCTTAAAAGCAAGAAAATATCCTATTAACGACTCCAGCTAGGCTTCTGGAGAACCAGTCAGGGTAGCCTTGAGCCAGGAATACAAGATTTTGCATGGATTTCCCTTACAGAGAGTAGATTTCCAAAGCTCTGCAGAGCTTGGGGACTAAACCTCTTGACCCCTGCTCCAACCAGGGAAAAGAATCTTAACCCAAGCTGGACACAATGGAGGTTCTTGATGGCCATTCAAGGAGCAACACAAGCCTTTGGTAACAATAACCACGTGTGTGCCAGCAGGACCATGCACATGCTGAAACACTGTGTGCATGCTCAAATACCTTGCTGAATCAGGGCCACAGTAAATGCATTCTTTTCATAGAAACATTTTTCCATGGACCTGATCCAAAGCCCACTGAGGTCAGCAAGAGTCTTTCACTTCAATAGGATTTGGATCAGACCCCGTGAGCATTTCCAACTGAAACCAGCACTGGAATTTGTGCATGCCCTTGCATTGAAACAATTTGAGTCTAGTTCATTGTAAACCCTAAACTCAAATACTCCTCACCTCTGGGAAAGCTGGGAACACAAGCTGGATCTTTACTTTGCTTTCAAAGGCCAATTCAAAAAAGATTCTGACTCCAACAAGCATAAGCCTTCAGAACATTCATACCTGAACGAGGGGCTTCACTTAAAAAGAGCTCGAATATCTCCAAGGAGGAAAGTTTCATCAGATCTTTCATATAGCACTGCAAGTATAAAAATAATAATTAAAGACTAGCTGAAAAGGCATCTGCTAAGGAATGCATTTTAGGGTCTTCCTACAAAGATAAGGATTCTATTTCCTAATAGCTGTATAAATCCATAAAGACTTATCTACGATTTCACTGATAGATCACCACTGGAAAAAAGAGAGAAATCATAAAAGCATTCCACCTGTATTGCTGGCAGATGGCTTATAAATGTCACACAGACTTAGACCTACTACTGGCTCATACAAGAGGTATTAAATAAACTGCTGAACATCTGCTGGTAAATACACAGCAAACAAGAATGCAACTTAGAGCCAAACATCTGGCGAGTGTGGGCCACATCTCTGCTCATAAACTAAGCAATGTTTTCTGCTAATCATTAACAGAGTTATTGATTTTAGAAGTGTATCACACAGCTATAATTTTGTCAGAGAGTAGACCACATAAGTTGTTCTTTTTCTGGTTGTTTCATTTTGTCTTATTCCAAAAGTCCGTAAATTGACGAGCGGGACAAAAATTATAATTGACATCATCTGTGGGAAATATTTCATAAAACAACAGGCCCAGATGTAGGATTAAAGCCATGTGGTAGTAAAATACCACACTGAAAAAAGTCCAGGTTCCATGATTTCTTATGAAAACAGATGTGCTATTACTCCACTCTACTTGTTTTTCAATGCTTTTTACTCCAAATAATTCTCTTTTTTTCCCCTCTTCTTTTTTTTTTCCACAATTGCACTAGGGAGAGATCATAAATTGATTGCAGATGGCAACTTGTACTTCAAAATCCTAACTGTCACAATCTTTGAAATAAAAATAAATGAAACATTTTGTGAAATTATATTGAGCCGTGTTAAAAGTAATGAAGATTATACAAACATATGTCTTTTTGTCATTTATACAGCACCTTCAGGCATGACAACCAGATCTATTAGACAATACTTCTCTCCCTGGGAAGTAGTTATTTTCCAAGTGCAGGATGTACTGAAATACAGAAGGTAACCTATAGCCTGAGCACTCCTTTTTCCAAGCCTCAAGATGGTTGGAACCTCCTGCAACACAGACCCAGGAATGCACATCCTCGATTCCCTCACATACAAAGAGGCAACATGGAAACAAGAGAGGATAGTTCCATGCATCCTGCTTTGTACATTGTTTCGTACGAGTACATTCTTGACTAACACATTGTATAAGAGATCTGTGAAAGACAGAGGCTTGTATGGTTTGAATCCTAATTTGTCAGTGCTGTGCAGAATGGCAAACAACTGTATTTCTTCCTAAATGACTTACTAACATATGGAGCCCATTATGATGCTGCTAATTACAATTCATTAAGTTCCGAATTTATGCAGTTTCACAATGGAGTCAGAGATTCTCCATTTTCCAGTTATCAGAGATTTTCCAAGACATAATAAAATAAAGGTCTAAGTAGACTCCCACCCTGTCACTGTAATGTCTTAATGCAAAAGCCATTCCCAATAGAACCAATGGGGTTTGATGCTGATTAAAAAGGGATTGATTGAGGTGCCTAGTGTTAGGATTCCCAAAGGAAGAAAGGGGTGGAAAGACCCAGGCACTCATTTGGGAAAGGAGATGTTCATGCCCCAGTATACTTTGGGGGAAGCTCTGAAGGAAATGGGAACATTGCTCAGTTAAAGTGTAGCCCCTTCCTCACATAAAGGAAGACTAAACCAACAGCAGCGGGTAATGGCAAGAGCCAGAATGAATGACTTTTGGGGACCACAAAAACCATTTAAAAACCCCCAAAATGAGAACAGGAGCAAAGGCAATGACCACAAAAAGATGGGGCAGTCTGAGAAATAGCACTATTTCTTCTATTAAATATTTATATCCAAGGGAGTTAACAGGAATCTCTCCGTTATTTGGTGTCCCAGGCAAACCCTACAGAGATAAGCAATCTTTGCCACCTGGCTCTGGAAACTCCACATCCTTGCTGTGAAATCTTTGCTCACAATGCAGCTCTTGGGGCATCCCTTCTTCAGTAGCAGCAGAACTTGGGCAACTCTTCACACACCAATCCAGAATTCCTTCTGCCAGAAACACCAGGAGTAGCAAGGCTTGGTTCAAGATATGGAATGTACACTTGTATCTAATATGATACACGAGAGTTTCCAGAGGCTGAAGCAGTGGTTGAGGGAGAAGGGGTGGGATTGAACTGTTGCTCAGTTGGCTGGAATAAAGACTTTCGAGCAACAAGGGGAAGGCTTGGAGGAAGTTCAAATCAGGGTCATTTGCTTTTTGTAACAGATGAATCTGGAATCCCATGAAGCCTGGTACTCTGGAGCAGGGAAATTCAGAGCTCCAGTAAAGCCTCAGTGGAGGGACAGCAGTTTAGCACTCAATCATCCTCCCTAAAAAAAAAACGGTTCAAATCCTCCGTCAAGAAACTCCATTCCTCACACTGCCTGGTATTTTGGCCTGTAGGCTCAAGCCTTGTGCGCTGGATGGGAAGATTTAAGGCAAAAGAACAAAACTAGAAGCTCATGGAGAAAGATTGCAAGGGCTTTGCAGGCCAGGTAAGCACAAGGACTGCAGCAAGAGCTTTGTATGCACAAATATTTACATGGGCATCTCTCCATGCTCTCTGTGACTCTATCCAACCGCTCCCTCACCTCCCAGTTTACTGGGGAACGACCCTGTGGATTGCAAGGAGCATCACTGCACACATCAAATAAGAAAAGAATTGCTTTGAATGCTCCTGAACACTTTGTTTTAACCCATCATGACCTGTGTGTTCTGCCTTATGCCACCTCCCCTCCCACTCCTCTCCAAGGAGACTTTGCCTGACTCAACTCACTGTAAAAATGACCTTGAGCAGAATATTTACTGATTGTATGAAGTTTTGGGGTCAGCAATGAATACTGAATACATTATTACTACTTTTCCTCTAAATAGTTTGTGGTTCAAAACAGACAACCCATTCTTTCTCAATTTGCAATTATTTCAAACTGAGATTGGCATCCACCATCAACATTCAGAAGACATCGTCTCATTTGAAACCTATTCGCCAATTAAAAAAAAGGTCACTAAGAAAACACACATTTAATGCAATGCAGTGCCCAGATTAAACAAAATAAACGGGGCACCTTTCTGAATACATTTTTAAATCCAAGTCCTCCTTAAGGCTGGGACCTGTTGTGCTTGACTTTCAGCAGTTTCCAAGTCTGCAGAAACAGCTAAATAGTATTTCTCTTACCTAATTATCATAAATCTCCCCTCTCCAATAAGACATAAATAAGTCCCATAAAATCTCCACCAGGGACATGATATTGTGAAAATCAGAATGTGACAGGGTTTGTTTGGCTGGGTTTTGGGGGATTTTTTTTTCAGTATGGTTTGGGCATTGCACTGTTAAGTTATTCTTGTTTGGTCAGTGATATCACCTTGGTACCACCTCAAAGCCCGCATATCCTGCCCAGTTGGCTGCATCCACCACAGCAGCCCAAGAAAGTAAATCACAGTAGATCAGAGACTATGAAACCAGACATGATTCAGGAGGTGAGGAAAAGAATAGAAAGAAAATGATCCATATGAACACAAAGCAGAGCAGAGGAAAAGCCTAAATTAAGATCTTGATCAGCTGACTCCTGGCCCAGTTTTCTATGAGACAACTCCAAGAACTATCTCATGTTTTCCCATAATGGCTCAGGAGGCTGAAAATATTGCCCAAAGGAAGGTCTCATAGTGCTGCACACTGAGTCAGACACAAACCAGAGGAATGTCACATTTATTGATTTAGCTGGAATATTCAGAGATTTGAAGGCTGTATTGACCTTTTTTATGGCAGCAGTTTTAGCTTTTCAAAACCTGCTGCTGTTCCTGAAAGGGCCAGCAACTTTTCCCGTCCTTCCAGTCTTACTCTCACACACTGGAAAAAGAAAGGATGTGTTTTAGAGATTGAAAAGGTCAGAGAAACAGAAGAACAGCAAAAAAGGATGAAAATGGAAGTTTGTTCCTAAATCAAGATGTGACCTTCACTTGAAAGAGGCTGCCTTTTTCAAGTTTCCATTCATTTCCAGGGGTTTCCCTGTAGCACGAAAAAGCCTAGAAACACATTCATTTTTCAAAGAAAACTCTTCTGAAAGTTTTCCAAAACTTTTTCATTGGATGAGTAAACGTGGTCAATAGGCTGCTCCTGAACTCACAGTTCAAGGCCTTGCCTCAGCTGCTATCTCCCTCCACAGCTTGCAGCAAGAAGGGAGTGAGAAGAGGGAACCCGCAGGGTACTGCAATCAAGATTCTGTTTCATTATCACTAAGCCTGCTGGTATTCCTGCCAGAAGCCAAAACCACCCCACTGAGCTGCCTGAAAAAAGGGTGGTCGGTGCTAGAAGAGGATTTCAAACATTTGAGATGGATGAAAGGAAGCCCATGGCCATTAGCACTGTTGGAGACACAATTGTTATTATTAACACCATCTGCAACATGGACATTTCGGTCTTTGATGAAGGAAGGATGGAGCTGGAGACCACCAGCAGCAGCCTGGAGTGGGTGGAGCGGGGAGGAAACATACCACAGTAGCAGCAGCCACAGAATTCGGGATCAATAGCGAGGAGGATGGATCCGAACAGGATGTTGTTCGCTGAGCAGCCATGCGTGCTCGTGGGCATTTGAAGCTCTACACACACTTTACTAGGAACAAGGGGAAACAACAATTCTTTGAGATCTATTTCTGCTCTGAATTAAGTCCAGCCATTGTAACAAACCATGCAGAGATTTGTGTCTATCAGCAGCTGGTCAGAAGTCTCAACAGCAATCAGCAAGAGAAAGTGACATTAGCAGAATCTGCAGTGAGACAAGGCTCCAGCACTGAAAAATACATTCGATGCTACTTAAACATCCTGAACATCCTGGTACCAACTGAGGAAGGCAGAAAACCAAAACAAGACACAACATTGCATGCACAATTCACACCGAGGTTAGGCTGCACACAAACACCACGGCTCGTGTTTCAGGCCTTGGGAGCTCTCCTCTGTGATGCAGCAGCCCCTGAACTGCAAACAGAAACATGCATTTGCCTAAACTACATAAGCCAGTGGTGGCAGGACAGGCAGCACAATCATCAAAACCAGCAGTGCTGCCAAACACTCCCATCTCCTCCCCTTTCCAATGCTAGCATTAACTGCATTACCTCTGCAAAAGGGCTAATTATGGCTGACCCCACCTTTTCCTTCCTGACATTGGCCTCAGCAACACCCACAGGATGATGGTACTGAGATATCAACCACAGCTCCCCACAAGTTGCATTTCAAGCCACAGCAAATACCAGCCCTTAAAGCCTGTGGGAAGGCACGTGACCTGACTGACAGGGCAGCTGATAACATTTGATGTTAGCATGCTGGTGGATGTTTTGCTGCCAGATTCTGGCCTGGAGAGACCTTCTCACTATCCAGTAAAAGAGCAGGATCTAGGAAACTTTGCTGCAAGACCAAAGTGAATTTGATGCTATAGATGCTAAAAGACTTTATTAGTGTCTTTTCTTCAGAACCAGCTCCTGAAGGAAGGAAAAAGACCTGTTTTGAATAGACTGGAGGATAGCAGTCAGTAGCAGAGAACTTATTTATATTTGACTTCACTTTATCAGTCACTGTCATGAGATCTTTCTAAACCTTAACAAGCTGATAGCTTTACCTGTGACTTGGTATCAGAGATTATTTACCTCACGTTGCTATTCATTTTTTTCAGATCCTGGATGATAGACTGGACTGCACAAGTCTTGGGAAAAAACCTTCACTGGGCCATCACAACCTCCCCAAAAGAGTCAAAGATCAACAAGCGCCCTATATAAATAAGGTCTTCTTCTAGCTGGCCAGTCCTACAGCGTCTCCCATGCCAAAAGCCAGGGCTAGAAATGACCATGTAGTGAAGAAAAATCAGGAATTATAATTTTTTACATGTGAGAATAAAAGCGCATAATGTCTCAGTTCTGACATAGAACAAAACTTGTCGTTGGCAGAGGACCCACGTCATTTGTCAAAGGAGTAATTTGTGTTCTTGTGTAACAACAGACGCTAATGGGAAGCACACTCATTGCTCCATCCCCGCTGGCCACCAGCGGTGCATTTGCATACAACCTCCAGCAGCCCCAGTCCTGCCCAGAGCCAAATCACCTGGGCTGAGCCCTCATTGTCCCCTCACCCCACTAAACTCCTTCCTCACATATGGACCCAGGATCAACGCTTCTCCCTATTGTCTGGCAAATCAAATCCAGTTAAGTGACAGGGTCCTTGAGGCTGTTTCTAGGCTCATTTCTTTCATTAGCTTTGAAGAAATACAAAAGCCTGTGAAGCTATGCACTGGATGTCCTGCCAAGAGTCCCCTGCTTTTGAGAGCCTCAGGCCTCTCTCAGAGGAAAATTCCCATCAGTCTCATTGCCCACTGAATCTAACAAGACACTTCATGATTTAAATATCACCAGCAAAGTTTAATCAAATCTAGTTCACATTTCCTGATCCAGAAAGAAGCAGGGAGCCATGCAAAGTGTAGTTTCTTGGCAGTACATTGAAGAGATAATTTTTCACCCATTTCACCTGATGCACAGCCAGCCTCGAGCAAGGGTGCAGCAGGGGTTTTCTCAAGTTCACTTTTCCCCATCACCAACTGTTCAGCAGCACTGAGCCCATCAGCAGCAGTTACATGGGATCAGCTGGCCTACTGTACATTCCTGTTCAAGCAGCAGCTTTTATTTCACCACTAACAGGAGACCAGGCAATAGAAATGCTCACTCTGTGGTGGTATCCCATATCCTCTCTAAAGTTTATCAATTCCACTAATTTCCATTTCCTAGCAGAGCGTAGTACAATTTAACATTTCACAGGGTCAAGGCCTGTCAGCCTAACTCCAACTCAAGAACATTTGAAGTGAGCTTTAGCCACGTGCTGAGGATTACATATTGATCCACATGGAGATTCAAGCATTTCACAGAATCACAGAATGGGTAAGGCTGGAAGGGACCACAGTGGGTCATTTAACCTCCCTGTGTGCAGGATCAACAAAACCATTGGCACAACAAATAGGTCAATGGTAGAAGACAGTAGTAAGAAGCAAAAGGACGTTTAATTCTGGTTTTTGAAATATTCTCCTTATAAATGAGTACAGGAGATGAAAGCTTCTTGAGAAAAAACTGCTAGGAGTAGAATAGTGACACTTCAACAATTCTTTGCATAGGAGCACACCAGCCATGCCAAAGCAATTCACCTTGGAAATACAGCAAGGGAATTTGCTGTTACAAGAACATCATCTCACCAGTGAGACTTTGTGGCAGTGATCACAATAACCTTGCAGATCACTTTTTTATTTCCTGTGTAACTTGTGCCACTAAAGAGTTTGCTTGTGCAAGGTGCACAGTCCTTCTGTTCCATTTAAAACCAGGTCTAGCAGAGCACAGCAGATCAGAGAAGTATTACTTGCAAAAAGAAGAACTATTTTCTTTCTTTTCCCAGTTTCAAAACTTGCAGTTATGTACTCCATTCAGCAAACTAATAAAAAGAACTTAAAAGTATATTTCTGGGTAACTGGCTGAGAACATTCCTGATTTTGATTACCATTTTACACCCCTTTTTCTTTAGTACATGTCTGTTTTCAAATGAGAAGTTGTTTATACATTTCTAATTTGCTGGCAAGCATTAGAATCCTTTTTCTTTGGTCTTCCCACCTATGTCAAGATCTACAAGACAAAAATATCATAACTGCTCACACTAAGTGTACATCTAGACCACCTATAAAGCCAAGAAAAAGCACAAAAAGCTGAAGAATTGTCCAGTGCTGTCCACTGTAACTCTGCATTTGTATCAGGATCCTGTCAGTGTAACACTCTCCCTTCCGGAAAACAGCTCATGGGATGTTTTCAGTGCCTGCAAAAAGTATCAGTTTTAAGTGCTATTTGCAGTTTCTATGGACCATTGAAAGTTTGAACAGGCAGCTGGAGAAGCCTCTGGAGATGTTTTTTCTCTAGAGTTCTTTCTTTTCCTAAAATGGTCAGTTTGCTTACTTATTATCCATCCGAAAAGTCACGATATCTTAATCAATGCTGGATAATTTCAAAACTGAAAGAGCTTACACTTGCATGATACTACACACAAACTCACATTTCCAAATCTGTCTATAGCTTTGGATCAAAGTGTTAAAAAACTGCAGGATATAAACCAACATCATACATAAAGTTCAGCAAGAGATTCATTGAGTAATTATCACAACAACAATCAGTGTCCTGGACAGCCAAACTTTGTGCTGTGGGAACTAGAAGAGGCACCAGCAGCTTTCCACCTGCTGGCCACTCTTTCAACTCAGCCAAAGGAGAGAACGGATTCAGAATAACATCCAGGGTGACATGGGGGAGTATAAACACATTATTTCCCCCAGAGGTATTACATGGAAGCAATCCTTCAGCGTCTTCAGAGCTGCTTGCCCCAAATCCTACAGCTGCAAGGTCCATCTGCCCCCTCCAGTGTTCAAGCAATGCTTTGCTAAAACAGCAGCACCATCCCCAGACTGACAGATGCTGCTTGACTGAGAGGATGATTCCTTAAAGGATGCATTCAGCTAGGGGACTGGACATACTGGAGTCCAAAATGTGGAGCTCCCTCTCCCCTCTGAGCTGTGTAGAGTCCTTTCCAAGCATTCCCTTTTGGTGATTGATTGTTTTGCAATGATTTTTTAATTCCATTTGGGACAGGAAAGTTTTGTGGTTTTCCTTTTCTGTTTAAAAGCAAAAACCTACCGTTGACTCCTTATTTTTTGTTATCTTCTTGCCAGAGTTAATTCTCTACAGCTTATTTTCTTGTCTTGAGTTAAACAGCCCTGCACACACCTTGGTAATAGCCAGTATGTCGAATACTCTACAAATAATTTTTAACTACCAGTTCCCTACTTTGAATTTCTTTTACCCATTTTAAAAGCATTTGGAAGAGAGCAACACTGAAGCACAGATGGCATCATTAAAAGTAAACATTGGCCAGGATACAGTACAAATACCATACTGTGGCATCTGCTCTAAATTTAGGGTACACCACAGTCAAGTCAATAGCATGGGTTGATATTGGTTTACCTTTTAATGAGATCCACTATATTAGTAAAAAGGTGGCAGAACAACATGTGAGACTCTTAGTTTGTGAGTAAGGTATTGCTTCTTGAATGCTAACTATCTGGGCCAGGCTCAAAATTAACTTTTAGGCACAGTCTGGATGCATGATTCTCCAGATCCCAGTCCTCCCAAGCCAAAAGGGAGGCAGCATTAGTAAATTTATTAAGCTGGTGACAGCTCCTCTGCACACTGATCTGCACTAGCAGTGGCTCTGAGTAGCCCTTAGCTTCTCTCAAGAGGAACAACAAGCCAGTATTTAATGTCTACATCCTCCTCTCTTCCAAGGTTTGATAACTATGGAAGCAGCAAAAGGCACAGCAGTGCCTTAAAAATAATCCCATGTATAGGCTAATGATAAGAATTTTAAGCACAGAAGTGATTTAGGAATGCTACTGCTGGGGGACTGGGGAGAAATAAATCACTATATCTTATGTTTCTAATGTATTCCTGAAATGCAACCCATCCTCGAGTCCTGCCTCCGTTAATACCTCAGGGTGCATTGCAGATCAGCAGTTTTTGAAAGAAGCCTTTTTGCCGCCTTTGCTGGTAAGGGTACAATTTTCAGAGCCCCGTGGAGAACCAGACATGCCAATTCCCAAGGCAATCCTAACAGGAACTGTCTACCCTCTTACTTTATGCAGATCTGAACCTTTCTCTCCAGGTGCTACACGGGCACACTCTAAGGGCAAACAGCCCAGTGGTATCTGCTTAGCTCCTTGCCAACAAAGCCATAAGAGAAGTTTTCCTGGGGTGACTGTATGATACAGTACTCCCTATCGTGTGCCCTGTGCCAGACATGAATCCTGTGCCTTTCTGTGTCTTTAAGCTGGGTCAGACAGAAAGGGAGAAAAAACCGGAGCAGTTCTGTGTTCAAGAGCACTCCACTCCCCTGTGCTCCAGGCAGCGGCGGAGCGGAGGAAGCACCTTTCTGCTTTTTTCCCAGCTCTCGGCTCCTTTTCTCAGGAGAGAGGCAGAGAGTTAAACTCCTTTGCTTTTAGCTAGTCTGCCAGCTGAGGCAAGAAAGTTTTTTCCCTGGGACTTTGGCTTCTTCTTCTTCTCTTCTGGAACTGTTCAGAACACCAGAACCTCACCGGGAGCCCCTACACCTTGGCCAGGAGGGGCCCACACTGAACCCCAGCTCTGGAGAGGAGAGAGCCACTCACAAAGGACTTTGAATTCTACCAGGTTCTCTCCACAGCAAGAGGTTTTATTATTTAGCATTATTCTTTTGCCCGTGCCTGCGCGCACTCTGGTTGTTAAATAAATAACTTTTTATTCACTTTCCTCCGAGGAAAATTCTTTCTGAACCTGGTGGGGGAGGGGCTGCTAAAATCTGCCTTCTATCAGGGGACGTTCATTTTGGATGTTCCTCCAATTTGTCTCAAACCAAGACAGAAGTACAAGAGATGTCTGTGATCGCTACACTGATGATGCCTTTCCCTTCTGATGGGATGGCCTCCAGAAATACAGGTCCTTCTGCTTCCATGCACTAGGGCTCATCTTCTCAAGGCAAACAGCTCATGATTTATGAGGGCAGAGGCAGAAAGCAAACCTTTTCTGTTTATGTACACAACTAACCATCAGTTTGACTTCTGGCCATGTACAAAATTTTGCAGTTTTACTGCCCTCGATCAACACAAAATAAAATGTCTACAGAGAAATTGCTATTCATAGCAAAACAGGAGGTGCCACCTAAGACTTTCTGTTGGACTAAACAGCCAGTCCATTATTTTCTTCTTCATAGCTATTCCTTGTGCATTTCAACTGCTCTGTTAGACAGCTCTTCAGGGATTAAGGAGTAATGTTTCATTTTTCACTGATCCTTAACAAAATACAGCAAAAGTATCTACAATATAACAGAAGGGGTGCTGTCATTGTTCCAAGCATATTATATTTTAGACTAGCTGAATAACCTTTTGGGAGCCAGAATGCTGATTCACACATAAAATGTTACATTCTCTTATCCATTAAGCCACATTTATGCAGAAATGCATTCCCTGTTTTGGACTGGGCTTTGCTCATCTGTAAAGAAAGGGACTTTATTCTCAACTGGGGGGTAAGATGAGCTAAGAATCTCATAATATTTTTCTTCCCATTACAGTTGGCCAGGCCATTGAGTACCTCAGTTACACGACCCCCAGCATTAGGTAAAGCTATACTGAGTCTCACCCACTCCCTCCCATTGTGTGGCACTAATAGCATGTGAGAACTCAAAATGGAACTATTTTCCTTCTTTTCCTCCCATGGGGCTTTACAGTCTCATCTGGTTTCAGCAGCAAGTATTTCTTAATAAAATGCTGCAGCAGCAGAAGAGAGAGAACAGGGGCAGGGAATGAAAATTACCTGGTAGTTCAGATCACCATCTGCCCTCCTTGATCTGGTTGACCAGTGGGTCACACCACCTTTGCTTTTACCTGCTCACAGCCAGGTTGCAGTCCCAGCTTATGTTACTCATCCATCACAGCACTGCTGCAAAGGCACTGCTACATCAACTGTACTTTGGGACATGCTCATCCTGGATCAAGTCCCAAAATCTATTAGAAAAGTTTCAGGTGCTTTCTCACCATCTCTTACTAACCAGCACATTTTTGAAAATTATTTCAATAGGAACAGCCATTCAGTCATTAGGCCGCCATTCTTTTGAAAATCTGCTCTGAGTCACTTAGAATCTAATTATCAGTGGTATTTAAATCATCGTCATTAAGGGAACCAAAGATGTTTTCTGTAAAGATTCATTTTTGCCTCCAGATTTGTTTCATCAAGCAAGCAGAGGATGTCAAGATTACCACAAAAACAGATCATGGAAGAAAAGCAAGTCTCATACAGAGCTGCAGAACATCAGAAAACACTTAAAGATGTTAAGGCTGGAATAATTATCTAGCAAAAGCTTTTACATAATTTGTGTCACCACACTTAAATTTAAGAAACTTCAAGGGCCTCAAATATTTAAGATGCATTTGCCAGAGTGTTGGAACCTGGATAAAACTCACAGGGAAGAGAAGAATAAGTGGTCCAGTAAGCAAGCCAAGGCAAACCCCACCAGGGGAAAAAAGCTGGAGTCATGTCTTCAGGCTTTACTGCATGCTAAAAAATTAACAGAGCAGGACACTCCTTCCCTGTGCTGCCAACAATCTTCCCATGCATTTCAAAACTAACGTGAATTTCTGGTCAGAACAACAAATGGGAAACTTTAGCATTAGCCTCACACTATGGTGTAGGTCACAAATGCAGGAGAAATTCCCACTAATGCAGCCTTTGCTGCAATTCATATTCCAGGGGACTCCTGCAGATGCTGATCCTGTTGTAATGAAAGTCAAGATAGGAGCTTTGGCATTGGTTTTGGCAGCGCCGGATCAAGTCAACTGAACTTCTGCAGGGTTTGAGGCTGTGCATGTCCTGAACTGCCTGGGGAGATGAAAGCCCGCTAGGACCAGCACTGCCACCTCTAATTATCCTGAGCAGTACCACTCCATAGGAATCATCCACCCTTTGGCAGCAGGGCCTACGGATCACTTCTGTCTCACCCAGCCCTTTTTAGTGGCAAATGGTCTCCATGCTCACCCTCTGCTCAGGAGAGAATTTCATCCTCCCTTTGGGTTTGGTAGCAAGACATGCAGTCTCTCACAGACCTTATGGGAACCACTAAATCATTTCCCTTGTCTGGGGTGGGCTTGGCGCCCTTCTCCCCATCAAATCCCCCTGCAAGTGACCTTTTCCACTCTTTCAACACGAAGGATAAAGGAAACAGAGACTAGCACATATATAAGAATAGACCCTCAAACCAAAGGTATGTGGGTTTCATTCTGGAGAAATGACTCTGAAATTCCATGGTTATTGTTGTGTAAATGTTGTTACCTCAGGAATGCTCTCAAGGTAAAGAGCAAAGTAAAAAAAAAAAAAAAAGAAAGATCCAGCAATTTGACTTCAGCTGGGGTTACACAGGCACATTTTACTCCAAGGTCAGATTCAGCACTGATAGAAGCTGGAACATCAGCCTCTGACTGTTGCAGTTATTAAAGCTGAGGGACAAATGCCCACCTTCCTTTGGCAAGAAGAGATGTTTGTTTCGTTTCCCAGAATTGAGGAAAACCTGTACCTGCTCCAATCCATGCAGTGTCAGAACTTCAGGGCACATGCTCAAAATGGAAATCCTCATTCTCTTCCCAGATCGCCGGGGTCTGGCACAAAGGCTGAATCATTAGGGAGACAGCTCTTTAAGGAACAAGGAAACAGGCTGGTAAAAGAGCACTTTTACTGCAAAAGAAACTGGAGCTGAAGCCAGCCGGGCCACTGACCACTGCTCAGCTGCAGTTTTTTGAGAGTTTCTACTCAAAGGCAAAACCTCCTCTCTTTACTGAAGTTCTAATCAGCAGGAACGTGATCGGTTCCCTGTCCAGCATGAGCTGTCTCTCCCCACATCTGCTGCTTCTCCCAGCCCCCAGTGAAAGAGAGAAAAAAGGAAAAATAGTTTATTAAAGAAAACAAACCCAAAGCTGTGCAACTGCTGTTTTAGCCCCACTGGAGGAGCTTATGTCTAGTTTTACAGGGCCTAACATGTGTTCGATCAAGATCAATTTCTGAGAAGATCTAGATGGAAAACAATCAGGTGTTATCAACAGTATCACTGGAGCAATATCAAAGCCTCGCCTTAGTGTATGAGCCTTGATGCACCCCAGCTGCTCCAGACAGAGCCCAAGGAAAAACTCCAGGATCTGACAGAGGTTGTGAGACACCTTGTAAAGATGGAGAAAATTAGCCAAGCAGGTGCCTGGTGTGGAATGTTTCTAGAAACTCCTGCCTCAGCACTGAGATATGTAAGAACAGTAAAAATAAGGAAAAAAACCTTATTTTTTTTTAAATTAAGGATGCATTCTGTAAAAAATACTTTTCTTACAACTAAAATAGCCACAAAGAAGGATTCTGGAGATGGTTTGTCCCACAGCTGTTTGTAAGCAAGCGCTTCACACAGACCCTGGCACTAATTCCTGCTGCACACAGGATTATGCTCATGGCTAGAGCTGGTTTAGAAGAAACACAGCTCTGTTGTAATGACTCAGAGAAAACTCATACAAATTGTAACTGCTCGTGAACTAGGACTTCGTGCAGAGGTCACAGGCCCTGCTAATTAGATACAGCCAACAATTAACACTGCCCTGACAGCTGTCAAGTTCTAAGACTCAGTTTGACAGCAGGGCTGTCCCAGTCCTTCTCCCATCTCTGAATAGCCCATGTTGCCTCACACTTTATGTCACTGTTCTACCTAGGGACAGAGGCAAATGGGCAGGGACAGTGAGGCATCAGACAGCTCTAAAGCCTCTGTAATGGCTTGGTGTTCAGATGCAGAAAAACATGCAGTTTTTATTTCACATACCTCTTCTCTGGCATGTGAAACTCGTGTGTGGAAAAGGTTAAACGTGGTTGGACGTTCTGCTGATAGCCCAGGAGATCCACCCCTAAGTACAGAGGGAGACTTCCAACCAATGCTCAAGGCCCACTTAGCGATAAGACATCCTTTGGAGCTAAGCAACACATCTCACTCTGCCATGTGTCTCCCATCTGAGCAGCTTAGGCTACACAGCAGATTTATCAGTTCCAGCTGGGACATTTCCTGTCTCCCCACAAGCTGCATTAACCCCTTCTTTCTTTCTTTCTCTCTCTGATTCAGAGGATCTTAGAACATAGAGAGTTCTCCCAAGCATCCCATAAACAACATTACCTCTCGTTCCTACCATTTCAAACATTCCAGTATCACTCATGGCTCGTGCAGCACAGGTTTAATCCTGGCATTGTATAGAGTTGGGCTACTAGAGGTGCCTGATCCAGGATGAAGTGGACTAGAAGAGGATCTTTCCTGCAAATCACTTAACTGCTAGACACTCCTTCTTAAAGATGGCCTTCTTTTTCTGGATTTATATCCAAGTATGTTTTTTTGAATTAGATGTCCCTTTTTTTTCTCTAAGATACATCCCCAACAACAGAACTAGCCTATCTTAGTCAGAAACTCCACCTTTCACCCACATCTGCTTCATGTTTCTAGGGTCCAGTACTCCAACAATGTTTGCAAGACAGGCCACCATAGAGGTAGGCATACACTTCCTGTGTTAACTAGCCAAAAAACAAAGCAGGGCATAATCACCTCTCTGCTCCCAAGGCACATGTTACAGCTGGCATCCCTATGAAGCTGGTCCAGTCAAATCACACAGAGAATTCACAGGACAGGTATCCAAATGGAGCAGTGCATCACCTTTCCCAAAGTCAATACACCTTATGAGCCCATCTGGCTTCAGGACTAATATTAACAAGCTCTGCCACTCGCTCTGACCTCTCTATGACCACTAATTCCTTCCTATTGTTACTATCCACTCTTCCCAACATGTATTTGCCAGATTTCCCCCAAGCCGACAGGATATACAGAAGTGGTAATCAACTCCAGCTGAGGTGCCTCTTGCTTCCTAAAGCCTGCCTTGGCTACACTGGTATTTGTCCCAGGGTTTATCCACATACCGAGGCAGCACAAACCCCATGACGCATTCCGACATCTCCAGCGGCTCCGCAGCCATACCAACATCCCAGAGCCTGCAGAGGACCGCATTTTAAAATAAACACAACTTTGCTTACACTGTATCCTGATCTTCCACCAAGGGCTTGGGCTCTGCCCAGGAGGCAGACAGAAAGACTCAGCTGGGCAGAGAGATGGGCTTGTGGTTGAGGCCCTGGTCTGGGAGTTGACACAGCTGGGACTAGACCCTGCTCCCCTGCCATCTTCCTCCGTGACCTTGGACAAGTTGCTGGTTCCTCTGGGCCTCAGCTTTCTCCTCTTCAAAATGTGATGCAGATCTCTTGGTGCACTCTTCCTCTAGGTACTGACCAGGAATTTAGGTCAAAAGGGCACTTTTAAATTGCATTTTAACCACAGGTCCCAACTTTTAAGCTGGCACTAACTCATGCAGATCCTCTGGCCTAGACATTATAACTTAGATGGATGACGCTGCTGCTAGAAGGGAATCTGCCTTGGAGGACAGCCCTAGAGTTCCAAATAAAATTAAAGAATTACATGGCAAAAAACAATATCTGAGAAAATTCAGTAAGTGCAATGTCTTTGCACTGAAGTGGGAATACTCATTTATGGCTAGAAGAAGAGGTAAGGACTGTGCAGAAGTGCTGGCTGCATGAAGAGAACCAGACTTTTGAATAAATAAAGCCATAACCATCATCCTGGAACACATAACCAGGAGTAAAAACTGTGAGGCATATGAAGTGCCCACTTCATTCAGCTTTTGCAAGACCTCAGCTGAATAATTATGCCCTGATTTGGACCAGTTAGAGAAATTCCAGAGAAGAGTCATGGGAATGGTCTGAAGTTCAGAAATCATGAGCTGCCAAAAAAGACTGAGAAACTGGGGTTGCTTAAAGAGAAGAGAAATGGGCTGCTGAAAAAAGGGGAAAGAATTAATCCATGGTGGTCAGAACAAACAGAAATATGATTAAGTTACACATATTCAGGAAAACATTGGAAGCAAAGGAGTAGCGAAGCACAAGAATGTTTTTCTTGGACAGAACATCCACCATTAGGAGAATTAAGGACAGGTTAAAAGAAAATCTGTAAGGAGTGACATAGTTCGATTTGATCCTGCTCACAGTCACAGGATGCCCTAGAAGAACTGCATCCCTCTCAGCTGCATATTTTTGTTATTCCTTCATTTCTGAAGAGATTGGTCACCTACAGAGTCCCCAGCATGGACACATTCATAAAATGGATGTACCTGAAACTTCTCAGGGTATGGGTTCTCCTCAAGTCTGGTTCCAGACCCTCAGTTTTGAGGAAGAATTTCACCACAAGCGTGTTCAATATGGGTGTTTTATTGTTACATTACACCTTCCAGCCAGTTATTTTTACATGTTTGAAAAAACAGATTTTGCCTTTCGAGCACCCTTGGTCAGCAAGACGTGTATGTAATCTAAGGTGATTTGAGGTATCCATCATATCCACAGGTGTGCTCAGCACCTTTATTTTTTAAGGTCACATTAAATGTTTTGCCTTAGTGACCTCATGGTAAAAAACACTGCAGAAATTGGGTTTCATTCAGAACTGGCTGATGAATCCATGGAAGTAGACACTGGTTAGTGATTTTGTAACACCTTTAACAGAAGTTTTCCAGAAAATCAAAATTTTGTTTTTTTCAGGAAAATCCAAGTCCTATAACACAGAAGTTGGACAATTTCATCGTGTTACCAACACTGAAAGACTCCAACTCAAAAAACAAAAGGCTCCACGTAGTTGGATCCAAGGAGCCAAGTCTGAACAAAGAGCTTGAAATTTTTTACAAGTATGGTCATTTAGCTGAATATACAACAGTTCTTGCTAAGTTTTAATACCTAAAAAGTCCCCTAGGTCTTAATTTTGAAAGATAAATACATAAATAACCATAGCCCTGTTACTAAATTAGTGAAAGAGGGGTGTCTCCATAGTTTTAAGCCAGGGAAGTATTTTTCAAGCACCAAATCCAACAACTGCTCTCATTCAGCAAGTGGGGGAAAAACAGGGACAAATGTCATTAACTGTGCACTGCTGAGCTGCAAGTCCAGTGCCATGGAATAAAACCTTTCAAGGCAGGTATGTTATGGAAGCAGAGAAGAGATGGTTTCCTCTGCAAATACTTGAGGCAGGTGTATTTATAAAGAGACAAACCACATCCCTGTACCTGGGTTAACATAGCTGCAGGCAATCATTCTACAGCCTGGAGAAAAGTTGAGTTGGGGGGCTGCAAATCTGGTTATTGCTCATATGGAATTTATGTTCTTCCTATCAATGATCTGGATACTACTCTACCCACTCTTACATTTAGACACTCTCACATGTTTTAGGAACCTATTGGAGAAATTACTAGACTGAGCCAGAACAGCAAGTGATCTGTGAGCAAGTGCTGAGAACACATCTGTCTGCACAAGGTACTTGGAGCAAGAGAGTAAACCCTGTGATAAACCAGCATGAAAGAGTGTGTGTGGAATGTTCCCTCTTCCACCAAGAGTCTTGCACACAGGTACTGAGAAATGAACTCTCGCTGTTAACAGGCACAATCTCATGGCTGAACAATCACTGCTCTCTCATTGTAACACTCCCAGCTTCCTCCTCTGCTCTAGCCTCATCCATAACTTTTAGACTCCCCAATCAGGAGGAGAAACCCTCCTTTCACAACCTCTGCAAGGCCTATCAGCAGCAGGGAAAGCATTTCCAGCACTGTTGCTGTTAAACCCAGACTCTGCCTCAGCATCTTAATCCATTTCCACATCAGTTCGGTGACTTTTGGGAGACCACTGTGTTTCTATTGAAACAGGAGGACCAAGAAGACACTTGGACTACTTTATTAGTGCCACTGTGAAGATTCCAAAGGAATCCAGAACAAAACCGAACCACACACCAATGCATCTCGACAGCTGCAGCTGTATTAAGTGAGAGCAGTCATATTAGTAGAGCACCAGCAAGATGACTTCTGGAGGTGGAAAAGAAATGGCCCTTTTAGATCCCAGTAGAGGATAAAGTGCATATCTAGGAAGCACGCAGAAAATCAGAAACACAATGAAAGAAGCATAATTCCCAAAATAAACTAAGGAAAAAGGAGCAAGCACCCCTTTCTCAGGGCATCCTAAATAATCACCCCTCTGCCGCTTTCCTTCCCCATTTAAAAGAAAGAAACATTTTAAAGTTGCAAAGTGCAAACCAACCCTGCAATTAAGGAGGGGCCTGGGGTGCAAAGACTTGAATCAGGCCTTCTCTCAATACAGAAGTTCAGGCAAGCTTGAACATTTGGGGATCATTTTTATTTATGTGTTTTTTCATTGCCTTGATCTTCAGTTCCCTGGAAGGTGAAGGGAGCAGCAGCTATTTCTGGTTCTAACTACATGACTTACTTCTCAGAAAAAGAGGAAAACTTTTGGGAAAGGTCATTGCAAGGCTGCATCTGCTCAGCTGTAAAATGCCTCTAGCCATTTATACGGGTTATACACAAATATTTACTGGGTTTTCAATCAAAAACAAATATTTACTATTTTAATTACAGCAGTACTTGGCAAACGCGCTAGTCTGCAAATACAGCACATCTTCCTAAGGAAATACATCCTCATCCACTGAAGTTAAGGAGGGCAATAGAAAAGCCTTCCCTCTGAAGACACGCTGAAAGAGTTGAAGTTGTTCAGTCTGGAGAAAAGAAGGCTCTGGAGAGACCTTAGAAACCCTCCAGTGCTTAAAGGGGCTACAAGAGAGCTGGAGAGGGACTTTTGACAAGGGCATGGAGCGACAGGACAAGGGGGAACTGCTTCAAACTGAGAAAGGGAAGGTTTAGATTAGATATTAGGAAGAAATGCTTCACCATTAGGGTGATGAGGCCCTGGCACAGGTTGCCCAGAGAAGCTGTGGCTGCCCCATCCCTGGAAGTGTTCAAGGCCAGGCTGGACAAGGCTTGGAGCAACCTGGTCCAGTGGGAGATGTCCCTGCCCAAGGCAGGAGGGTTGGAACTGGATGATCTTTAAGGCCTCTTCCAGTCCAAACCATTCTGTGACTTTATGAATAAAGGACGATTTTTATAATTTCATTTCCATCCCTGAATGTCAACCAACTCAAACAGAATAAGATCTGGTTAGTGCATGCTGAAATGCAACTTTGACCGCATGTCATGAACTGATGGAAAGTTTTGCTTTCCCACTCTGTTCTCTATGGCTGAGGGTGCAGAGCACACAGTAGTAGCTTCCAAGACATCAATACATTAGAAAGGAAACCCCCACATGTTTTAATAACCCACAGCTACAAAATTTCACTCGAAATGGCAAGTGCTGTGATCCTTAATTGACCACGGCAGATTTGGAAAGCTGGAGAAAGTGCTGCAACAGTCAGACTGAATTAAAAAAGTTCAGCTGTCCTTTTTGTTCTAGCTAATATTTCAATACAGAGGAAAAACTTGAGAGCTCCTCCATTTGCAACATCAAACAAGTTTTGGTTATGGATGACTAAACTATTGCTTTCTACTCTGGAATACTTCATAATAATGTCTTTAAATATTCAATAAACAGTAAGGTTTAATTTAAAGTGATCAGTTTTACATAAGTAACAGAGCACAAAATGGAAGGTTATAAAGAATTAACTGCCTATACATATTCATAGTCATGCAGTAGGTGAAAAAGTAAATAAAGAGTGTCCAGCAACATATACAGACAGGTCCCTGATCATCTTAGTCCTTATATTTTGGGACACAATGAGGTCCTCAGGCTTTGCAAGATTCCATTAAATCCTTTGGAAGAGTGATCTGGGGTCCCCAAATAAGTCTGAGACAACCCTGAACTAAGGCATGTACCAACCTAAGCAATATCTTTTCCAATTGGTGCCCACAGTACACTATCCATCACCAGTAATGGAATTGTGTGTAGAGGTTTGAGGTTAGACAGCCTTAGATTTCTTCCTTCCTTCATCTCACCATAGAAATCTCAAAAAACCTGAGCAGAGAGAAGGGGAGGGAGTTGCTCACTTTGAATCATACGTTACCATAAACCTGATGACTTGGACTCCAGTTTGGGACAAGTGTGTCATGAGACCTGTTGAAAAAGGGTCTGTTTCAAATAGACACACACCCATCTGGATGGTCCTTCTGGTTTTGTCTTCATTTTAGGTTTGGTTTGGCTCTCCTGGCGCTTGTTATTTCACTTTTCAAAAAAAGCTGCCAAATGTGGACAGCGGGTGTGTCTTGTTGACATCTTGCGGTCCGCACAATATGTCCATTTTGCTGATTGTCAGGGCAATATGATTAAGACCTTAAAATCAAGGGAGATTTGAGCCTGTGACATGTGTTGAACAGCAGCAGTTTTTGTTGAACAGCAGCAATTAAGCCTCATTTCAATAGTCAAGGATGACCACCTCCATCACTCTTCCTCAACCACTCTCCCTCAGTCCCCAGCTGTATCATTTGTCTGGGTCCTCCTCCGCCAACCATGATTAGGCACAGCTCCAGCCAGAGCAATACCAGTAACCAGAATGAGCTAAATCCAAGGTCCTTCCAGCCCAGTACCCTGTGTCCAGCCATGGCCAGGAAACAGCTGTTTAGGAACAGAAACAAGGCAAGTGACTTATCCTCCTTGCGGTATAGTCTCCAGGCAATCAGCAGTTTAAGGAAATATTTCCTGATTTCCAGAAGTAGACTGTTCCCACAAGATTACGTGCATCCAAGGCGTCGTGTTCCCTCCCAGCCAACTGGCAGAGGTTGGATCTTCAATCTGTCAACCCTGAAACACTGCAGAATAGGCCAAACTCTCTGCCAGTAAAAAAATCAGTGACATTTCACCAGCGTGAAAGATATTAACATTATATGAGTTCTTTGGAGTCCTATCTGAAAATGAAAGGATCCTAGGGCCCAGTTCTCATGTAGACAGAGGATCTTTAAATCATAATAGCAATAAGGAAAGGACTAGAAGCAATCCAGAATATTAGCTGGCTGCCCCTGAGGAGCCTTAGCCCAAGTTCGAGAGAGGTTTCGTTATGAATTTAAAAGCTAATAGATAACCCCCAAACATTAATCTCCTTTTAAGCACCACACATTGGACACAGTACTAAGAAAACCAAGGTTCAGATCTGAATATATAAAAGAAATTAAATTAAAGTGTTGCAACTAACTATCCACATGGCTAAAGTGATTTACAGCAGCCATGAATACAGCCAAGCGCTGATAGGAAGAGTAGCCCACACAGTAAAATGATACAGTGTGGTATAATATTTACTAATCTTTTCAAGAATTATTTCAGTATAAATGACTTCAATGACTCAGAAAATCCCTGCCAAAGTAGTGTAACATATATCACACACTACACAGAGAGAACGGGACCAAGGTATGGGATACTCTTATTAAAATCACAGAATATTTTAAGTAAGAAGGGACCTCTGGAATTCATCTACTCCAACCTCCAGTTCAAAGCAGGTGTAATTAGACCATGCTGCTTAGAGACTTGTCTAGTTGACTCTTGAACATTTCCAAGGCCAGAAATTCCACAAAATTTAAGTCATGATGTTAGAAAAATCATTCCATTTAAGTCACAACTGTCAAACACCATTATTCCTCCATTACAGCGTGCATGTTACATTTACTGCTTCCCACCATTTCTGTTTCTTATTGCTGTTCTGCTGAGACTCCAGAAAATTATTTGATGAAGAAATTTTTTGCAGAGGCCTCCCTCACCTTCTGGAGCTGATATGAAGGGGGAAAGGACAGGTTCCTACCTCAGCATTCGTCACTTGAGCTAAAACATTTGTTAGAAAAAGCATAAAATGAGACAGTATGGGTATATACATTTCTAGTGAAGGATTCAGAACTTCCTGATGGATTGCAGGTTTTGGGATACAGCACCATCACTCTGGAGGGGCACGGGAAGAGGCAGGCAACAGCTACAAGACAGCCTGAAACTGCACTCTAGCCCATCTGCAGCCTGGCTCCCACCCCACACCAGAAGGTCCTCAGACCTCTACTGAGGTGTTATTATTGGACAAACCCTCCTTTTTCTTCAAGTAGATTCAATGATCTGCAGGCAGAAATTATCTCCTGCTCCAATCAGAGGTTTGTGGGACTCCATCTTAACAGACCACAATATTATTGTGCAAAAGCAAAACCAAAACAAAACCAAACAAAGTCCATCAAGAAGAGTTCAGGAGTGGCCAGGATAAGTCATAAAGTGATACACTTTGGATAATAAACCAGCTTTTGGACCCATGTACACACTGCTCAGTGTCCCTGCTGATCCACAAAGGATCAGAGTAACTTCAAAAAGTTCTGGGTTGGATGAACAATTTCTATCCCCCTGTCCTGCCCAAACCATAATCTGTTTCAAAAGGAGGGATTAATTGCATCAGGCATTGCTCAGAGCAGGCAAAACATCCCTAGAATTTCCATTGTCCTAGACATTTGACAGCACAACATAATTCCTAACACTCCTTGGACTGTGTTTCTCATCACTCTGCAAGCTCCATTGGTTGGGAGGGATAACTAAATACCAGTGGATAACAGCAATTAAACGGAACAAAGAGAAAGAAGATCCTATAACTCTAAAATGCCTCTCCCATTTTTCTCAAACTCCCACCCCTCACTCCTATAATGAAGGGAAGGGTATCTATGAAGCAGAAGCCAAAAATTAACTTAGCAATGTACTACAGAGTTGCAACAAAAATCAGGTGGAGGAAACACATCCTCAGCTCAGTATGTTAAAGGTAGGGAAGGATTCTGGTGCCTCCCCAAGCACAGAGATGAGGAAGGCTTCTCAGCTCATCAGTGCTACAGCCACCACCATCACTGGTTTGATTACACAAATTTTTCCAGTCTCTCATTTCAATCAAGTTTCCTAACATGCAGCCCAAAGTCTTGCTCAGGTCACAGATTTCACAGAATATCCCGAGTTGGAAGGGACTCCGAAGGATCACCGAGTCCAACTCCTAAGTGAATGGCTTATGCAGGGATCAAACAGAGATTGAACACACAATGATCAGAAAGAGGGGACTTTTGCAAGGCAAAAAAGGCCTTTTTTGTGGAATAACAACCCATTTGCCATCACTTTGCACATGGTGATAACAAGCCCCTGTTAATGCTCCAGGAATTAAGTGTATCTTAATTAACCTGGGTAACTAAAAAAAAAAAATATGGAGTTTTACATTCTAGAACAAAGGATTTCAAGCCATTCCTTCTGGTCATTAACAACAGCATGTCACAACATCTGTTGTAATTCTTCGAAGTGCAACAGAAATGAAGGTCAGGCATTCAACACTTGCAAACTCATCTGGACCAATAAGTGTCTGCAGATTTTGGTGAACCTGCTTAAAAAGCATGTCTAAGTGATGTCACCCTTTCCCTGAACCTGCAATATCCCGGGATTTACAACATCCTCCTTGTACTGGAATCAAAGCACCACTGCTTGTTCTGATAAAAGCTGTAACTTCACAGACATTACCCCAACAACATGCCATCAGTTTAACAAAAGGCTCAAATATCAGACTGCATCACAAGCCTCAGCCTCATGTTTCCTTCCTGCTCAGCTGCAGGGAACACTCACTGGTGAGCCTCAGGCAGAGGGCACACAGAGCCACTCAGAGCAGGCTGGCAGGTTCACCACAGCTCTGCAGGGGTTATGTATGATTATTTATGCACCTGCTTGTATACATGGACATAAAATAAAGCCATCCAGTGCCCATCATCCCTGCCAAGGGTACTGCAGACTGTACCATCCCAAAACTGCAGACTGTATCATCCCAAACAAGTCTTAGAGCTCTAAGAGCCAAGACAAGCCCCTTAAGACTCACTCTCCATTCTGAATTACCTATTAATGCTGCATCACTTCCAGGAGCTGAAGTGGATCTCATCTGGGAGCCATTTGTAGACAGGTAACAGCAAACGGGCTAATCAAGACCCCAGACTTTCAAAGGAGCATCTTCTTGAGGAAAAAAGCAACCTCTGATCTCTCACCCAGCCCAAGTCAGCAGTGTTTGGTTTCCCTCCTTGCAGCCTTCCATCTGCACCAGGCTTGCCAGGCCTCATTCCTCTGCCTCTGAAGACTCACTGGACAACCAGGGCTGTAATCACATTGCTAAGTCTTTAATTCTTTCTCCTTGCTCTCAGTAGTCTCCCCTTTTCCAAGGGGAAAAAGGTCTGAGACATAAGGAAACCTTGTGCAGAGCAGCTGAACTCCATTCCTCATTGCTTCCCCACACTATTTCCTCTTCCTCAGGAGGCACCTTCACAGCAGCAGCTTTCATCCAGGCACTATTCCTCAGTTTAACATCATCACCCTATAAAAAGGTCTCTACCTCAAGCTCAGAAGTGCTCCAGCTCACTCTCATAGAGCAGTATATTCCCAATTCAGCCTTTCCTCAGCTTACAGCTCTCCATAAAAGCAGCATCAGCACACTACTTACATACCAGCCTTTCCCTACAAGGCCAGCTCCTTCCTTGCTATGAAACCTAGTGCAGGTGTGGCCAACTGAGCAGGGCTGGCCACCCTTAAAAGGTGCAAACACCTCCCACGTCCTACCAGTGACTGATTTGCTTTCAGATTGCTCCAATATAGCTGCAATAAGGAGAAGGGGAAAAAAAGTGTATTTGAGTATGTTTTAGGCAGCCTTCTGAATCACAAGAATCAAAATTATTTTTAGAATGTTCTTTATTTGAAATTGAAAAGCTCCTTTATGTAAGAGCAGCAAAGAATCAAGAACAAACATAAAGAGCTGAGGGAAAATTAGGTAGTGATGAACAAGGTGCTTTTAATTACATGGGACTGGGCTGAAGTAGCCTGTTTTAGCACTTAACTAAAGGAGTATCTTCCTCTCCTTGCAATGTGAACTGTTAGTGTGGCATTTGCAGGCGAGATGGAGAAATCATGTGTTCCCTATTTACTGTACCAAGAGTTTCGATGGATGGCATTTGAGCGGGCTATTACATATGCCCCAGGCCTGGGCTGCCAGCGCTGCTCATCAGCCTTCTCATGGGCAGGGCTGTACCCTCAGGGCCTCCAGACAGTGACAGTGAGGAATTGTTGAAGCCATTCTGCCTCTTTCTAGGAGGTTTGGTTGCACCAAAAAGGTGTGGAAAAGGCTTTGTCACTCACAGGGTCCTTGCCCACTTGAGAGGAGTGGCAATGTCAGTGCAGGCTGCCTTAAAGTCTCTTCCCAGCTGTCAGATGCAGTCAAACTCCAAGCCTGCACCTCCTAGCCCACTCAACAACAGCAAGAGCAATAAAGGGAATGCTTGTGATTTTAAAGGATTCATTTCTGCTGGAAGGTAAAACAGGGAGGGAGAATTATAATAGATGTCTAATTATGGCACTCAAAACCAAGCTTAACTGGAGCTGATAGAAGTCTTTTCATTGACTTCCCTTGGCAAAGAATCAGGCTCATCCTTAGACGAATTCCTTGTTTTCCCTTCAGATCCCTTAGCAGCCTTACAGCATTAGAATCATGTGTGTGGTAATATCCTTACCTGTACGTGATCAATTCATGCTGCCATTAAGGAAATGTAAATAATGAAAGGTGACAGAAGAAATGAGACTTTCTGCATGTTCCATAATGCAAATCCTCCCCATAGCATTCTGTCCTCTTTCTGGGTGAGAACAGGCTTTCTCCTATGGCTGCTTTTTCCCAAAAAGTAGCTCAAACTGGCTGATCAGTGCTGAAAGCAGGACAAAATCCATGAATATCTGCATGGCTTTTAAAGCTCAGGCTTTCAGGGGTCATGGCAACACAAATGCTACCTGTGAATACCATCGTCCTAAACCCAAGAAAGAAAAACATTTAAAGTTTTCGGTTTGCACAAACAACCTTCCGTCATCTTGGCAACTTCATTCCATCCGGAACATCCTGTCTTCATATTTCAGAAAATACAGAATGAAGGAAGACAGGAAATATTAAGAGTTCACGAATGAAGTTTTGAAAGTTCTTTGCGTCAGAATGGAAATAATTTTCCTTCCCACTCCTTTTTGCCCCTTTTCTACCACCACATGCTACAGTCTTTTCCATCTCATTGCGCTTTGTATTTGACCTCTTGGTGAAAGTCAGGAAACATCATCCACCTAATTGTGAGCACCTGCACAGCTGCAGGTGTGAGGGGAAACACCTCATTGAGTGGGTCAAGGAACTCTCTGCTGAATTACAATATTAACACCCATCACATCCAGAAAAAGCAGCCTGTGTTCATTGTTAATGCAGTGGTAGAGGGACATGTCAGAAATGCTACTCATGGTAGTAAAGGTGGTTATATATGGCTGCTTCATTTTTGAGAAAGGAGGTAATCCTTAGTTTCAGGACTGTCTGCTCTGTATTGTCAGCAAACTTTGTTCTCTTTTGAAATCTTCCACTGTTCTGCCTCGACCTAGACCGAGGGGAGCGCACGCACACGTTCACTCGGAGTGCATGGGACACACTGCACTGCCTTCAGCAGGACTGACCACGCACACCATGTGCTGCCTATAGTACATTTGCAGGGCTTTTTCTGTTTAACTTTTAAACTGGACTCATATGAGACTCTCCCCAGCCAGACACCTCATTAAAGCTGACAGATTTACAATCCCCAGCTTGCAGTTTCTGGACTGTGGGTGGCCTTGGCCTTGGCCAACTTGCGAAATTTTGCATGCCACCATTTTCCAGTTGTAGAGTAGGAAGAAGAATCCTCCCTACCTCCCATACACAGCCTTGCTGCTCAGAGTAATGCACTAATATTTCAAAGAGGACCTGCCTGTTACAACATGCCCCTCCACTGATTGTAACAATGGAACCCCAACCACAGCTGGGGCTCCTAATAAAAATAAATTAGTGCTGCTGTTGTAAAAACAAATAAATAACACTAATAACTTCAGGAGAATTCTGTCAACACAGATGATGGGCAGGGCTGTCACAGTATTTATTTACTACATTTCCAGAACTTTGCTGTTGACCTTTTACCTTCTAGAAACAGCCATGCTACAGAAACCTCCTTGAAGAACAGTCTCTGTCTCCCCACACAAACAGCTGAGAACCCTCTGGAGAGCTGCTAGTGAGATATATGCACTGTCTGTCAGTGGTGAAGGAGTCAATTCAACCCCACGATTCAAACAAATGCACTTTAAGAGCATCTAATGTTTATATTGGCTTTGTGTCTGCAACGCTATTTTGAGAATGGTCTGCCTAAGGCATTTTTCTCATTTCCAGACTGAAAGGTACTTTAATGGGGCTATGCCTGCAATGGTTTAGTTCCTGTGTTGGGCTCCTTGCCGAGGCTTCCACCTGCTTGTTTAATGGCAGAGCTTTTCAACTGCTCTGCACGGGGTGGTATCTGGACTTTAAGGACTCTGCAGTGATGGTGCTGCCTGGTATCATGTGCTGCACCCTCCTCCTGTCCCCAGGCTGAGAGCAATCAGAGCTAGGCAGAGCAGGGAAGGAGTAAGAAAAAGCAATATTTACACAGTAAACTTTCCAAGCATTCAGGAGAGAATGGCTTGCAGATGTATATGTTTAAATGACATTTACACTCCCATTGTTTCCTTTAACTTGGTGCTCATCTTACTCTGGGCTTCTTCGCATGAAAAAAACAATACTGCTGAGAGCTGTGCTCTTGGTGAGAAATAACACCCTTCCCCTTCCCTCTCAGATGTACTAAGTGCTAAGGGAAAAAAAAAAAATCAGCATTGTGGAATTGTGTGTTTAGTGGGGAGGTCTCCCTTACATACATGAGCTTAAGTCAATTGGGTCCTTTTCAGCCAGAAGACTTCATGTACCCGGTACAGGGGTTCAGCGCAGAGCTGGCACAACATTTTAAATCACCCACTCCAAGGCTCCAGAGGGAAGAACAAAAGTAAGGAAATCTCAACACGATGTAATATTCAGGCCCATTTTCCCCTCGGCAAAGGCATACAGCTGAACCAAACCTTCTGGTATTTCTTTTCTAAACTGGGAGTCCAAGATTTCTACACTCTTTCCTTCCTCAGTAATCTTGGTCACACCTACTGCTCTAGGCTAGGTAATGAAAAACAGCACCTTACAGTTCTGGTAGTCAGCAGACAAAACAAAAGCAATTAACTTCTTCAACTGTTGACTGCGTATTTTTGGAATACCTCTGTGGATATGGGACATTGCAGTTATATTAAGTCACATCACCCTGACAGTGGGCCAAGCACCAGGAATCAGCACTGGAGGCAGCAAGAGCTCATCACTGGAAGCCACCGAAGTTAAGGGCTGTTTTCTGTTTTCTTCCACATGTGCAGCCAGGAGGGCAAGGGGAAATGCCACCAGATGCTTCCAGCTTCCTCTGTGTTAGTGCTTTCATTCTACACAAATACCTCATGTGTGAGGGCTGACAATCAGCAAGTGAAAATCAACACTTGAGCAAAGGTCACTGGGAAAACATAATGCTACCTTTTCCATAAATAATTAGGATGTTGTACAGCCACTCAAAGTCTAGTCTATCACCCACCCAAGCCAAGGACTACAGAGACTTTTGCAGGCTTTTCAAGACCCTTGCCATTTGTTAACATCTCCATAGAAAAATTCTATTTAATTTACCCCGTGGTCTCTTCCCAGATGCAATGATACTTTGGCATCCCACTCTGCAACATCTTTATTTTTGATTTTCTGTCTTGGAAATTGGTTTTGTGGTTGAACCACATTTTTTTTTCACTTCCTATGATTGACATATGATCTGAGCTTGGCTAGAGGAAAGGGACATTCTGCATAACACATCAAGAGAAAACCTGCCCTGGACAAGGAAATTGTATGCACTTGGTCTGACTGGTAAAGAAGGTCAGAATGAAAACATACGACATGTAGAGAAACAGCCCTATGAGATTAACGTGAAGGCAAGAAGAAAAATCAGATGTCTATTGCAATGTAGTCGTCCATCTGGGGTACTTTGCACTCCTCGGGGCCTTGCTGAACTGACAATCTGCACACCAACCCCATCTGAAATACCTCGTCACCCCAGGGGTCACCTGGGTGCTGCCCTGCCCACAGAAGGTGACAAGTCCCAGCCCCCAGTCCTGCTCAGGCTCCAACTGAAGAGTGTGAAATAAGGGCTGAGGTGTCTCCTCCCATGGGTGACACGTGGGATCTGTCTGTCCTGAGATGGAGGGTGAGTGATTCTGCTGATATTTCTAATAACCCAGCTCCTGATGCAGTCTGCTCCTCTTGGTGCCACGTTGAAATCATCGCAGAATTACATCACAGAAATCCAGAAGTACTGATTAAGTACGTGTTGGTGCATGGTTACAAACCAAAATATGACCGGGACCTGTAAAGTCATTCCTTTCACAGCTGAGGAAGCTTTTTATTACTCTCACTCAAACTCAGTATCACACCATGTGGACCTGAATTACAGTGCCCAGCAGACCTAACCAAGACTCTTCAGGATTGCTTTTAGTACATTTACTTTTCAGATGCCTTTGCAAAATAGTGACTACCTGGTGCAGAGAAAGCAATAATATGCTGAGAATCAAGTTAAGTCATTCCTGTGAAGAATTTTTATAGGTATGCATATAATAAGCATCAGGAGTGAAAGATCACACTGGATTCACTGCAGACCAATATTTCTGCACACACGTGAACTGTTGAAAGTACAGTGCACAACCCAACTGTGTAACACGGCAGAAAACCAGCACCACTTGGTTCATTTTACAAATTGCAAATGTTATTTTTCACCAAAACCCTCTTATTTTTTTTTCTTTTTAAACGGAACTGTCATTCACTACAGGACTGAATGGAAATGATCAAACTGCAGTCACTGGAAAGACTTCTGTACATGTTGGATTGGATTCTCCTGGAGTAGCTTGAAGCAAATGTTTATATATACTTCCAGTGAGTTTATTTTCTTAGGGTGAATGAAAATAGAAACTTCTTGGAGCAGGGAATGGAGAAAATCAGCTTTCCACAGAAACCACAACTGAGAAGAATTTGATAACAGTTCAGAATAAGGAGTACTATGATATTTTAGTTTCACTAAAAACTTATCTTCCTTCAGAAATTTCTCGCACCTTATATACTTAAAACTGGTTACCCACAGGTTGCCTCCATGTGAGCACTCTGAAATACTGATTTTAGCAGAGGTATTTTGATGTTTTACCAGCATCTTGGGAAACTGAGTCTGAGCTATTTTAGGCAGAAGTCAAAGCCACTTCATTTCCAACGCCTCAAGAAATAACAGAGCAGCCAATTATTTCCCTCTCCCCCTTATAGCATATATGAAATTAGCAATATCACCCAATCACATGTCAAAGCCACAAAACCACTTTCTAAATAGGTTCAATATTTAGCCAAGACTGCAAACACACCAGAATAAAGGAAGCTCAAGAGGAGTCATGCTATGTCCAGCACTTTCCCCAGTTTCAATAATTCCATCATGTCCATACAGGAAACAGGTGGGTATCATGTGCTGTTGGCTGATGAGGAGTAAAAGATTTGTTCTGTGAGGCTTCAAGGCTTGATGTAGAGATTTTAGTGTTCTTTCCTAAACCTAAAACACCTTTTCACCCTTCCCTTTAAAGCACACTACAGCACCCTTGCTCAGTTCTTAACAATCTGTCCCTAACACAAGGAACCAGGAAGGAAACCAGACAATCACACGACCAAACCCTATTGTTTTCTTTCACTGAAGAGTTTCAAGCATTTGGGATTCATCACTGAGAGGGAGGCAAAGAGAGGGCTCTACCTTGGCAGAAGAGAGAGACATCAGCAGGAGCATGAAACAGCTGGGGCAATCTGGACTGGCCAAAAACCAATGTCATCAGATGGATGTGAGAAACCTCCAGTGCAGAGTGAAAATTTGAGAAATAAGAAAATTTAATTGCAATCAGTTTACTTCAAATAAATAAAACTTATTTTACCTAAGACTGTAGAACAGCTGGTGCAAATGCCTCAGTTTCTCTTACCTCTGTAACAACTCTGAATCCTGCTCTTACAGACTCCCTTCAGGAAGGGAATGTAAAGCGCCTACACATCCAGTCACTCCCAAACTTTTCATTTGGTTCTCACTGAGAGGATGCAAAATGCCCAGGGAAGTGAGTCTCAAACACAGATGGGACTCATGAGAGTGACTGGAATCCAAGGAGTAACAAATTAGAAAACACCCCAAAGAATTATTTCTCCTATTGAAAAATAAGCAGTAATTACATTCTTATCATTCCGCAGGAAAAAAATTGATTGCCATGGAATTCTCACCAGGAAAAAAAATTACATCCAAATACTTTTTTGGATGTCAATATCCATCTTGATAAATAAATTAGTCCCTTCTATGGCTGAAGGTGAATAGCTCTGGGTGTCTTACAGCATCTCCATCGCTAAAAGCTGCTTTTCTTGCCAGACCTCATCACTCATAAAACAGTGCAGTATCAGAGTAGCCCCTGCAGTGCAATTCAGACACCAATCAGGTCCTGGGGGACAGAATAAAACAGGAGAGGCTTGGAACTATGGGTCCCATGGGACAACACCACAAAAGAGATGCAGAGATTTATTTCTGTTGTAACAAAATCCCATTTTCTGATGGGGAAAGATTTGGTCTGGATTGTCTTTTCTGGCCTCATTTATTGTTTGAGTACAAAGCTACAGGAGGAATCACATTCATTTGTTTTAATAAATGAGAAGCAAAAGGCAATGCACCATTGGTCTAGTTTCATTTCATCTGTTTAAGAAAACTTTTTGTACTGTCAATAAAGTATCAAGTCTTGATACGTGCCAAGCTCATAATAAAACTGCAGACCAACAACACTTCTGTTTGGAAATAAGGTCAAAGGTAGGAATGACAGGCATGAAAAGACACATCCACAAAGTCAAGACCATGACTTGAAAAGCAAAATAATAAGTTAACAGCCCTGAAACCACAGCTCTCCATGACTTGTGCACAGTGTGTGGAAGGACAGACTGGTTTTGACTAAACTGCCTCACTCTGCCAAGGAGTTATTTCTCATGAAAACTCCTCAGAGCTTTTCAACCCAACAAAAAAGCTTCCATTATATTATCTTTTCATTCAGATTTGGAACTGAGACAAACAGCAGTTTGTCAGGTTTTCTTCAAGACGGAAATTCTGGGGAAAGTTGCTCAGCTCTTTTTGTCAGCTGTCATGGAAGATAAATGATTGTCTAAGCAGAAGTATGCCAGGGCTTCCTCCGGGGTGCTTTGGCTGAGATTAGCTTGAGGATTGTCCTCCTACCAGGCACTGCCACAAAGCACCTTTGTGACTTCTGCTGGACAGCTCCAGAGGGCCGGCTAGGAGAGAGGCAAAACTGGGAAAGGTGGAAACAGTGGTACAGATCCATATACAGCCAGTTCTGTTGCTGCTAACTATGACAACACTGAGGAAATTCCTCTGTTTCCATGAGATCCTATAATGGCTGTGCAGCTCCCATAGGGTCAGGCAGAATTCTGCAAACAGGCTTTAAAAAGTTCAAGTTCTTCCATGCATGCAGGTCACAGCCTTTGTAATTTGTTCATTTCTTTCATAGTAAACAATATGTCTTCTCAGTTATTTACCAACCGTTGCAGAAGCTGCTTCTCTGTGCTCCCCTGCCTGAAGATCAGGAGAGGTCATCACGTGTTTCTCACAGATTTTCTTCCTGGATTATCCGTAACACTCTGCGTAAAAGCTTTCTTTGATAAAAAATGACCATACAAATGGGCAGCACAGAGCTGGTTTTATCTATCCATACTGCACATCCCTAGAGGAAATAACCAGATGCTTTTTCATTGGGATTCAGTGAAGGAGTAACATTCCCAGAAGCTTCACACAGCAGACTGGATACT
Source organism: Edolisoma coerulescens (assembly GCA_013397115.1). Taxonomy (NCBI): domain Eukaryota; kingdom Metazoa; phylum Chordata; class Aves; order Passeriformes; family Campephagidae; genus Edolisoma; species Edolisoma coerulescens. The sequence continues at coordinate 1,188,304 of VWZW01005507.1, read as the reverse complement.
TGTCAAGGCCCCCTGTGCCTCTGCCTGCCATGCACACTGGAAATTCTGCCATCAGAGCAGGCAATTCCTCTGTGTGAAAAACAGAGCGGAAAAAGGACACCAAAATCACTTGGACTTTGGGCGTGGTTCAGCTCCAGAAACTGCTGTGTTCAAATTTGCCTTCTCCAGGGTATTAACCTGCCACCTGATCAGCAGCTGCTCCAGCTGAGAGGAGGATCACCTCTATTTATACAGGGCATAGGGAGACACGTCTAGGGAAAAAAAGACATGGCCAAAACTGCACATGCAGAAAGGGACTTCCTTATTCCACTTCCCCCAACTAAAGATGTCCCCCATGTCAGCAAGCTGAATACTTTCTTATTCACGTTGGGGACCTTCCTTAGACCTATCTGCCTTCTTCAAAACGAACCTTCTTTCCCTTGCTGACAAACCCTTTTCTGAGGTTGTTTTTCAGCTGTGGAACAAGCAATGAGATTTACTTGTTTAACAAGCACTGTACACACACAAAACCCCAAGCCATTTGCACAGTCCCCCTTCTCTCCTTAAGATCCCCTTCAAAGTACCCCGGGCAGGACCTCACCATCACAGGGTACCTTGAGGAGAAGCTGAGATTCCACTTGCAAAGCAGGATGTAAATATGGGAGGAGCAAAGCACAGCACCCCTCTGTAATATCCTGGATTGCACAACAATACTCTGGATAACACGACTGCTCCCCTTAACCCTCCCCCTCCACACCCACATCACAGCCATCTCTTTCAAGGCGCAGTTCAAACACAGCTGCTGGGTCTGTCCTTAGGCCAAGAGGCTACATCTGGCAGAGCAGCTCTACATGTCTCCGGTTTGGGCATTCCCAAAATAATGTCATCTCCTCTTGGCCTCTCTTCCTGTCACCACCCCAGTGCAAAAACTCTGCTGTTTCTGTGTAACTCACAAGGAATCCTGGTATCAACTTCTCTTGTGATCATCACTCAGAACCAGGAATCCAGGCCATTCCAGCATCCAGCCTGGAAACTGACTTGTTACTAGTGACTGACCAAACTTCAGAAATAACTTTTGGTCTCTACTGTAAGTCCCAGGACTATTTTTCGAAGGATTATTTCCTTTACACACCCACTTGCATGCTGAGAATCTAACATTCCTTCTTATCAAAATCTGGGCTGGGCTCATAACCTTCCAAACAAATCATCTCCAAGCTCCTACTAATCATTTATTTTTCATCTCTACCATAGAGATTAGCCCTCCCTGGTAATTTGAACCTGGATGACATGGAAATTTTGAATAGATTTAATTTCATTTTTGCTCAGCGAGTGTCCTGTCCATGGCTGGTGAGAAGATGGGTGAGTTTTTCCAAAGTGAAAGATATTACATACTCTTTTACTTATTTAAATGTGTACATCCACTGATGATACCATTTTCCCAAGGTAGAAGGCCCCTGAGTATTTATTTTTCAATCACAGATGTCCCAACTATTTGCACGGAACATACATTGTAGCAGGATGATCTCTCGGCATAACTAGTGACACTGATCATATTTAAATATTTTTTCCAGTTCTTCCTGGTGACCTAAATAGCTCCAAGCTGAAGTTTTCACATGAAAAATGCATGATGTACTTCACATAACCCTGTGAAAACATGATGCCAGTATCTGGATGCATATCCAACTTGCCATTCCCTGAAATCACTAGAGCAGTGTGGCAGGAGTACCCCAACCCTCTAGGCAAGACATCACATGACAGATTAAATCCTTGTCTAGGGCAGAGAGCCACTAGGGAGGTTAGACTATTCAGATTGCTTTATAGGTATTTCCTGCCTCCTTCCTCACAACCTGACATGAAGGCTTTAACAAGGCTGAAGCTCTGGTACAAAGATGAGACCTTATCCTATACTCAGGGTTCTATTGTATTCCAAGCCTTCACTGTATTCAGTTGCCATGATTCCACCTTCCCATCCTATGCAGTAGCTCAGACACACCACTCCTCATCTCTAGGAAATCCAAAGGATATTGTAGACCATGGATTTCTTGGCTGTCTATCTTCCCAGCTCCTTCTGTAATACTGACAGATTTTCAGCATTATTTCTGCCAGGGCTGTCACTCCCCAGCACAGGTTAACCTGTGCTAAGCACTGACACATTCACTGAGAGTCCCTGGAAAACATTCACAATCCCTGCAACAACTTACTGAATCCATACAAGCATCTCTTGAGTGACTCTAATGTTAAATTTCTTACAGTAGTCCTTCAGTCCCTTTTTTGGCATTCCTGATATATATCAATGTACTGACACCAGAACTTACTCCTCAGTAAGGTGAATACTTTGAGTAGATGACAGCACTGGCCAGACACATTTAGCTTTGTACTTCCCATAAGATGCAAAGGGTTTTCCAGTTTAACTATGAACACTATGATGATACCCTTTCCTATCCATCTAAATCAATCCCTGCCTTGAGAAGATCAGCAACCAGCTCCTCTGATCAGGTACTTCAAACTCTTCATATTACCCTAACCATTACACTATCTAAAATTGCAAACCTATCTTGTCCTGTTGGTCTTTGCCAGAGGGTATGGATAATTATACAATTTGCATTTAGTACCTGCAGTCCCTTACTGCCTAGGAGATTTTATTCAATCTCAAAATCACTAAAAGTATGAGTTTTTCCTCAAGAAGAAATTCCTAATGCTTTGGGCCACATCCACTTCCCCCTCTGCCAGCAATTGTCTTTGAGTTCTTACATTATTATCTCCACAAACTGAACTAACCTCTAGGATATTTCTAAAAGGAAAATATTCATCTCATCTATTTTAGCCCCACAGTCAGAGGGGCATGGCCCAATGTCCACAGCAGCACTCCCTGCAGAGGCTATTTGCAAGATGTATCCCTTCCATGCCAACACACAAACCCACATCCTGGACTCCTGGTGGACTGCTTCCTCACAGCCTTCCCATTCCTACACCCAGTTCTGGGCTGCAGCTGCTCCTTGCTAGTCCCTGCTGGCCTTCCCTGCCTCACTCCAGCAAGTGGGAGGTGGCAGGAGGAGCAGCTGGTCAGGCAGCCACAAGGCCACTGCTGCTGTTAGCAGAGAGCATGAGCCTGTCAGGCCCCTGGAGGCTGGCACAGCCAGGGGCAGTGACAGTGCCTGCAAATTAAAAGTCATCTCACCCCCTGCCAAGCTTCCTGTGACTCTTCTGGAGGTGATCCAGATGCTGCCACAGCCCTTACATAGTTCCCCATGAGCCAGTTACTGTCTCAACATGGTGCTCCAGCGCTAAATCCCCATCCCATGCCAAGACTGCCTGAGCAGATTGTTCCACAAGCACGAGCTTTGCAACCCACACCCCACTGTGACTTCTCAGCTGCAACCACAGCCAGAGGTCACAAGCCATTGTACACAACCACCTTCCCCAGGGATCTGTCTCATTCCTGGAATCCCTGTCAGAGCATCTCTTGGGTTAGGTCACAGCAGTTCAGCATGGCCAGCCTGAACAGGAGGGCACAATTCCAAGCGGACTAGAGAAAAGATGAGGAGATGCTCTGGAAAGTGGTTGGTCTCAGTCACGAGCACTTGGCAGGGTGTCAGGCTCCAGACCTGTGTCACAGCTCTGTGGTCAGGGCTGTGCCCCAGACAGACTGGCCAGAACATCAGAGGGTCACTTAGCTACTGTCCCCATTTGCACAGACACAAAGCACACTCACTAACCCATCTGCCAACACTTGTGCTGGGATGCTGGCAGCACTGCCCTGTGCCACATCAGGGTCCCTGCTTGTGCAATCACCTGCCAACGTGGTCCATGCTGCTCCTCTCCTGACAAACCAGCTGTTCCTCTCAGGCAGCCATTTGTTGTGGCATTTGGTGCTGCTCTGTCAGCTGTCTGCTTGCACAGATATCACACATTGACCTGAACTGGCATAACTTCCATTCTTAATCTCAACAGCTCATAGAGTGTGTGAGACTTTTACTCTTCAGCACTGAAATTCTGCTGCCCACATTATCCGAATTAGTTGTAAAATGGCTTCTCTCCCACACCACAGAGCTGGAGTACAAATCTGCTCAAAACATCACCCAAACCCTGTGAATTGCCGTCTGGCATCCCGGAGTGGAACCTTGATTCAAGTCGGAATTGGAACCCACTTTGAAGCTGACCTGCTCTGACCAAGAGGTTTGACCAGATGACTTCCAGAAGACAACCTGCAGACAACATTATTCTGTTGTCTAGACAAGTGAGAGGAAGGTCCAATTCTCATTTCTATTTCTGCTCCCAAGCAGATATACCCATATGAGCACCAGGCTGGAAAAGACAACATAGTTTTACTCCTGTGGTTGACAGTGCAGCTTCCACACGATACTTCTGCCTCAATGTGGACAAGGAGATGCAAACTCACCTGCCTGGGCTCCAAGAGTTGTGACCAAGCAAATAAACCCTCTCTCTTAGCAGTTGGACAGAACTGTTTCTTTAGGATACGTGATATTTCACTGTCAGCCTTTTTGTTTAAACAGGCATTTGCATTACAAATAGTCATTTACCTCTGGAAAACAAAATCTTTCATTTAAATTCTAACAGAAGTGCAACTTCTGGCTGGTTTTGCTCAAAATTATGTGTAAAAATCAGAAACTGATTGAAACATCTTTGAAGCTGTTCTGGCTTGGAAAAAAATCACAATCTCCAAATTATATTTTCCTCAAAAATTCCTGCCTTGTCCTCTTCTTGGTTGATTAGGGTTTTTTCAGCTATTTTTTATTAGTACTGTAAGGAAAAGAAGCATGAACTGTCTCTCCTTTGTATTAACCTGGAGCCCACTGAAGACCATATCATCCCTCCAGTAACTGAAGGGAGCCTACAAGAAACATGGAGAGAGACTATTTACAAGAACGGGGTGGGGAATGGATTCAAACTAAAAGAGAGTAGGTTTAGATCAGATATTAGGAAAAAGTTCTTCCCTGTGTGTGGATGCCGAAAGCTGAGTTGCAGAGAGATTTTCCAGCTTTCTGCCTCTGTCTGTGAGAAAGTCTTTACTTTCTCACAGACAGAGGCTGAAAGAGAGTTAGGAGTTTCTGTAAACTATCCTCCTTATCTTGCAGGTGCAGGTTATTGTCATACTGACCAGAGAAATGTTTTGAAGTGAGTCTTGTGGGATCTAACCAATCATTCTAAAGAGCTAGATGGTCAGGGACCACTCTAGAGAGCTAACATATAAACCCGTTTGTAAAATTAAATAAAGATTCCTTTTCTTCTGGAACTAGAATCAGTGTCGTTTCTCACCAATCCTGCTACAAGCAGCAATACCTGTGAGGGTGCTGAGGCCCTGGCACAGGTTGTGCAGAGAAGCTGTGGATGCCCCATCCCTGGAAATGTTCAAGGCCAGGTTGGATGGAGCTTGGAACAACCTGGTCCAATAGAAGGTGTCCATGCCCATGGCAGGGGGGTTGGAACGAGATGGTTTTTAAGGTCCCTTCCAACCCAAACCTTTCTATTATTCTGTGATTCTATAATTAGAGAACCTGCCTGGAAGCTTAGCAGGTTCACTTTAAGTGGGAACTTTTAAGTTGTTTTTGCCAAAAATACATGGGGATAGCAAAAAAGTCTGCCAGGTAAGTTTGTCAGGGACATTTGAGCCTTAGGCAATGCACAGGGTGGGTGTGAAGAAAGAGCAGCAGATACACATCATGCTTTATAGTGATGGAGCTGAGTGAAGAGGATTTAATTGCTACTGCGCTTGTGGTAAGCCTGGAGAGGATTTCACTTGTTCTTTTCCTTAATTACATTGCTGCCAGTTGATACAGTTTTCTCAGAACTTAAATATCAAAGGAAAACATGTTCCTGTCAATGCAGTAAAAAGCCATATTTAAAACAACCAAGGCTTGATGTTCTGTGTTCTCACTTCTGCAAAAATCTGAGGGACTTCAATGGTATTTTCAATTGAATAAAGAACATAAACTAAAGCCCAATATTATTTGTGTGTGGATTTTTCCCCATAAATTTTTTGTTTGTTTTAAAGCAGTTGTTAACCATGTAAGACATTTGATTGATTAAAACTTACTTCCCAACAGCAAATAGTTTTAGCAATCTTATTCTTATAACCTTGTTTGTTAGCTGAAGAAAAGGATGAAACAAAAAAATCTCATGACAGGCCAAGGGGAAAGGCACAAATAGAATGGGATATAAAAGTCCACTAACACATTAAAGATGTATCAAAGAATGTGACAGAACATATCTGTGGTCAGTTGAAGATGCTTTGAGTGGAAATAATTTCCCTGAATTATTATGTGATAACATTCTTCATCCCAGTACACAAAGCTCAAAGTTAGGATTCAGATTATTTTTTTTCCCCTGCAAAGGCAAAAAATTTCCAGGCCTTTTAACAGTAATCAGCTTGGTTTTTCAAAGGAGCACAAACAATCAATTTGGTTGGAACAGGGGGATCAAGACTAGAACCAGAAAAAGGATGTAGGCAATTAACTTCCATTTGACCTAAATTTTGTGTCAAAATTCATGGTCAGATGACAGCTCATCCCACAGGTTTGTAACACTCTGTTACCAGCTCCTCTGTGTGTCCAGATGTGTGCTGCCAACGTGAATAGTCATGACGATGACTCGCAGGACGTGTTGCTCACACCTGACACTGAGCTGGGCTATTTCTTCTCGGAAAATGCAACCAGAGAGGCTTTAATAGCCACACCTGGAACAGGAACATCAAAAAAGGGGCACAGTTGGCAGAAGACTAAAAAGACCAAAGTCAGCATAGAAAAAGCTGATTATTCATATCATCAGAGCTGCCTCCTTCACTGTCTGTGAAACACAGTATTGTCCATCAGCAGGCAGTTACTGCCTTGAAGTTCCTGCAGTTTTCCTGTGCTCTTTTCCCTTTCCACCATGAAGGATTTCTTTCTTGTCAAACGATGTGCACCAAAAAAGCTGGAAGGAGAAAAAACTTGCAGCTGGTCACCTTCAGTCCCCTGGTTTGTGCAGCAAACCTCCATCTTTGAAAGGTAACCTGCTGACACCTGGCAGCCATCTGATTCAGGATCTGTCTCCCATTTGTATCATGATGGAGTTGAAAATGAGAGTTGGTATCACAGGCATCAGCAACCAACTTGAGCACATCAAAAGCACTCAGGGGAGAATTCCTGCTCTAGAGGAGCATTCTTGTCTTTCTCTGGCTCTACAATCACTAAGGAAAAGTTGCAAGGTCAGACACGTCCTATGTTAGAATCAGTGGACTGATGTTGCTGTCACAAGGGGAAAATGGGACTCAGGATCCCCCCAGGAAACGTCTACATCTCAGCGAGAATGAGCAGCTGCTAGTTTGGCCTTTGGTCTCAATTTTATTGCCAAGCATATAAAAAGAAATGTTCCAATCTTTTATTCCTTTTTTCCCCCAGCTGCTGACTCAAGTAACTTCCACCACCACTATCCCTTTTTTGCTATCCTATAAAGCTCTACACAGATAATAGCCTGATCTATAAAGTGAGAGCAACCCCCCCAGTCACCAAAGTATCTTAAGAACAGGACATTCAATACATTCAGGCCAGATTTAGTGAATTACATTTTCATAGGAAGAACTGAGAATAAAGCAGACAGTGCAGGACAACAGCTGCACTAATGAAATCTTTAGTTACACCAGATGTCAGCTATGAAATGTAAAGGAGAGACACTTGCATCTTATTTTTTCTTCTTTTCTCTGTTATCTGTGCCCTGCATTTTATTGTTTAAATGAAATTTCTGAATCATCAGGAGATTTTTGTGGTTGTATAATGGCTGGAGCCCATTCCTACCACCCTTGAATTTCACTGCAGGCATCTGGCATGAGGAGCAGAGCTCTGGAAGGAGTCTTCTGGGTTTAAGACCACCAAAGAGACACAGGCTGTAAAAGAGACACAACTACAGCTGGAGACCAGTGAAAAGGAAATATTATTAGTGGACATTTGTGAAGTCCTCTTTCTTTGGTCTGACTATAAACCAGTATCAAACCTACTTAAGTAATGAAGATTTCAAAGTTCAGGTTCAATAAAATCAGCTTTTCCTTGGTTGCATTTAGGACAGAGAGGATCATGGAGAAAAGACCCAGGTTAGGAGGGTTCAATACGTTGTTCAAGTGTGAAGAGTGTTTCTGCAGTCAGCACAACAAGTAAGTTGCAATGGATAGGTTTCATTGGAGACAATTCCTTGGTGGCTTAGGTTGAAGGAAGTGAGAAGAAGCACAAAAGAGGTACTAACACAGGGGATATTCTCATTTCAGACTCAACAGAGAAACAGTAACTGTCCAAAGGAATAACAACACATTTCATTGCAGACACAAAACCCAGCCACAAGTGCAAATCCAAAAAAGGTGCTTAAAAAATGTTTGTGAAACATTTGGAGGAGATGGCCAGAATATTTTTCACAGAGCTTTCCTTCATAAAAGGATACAATTCTGTTAAATGTTCCACGGAAAGACATTTTGATGGTAATGTTCCTAACACGGAGGAGGGCTCTCTAGTCCCTTTCAGGAAAGAAGAATTTGATCAAGAACTTCAGTTTTTCAATTTGAAACAGAAATCATTGTGTTTTGTGAAAGCACGTGAAAGAGCCACTGGCTCGCATGGACTTGTCTTCATTTCAAGGCAGAACAAAGAGAAATTTCAGATACCTGGAAATTGTCATGAGATGGAGATGTCATTGCTGGGACAAAGAAGAAATAACGCTTGAGAGCACAACCACACCCTACCCCACTACAGCCTGTAAGGAGGAATCCCATGGAATCCCTACTACTTCCCAGCCAACTTTACAGTTTACAAACTTCTTTCAAAAATTCACTGGGATTGATTTGTGTTTTGGTGAAAAGCCCAGTCACGCTCATACAGGTGAGAGAAGGAAGAAATGCACTTTTCTTTTTTTTCCCAACAAAAAATTCATTTTGGAAAAAAAAAAAGGATAAAAAAGAAAAATCAACTTACAGAGGCTGCTACAGTGCTTCAAAAGAATGGCAATGTAGGCTTATTGGTCAAAACTATATATATTTTTTTACTAGAATATTTCAGTCTAGCTGTAGCTATTGACTCCAGAAAGGGATACAGATGTGCTTTTTAAAGACCAGTAATACCCAGTACATAAAAATAGTGATTTGCACAGGTTTTTCTGACCCTTGAAAGCCTTCATCTATGCTAAAAGGCAGCACTACAAATTCATCTCATATGAGAAAGAGCTCAATAAAATAGATAGAGGAGGGTCATGGATGAATTATTCCTCTACAGGAAATTTGAGTGATCCTAAGATTAAGAAAATAAAGTCCAACATCTTAGAAAAGAAGAGTACTCTCAAACAGATTTAAAAAAAAAAGTCCTCAAATGAAAACCATGTTGATAATAAGTAGCATGCTGGTGCAAATACTCTGCCTAACTTCTTCTGTGCAATTAAAGACTGTGTTGAAAAGCAAACTTCTGCTTTGCAAAAGACAGATAATTTAGACCATGCGTCTGCATCCACATCCCGGAGTCGTTGGCTTCCCCATTAGAATGTGAATGAGGAACAGCAACTGCAGATCAGCACAACCATGACAGTAGTTGCACTGATGGATGCCTGGCCATGAGAAGCCCATTGAGTCCTCCACCTCTCTAAATCCAGGCCTTTGACCCAATGGAAGAATGCAAAGATCCCTCTGGGGCCCGGCTGTAAATATCACCCAAACGTTCTCAAATACTTTTTTCAAACATTGTTTTAAAAAACCTTCCACATTCTAAACTTATATGGGACAGCACTGAGTCTCAGCTCCAGTTCTCTAATCCTTAACATTTTGGCTAGCAAAAGTTCTAATGCTGTACCAAAATGTAGTGTCCAGAAAGTTTTAAGCATTTAAGTTTTATATGTTCTTACAGTTTACTTAGGATTAATGTAAGCATCGTTTCTTATAAACATTTACATACTTTGGCTCCGCTAATAAAGTGTATCCTCACTCTTTTTTTTTTATTGGGGAGCTATAAATCTGTAGAGAGAGAAAAAGCCTACAACAACAATGGGGGTAGCATGGCTCAAGCCAAAGGAAATTCATATATGAGGAAACAATGGGAAGTTGGCAAAAACAACATGAAGAAAAAAGGGAAGTTTATTGGATACACGCAAAGCAAAGACCACCCTATGTGTGTGGTATATATTTGTGCTAAGTCTCACATCTTTTCTGTGATATTTTTTTTTTACAAGGTTCTAAGCTGTTTTTTATGAGATGAATAAAACACACAAGAGCAAAGTCTCCAGCAGTTAAAGGGCAGTAGTAGATGTCTCTGCTATGCATTTGCTTCTAATAGAATTCCCACTCACTTTCTTTGAGCAAATCAAAACTGTTGTTAGAAAAAGTTCTTTGAAGACAAATGACCCAAATTATCCTTTCCCAAAGGAAGGAGGTATTCAAAGCTTGGAAATCTGCCTCCAAACATATATGCACAAAATGCAGTGTTGAGCAAATGAAGTGCACAATAGCTCCTGACCAAATCCTGTATGATCTTGAACTCAAGCTGAGAGACTTCAAAGGGCCTCCAGCTCAAAATCCCACACTGCCTGCCACCATCCCATGGGAGTTTGCTCAGTTTACCTTGGAGGTGCAACATTTTCCCTCATTTGAATCCAGGTAATTGATTTTATGTCTTGTCAGCCATTTTGAAACCATGTTCCCCCAATATTAGTGAGAGGCCTAGCTCTTGTCTTGTTCTCTTCTCATACCATTTAGCATCTCTAATTTGAATCACCAATTACATTCTCCAGCCCAACTTCTATATTTCTCTCCTCTTCCGTTTTGCTCTTCTGCTCTCCCCTCTCTGTGAGGGCAGCTTTAAGTTACGCACGTGGTTACGTTCTTCCAAGGATGTGGTAAATCCAACAGGCTTTGGTTACTACTTGTAAGGCCTCGAAACCTGACAGTGGTGAGGGAAGGATGCTGGCCTCCAATGTGTGGGAGAAGTGACTAAAATTAGGCACATGACAAAAATTAGCAGAAGAAAAAAAGGAAACTTCAACACATGGAAGGAATTTTGGTGGAACAAATAAGATTTGCTGGACCCTTCTCATATGATTCAATGATTCTGTTGTTGCACTGCAAGTTGCAGTAATAGAAAACAGAACAACAGTCAGAAGGTGGGAGGTAAACTGAAAACAAAACAATATGTTACCTTGCAATGCAGGAGAGGTGAGGGTTACATGTTTATGGTGCATTAAAATGCATCACTCATTTGTCAAGATAAAAGCCATCTTAAAACCCTTTCATTCTCATTTTCTTACATTTAAGGTATTAGCAGAATTCTGCATTTTACAAAGTAATCCAAGATCTACTCAGAAGAAAGGATTGCTGTCCCTCTTTGTCCATGAATCTTCAGATTCACAGAGTCTGGGCAGAAATTCAACTCTGGCAAATATCTACAACAGGTTCAGGGTGCTGTAAACTCTGCTCACGCACGGTTATGAAGAACGCATGTCACCACATTTCCTGATAGGAGGGTCTCAGCTATGAATGCAGCTTTATTTTTCCACAGCAGGGTTCATTAGCTTTCATTTTACTGAATTTGTACCACTTTACAGTTTACCTTTCACACCACTGTGTTAGGAATTCTTCAATATTTGTGGTTCTCGTAGAAAAGATTTGGCTCTGCCAGTCAAAGACACTAAACTGCTATCAGACCTCTCACCTTAAAGGCAAAGATTTCTAATTGTGATAGGAGGAAAAATTTTTAAAAATCATTGTGAACTGAAGATACAGGCACTAATTGGGCACTGGGGAAAGCTTGCTCCTTGGAAAGAAAGGCTCTCTTATGAGGGATCCTAAATGCATCCAGTTCCAAAAGGATTAAAACAACACAGAATGAGCCACCTTCAAGTGAAATGGATGAGAAATCAAATTAAATAATTCAGTGGTAATTTCTCTTTTTTTCATATTTAGGCTGGTATTGCTATTTAGTGAGCCTGGAAAGACAATTTCAGAAAAATACAGGATAGCCATTCTTATCCTGCTGTATTTGTCCAGAGCTGAGACCTCACTGGGTTCCTGTGTTTGGTCCTCTGGAAGCAGCTCTTCCACAAGTTCATTGTACTCCATGGAACTAAGAGTGCTGCAGTTCTGTGTCTGTTCCTGGCTTTCCTATTACATTCCTGAGGCACCAAATCTGCAGTAGACACCCCTCCTGGCAGGACAAAAAGTGGCAATGAAAGGACAAGAGCACACAGCTTGAAGAATCTTTCGTCTTCGTCTTGGAGATGGACAAGCAAAACAAACAAACAAATCATGTTCTGAGCACAGTCTCTTGCCTGTCGTTCCTCTCTAATGTCTTTTCTCACTCCTTAGTGTCTGGACAGGCAGCTCAGAAAGGCTCTGAATTTGAACAAGGGTTTTGGGGAGTGTACACATGTTCTTGCAGTTCATGGTGTCTTTAGCAAATAATAGTCCCTCGTTCTCAGTCTTCTCTGCCCCTCTGTGGCCCCATGCTCAGAAGCTGTGCTGTTCCACAGAGCGGGAGCTGTGTGGGTTTGTTCCAGCAGGAATTCCATAAGGAAACAGCAGAGCTGGGCACCACTGTGCCAGCTGGCATTGGTGGTGCTGAACTCACGCCTTAGTTTCATGTACAGTGAAGGTGAAGGAAAAGAAATAAGCAGAGCTCCTAAGCTGAGATCTCTAAGAAGCCCTGTGCAAAGCTGTTAATTTGAGAGGTGTGCAAAGCCCTGTCTGAGGCTGGGTACTCGAAGGACAGGTGCAGTGCAGCTCCTCTGCAGGAGCAGAAGGTCAGACTGAAGTAATTTCTTGCTGTTACGTATTTAGTTCAGTGTTTTGTAAGGACTCTCTAAGTGCTCTACCTTAGCTAATCACTGAATAAAAAAAAATATGACCAAGCCCCAGCAGAGACGGTATCTCTCATTCTTAGCAAAGGGTCTCTGACCCCTCCTGTGTGCTTTCTGATCCTACCCACTTGCAGTGCCTGGTTCAGAATGAACTGCAGAATGGAACAGAGACTCTTACATCCATTCAAGACTTAAGAACCTACAGAGCCCACTTAGCCCACTTCACCCAGTGAAGCCTACAAAGGCTTTCCATTGACCTCATAAGAAGCTGGATCAACCCCATAGGAAAGGCTTCAGCACAGCAAATATAATTTCTTGCCATGATTGTACTTGGTTTGCCAGAGAGATTAATTCCAGACACAGTGGGTTAGTCAAAATTTGGATTTCCACCGCACCCACGCAAAATGAATAGTGAGAGGTTTCCTCCTGCTCCCCCTTCCCTGCCCAGCAGCACTGCCACCTGCAAGAGGACAAACCTTGAACTAACACAGACATAGTTATATAAACCGACATTCCAGTTAATAGTCACTTTGGAAATTCCCAAGCTATGAGCTGTCCTGCAATCTAGAAACTGTGGTTTCCAGACATGAGCTAAAATCCCAAACCACTGCACAAGGAGTCATTGCGAACATTTCTGTGTCATTGTTTCAAAACAAAACTTGTAATATTTTAATGCCATGACCACAAGAGCTTGTCTGCTGCAGCATGTAAAGACTATCCAGTGAGTTAGGAAAGCACTCCGGCTTCCAGCCTGCTCCCACTCATTGACAAGTCTACTGGGAATACTGGGAAAAGAGTGCCACAGTGGGCCAGCTACTGGCTTACCTAGAGCAGTAATGATAAACATGAAATGATGATAAAGACTCCCAGGAAACACCATCTGCCCTTCTCACAGGTGATACCAGGATCAGGAACCACCCAGGAAGTGGGAGGCACAGGCTCTCAGTCTTCTTCAGGCTCTTGTTTAAGCTTGTATTCCCACTTTGCAGCCAGGATTAACTCTCCCTGTTTCTGTAGCCATGCCGTGGTGCAATGAACAATGTCAAACTCTCTGGGTCTTCAGGACACCAAGCACAAGCACCACCTGTACAGCCTGGAGAGGGGTCCTTGTCTCTACTTTCTGAACATTTTCATCTCATCTTAAAACTCAAGAAGTCACAATTATTCACACTCAGAATTTTATAGCCACCAACTCTGACAGGCAGATCTGCTTTGATTCCTTTTGCCATTTTTTCCTGCATCTCATCTTCTTAGGGAGCTTCATCTTCAGCGTTGAAGAAGAGCAGGTTCCACTTTGCCATCTGGAGTAACACCCACCTGAGACAAAGGCTGCTGTGACAAGGACTGTCACTTCGCTGCCCCTCTTCATTCTCCTGTAACTCAGTGAACTCACAGGTTTCTTTGCAGGAATTCCTTTCCTGATGTCCTTCCTTAACAACTGGCTTCCTAAACTGTGACCTCTGAGAAGCAAGGAAATGAGGACATTTTGGATGGCCATTTGAAATCTGAAGATCTAGCACGGATGGGTGAAAGGATCACCTATATATTTTGTTGCCTGATGATTATTCCTAGCTTGAGTCAGGAAAGCCAGAACCCTGCAGAAGTAATACACCAAGGTAAAAAGGGAAGGGCCAGAATAGAAGAAACTAATCCAAGAACAATTATTTTGTCTGTTCTTTCTGAAGTAATAAAATACAACTAAAATTTTCTCACATTTAATTCCACAGGAGAATGCACATGTCTGCAAAAGTAAAAATACCCAAGTATTTCAGCCCACAAAGATTCCAGGAAAGTGACAGGAGTTTGACTGAGTCAGGATAACACAAACTATTAACTTTCTGAAGTTTCAGGACATAGAGAGAATTCCAAATTTTGCTTGATCAGCTGAAACAATTTAGGGAATAAGTTTCTCTAATTTTATTGCCAGAACTTTAGCAAAGAATTTCATGTCAACATTAGGTAGAGATAGAGCTATATAATAGAAGACATTATGAGTCCTCCTCCATGGCTTTCCTAGTAAGGTGATACCAGCCTTGGAGAACAAGGCATCTTTCAACTTTATAGAAATCTGGAGGCTAAAAGAATGCTGAAGATTTAAAATAGATTCAGGAAAAAAAGCAGGTTGAAACAGAAGCTTTACTTGTTTTCATATTAGAGCTGCTTTTCACACTTTCCCCTTCCCAGGTTAGTTCTTCCAGTTTGGTTTGCAAAGCTGAATTCATTTTCTGCAGGGCAACATTTCCAACTTACACCATACATATTTTATATGCTTTCATATTGAAACTTATTTCAAAGACTTATGGCATTTTTTCATGCCAATTCATGATATTTATGTTTACCTGGAGAAAACAATTAAGATCTGCTTGGAGGGGATGGATGCTCCTGTTTCATTCTGTTTAACAGAAAGAACTCACCAGCAGTTAAGTGAAAGATGGAATATTGCACAGGCCAGCTGGGGCTACATAAAATGGTATTTGTAATGATTTGCCTGGGGCAGTGGGGAGAGCTTTATATAAGTAATGTCCCTATAAAAATGCATCACAAACTGAAGAAAGCAGATTTTGGCAAGTAACATCATCCTTAAGGAAACTTTTGCTGACTATGCACAGTCTCGCTGGGATGGATGTGGTTTACCAGTAAGCCCAGTCCACTGCATGACAATTGTCCCTGGTTGGAATCTGCAACTATTTAATTCTTCGTCTACAAAAATGACAAAAATGCTTTAAAGCTGGAGACTAGAATAATAAAACCATGTAGGTTTCTACAGAGAAAGTGTGTTCTGGGGGATCCTTTGATATGCTTTGTTTATTGTTGCAAGCAGTTGTAAACCACAGTCTATTTTGGTTTTTGTCTGATCCGAGTTGCACATCTGGCTGTCAGGGTTAGTGTCAGCTTGGTGGGGGACTCCTCCAGAGATGTATGCAGGAGAAATATGTGTATTCTGCAGCATGGTGTGCAGGTCTGGGATTTCTTTCATATACCTTTCAACCTTTCACTGAAGGAAGGCTCTTAAGTAAAGCACAGTGGCTCAGTAATGACATCCAAGGTTTCCAGCTAAGCCCAAAGCTCCCCAGTACTCACAAGACTTCCAGAAAAGCTAGCATGTCACTTTGGTCTTCGGTAACCACTTTGACCAAAACCTTATTTGTTTGCCCATGTCCAATCAAACAGCACATTTTAGTGGTCAGCCCTACTGTTGTGTCCCCACAGGTCCTATGGAAATGCCGGATGCACAGAGGGACTTGGAGTGTCTGAGGATTTGCAAAGGGGCACAGCCCACAAACAGAAAATACTGAGCGGCATCACAGAGACACCAAGAGCTATTTCTAGAAAAGTAGTTACATCCTTGAAGTCTGGAATTTAAATCTGAGTCCCCAGCTGAGAAACTCATTTTGAGAAACTTGCAATGAAGGTTGCAAACCTGCACATTACCCCTAACCTTCACATTGATCTAAATTTCCTGAGCTCTCCCAGTGCTCCATGAAGGCCAGGGTCCCACTACCCACACCCACCTCAGTGTGCCATGAGTGCACCGTAATTCTGGGAACTCCTCTGCAAACTAAGATGCTGGTTTCTAAGGAGAAGATGGTTGGTTTTGAAACCTGGGCTATTATATTCATGTTTAATACATGGATTTGGAAAATGGAATTAGACCAAAAATGTATTTTGAATGTGCTTCATTTAGTTTTGCAGCTCCCTGCAAACCACACAATCTGTTTGGGGTTTATAACACAAAATTTGACCCGAGGATCAGAAAGGCAGAATACTTAATACTTTGTGTATGTACAGATGAGCTGTAAATAGGCCTTCTTTCTTATGAAGAAGGGTTCTTCAAGTGCTTGATACACCATGGTATTTACTCCTGTAAATATTTGTAACTCCTAAACTTTGGACTGTTAGAACTATCTTTTTATAGTAACCACTAGAAATTCATGTCTTCTATATTCAGATATGAAAAGCAAAACTAGTGACACATTATGAAAAACTTCAATAATGCATCTTGGAAGAAAACTATGGAAATGGGTGCTGCCCTGCCATGCACCAATGCCAGGGTGCAGTATGCTCTCGACATCCCAAATTCTCTCCCACTGAGAGCAAAGAGAGAAAGGGTGCACAAGGAATCTCTGTTATCCCTTGGACATTCTGGTGAATGTTGTAGGAAGTTGGGCCTTGCTAAGACATCTCTGAGTACAGATTTGCCATTCCTGTGGCAAGGAACACCTCAGCATCGAGCAATCATGAAATCATTCATTAATTAAAGCCAAGTTAAGGTGAAATGCAAATAATAGGATGTATTAATTGCATCTGCCATTGATGATGCACTTAGATGTCTGCAAAAGATGAAGTGGAGAAATGAAAGAAGAATTCTACTTAATTGACAAAATTGACTAGATGAAACCAAAAGGGTTTTCTACCCTTTAGGCTACTGCCAGTGACAAGAGAACCACAGAGAAACAATAACAAATAAACCCCTTTGGTTCTCTCTGTTATACTGAACCAGTGACTGCCTGATTCCCTTCTTCCATCACATGAGTTTCCCACTAATATTGCTGCCCAGGGGTATTTTGTTGGGAGCTCACAGTGTGAGACATTTAGGCACCACAGGAGTTTCTCCCTACAACTTGCTCTTTACCCAAGGGGAGACCAGAAATAGGAATGAGACAGTGTTCCCCCTACCCTCTAAGTATTAAACATGATCCTCAGCAGCTATTGCTTCCCTTTGGAAGCCTGCTGCTCACGGGAAGGGAAGGCTGGTGGCATTTTGATAACACTTTTTGCACAATCTCTTTCTACTTCAGGACAGAGAAAGCACATGATGAAGCAGAATACTCCTCCTCATTCCCAGTGAGGCTACAAAGAATGACCCTGCTGCTCAGAAGGACTGCAGGTCACTGTCACAACCTAAGACTTAGATGTGGGACATAAAAAGGTCCAACTTGTTTTGATTTATCAAGACAGGAGTAGCATCCTGGGGAAGTGAATGAGTTTTCCCATCTGTAAAACTCAAGGAACAGAAACACTTAACAGTGGCAAAAGGGTATTTGTCAGTGCAAGATGAGCAGATGAAAGCATTTGGTAAAGCATCTTTATTTAATACCATTGAAGTGCAGTGTAACAGACTTAACTGACTTGCAGTAGTCTCTTGCTCCCTTTTGGATCTGTAACCACCTGCCTAAAACCAGACCTGCTGAGGAGCAAATGCTACGCAGAAACCAACAATCCCATTTTGGCATCAAAACCTGGAGACAGCGTTCATCCCAAGGAATATAATTTGTCCAAGGATTACACTGCTTTGCACAAAAACCTTTGCAAAATTCAGCATGAGATGATGAAAGGGAAATGAAGAGAGGTCCAAATAAAAAACATTTCCTGAAACACTGGAAATTTTAATTTTCCCTAGAACATCACAGCTACTTCAGCAAAATTTTAGCTAAGAGAGCAGCTGTGTTAAGTAAGACTCAAATTAGAATGGAACCTCATTCACGCCATCAATTCTTTTTCCCCTTTTAGTTTGGCTTTACCATCCTAAGATGTCACTTTTGCAATGTAAGGATGAAGCAAAATCCCAGCAAAAGTGTAACAGACATTGCCAAGACTAGCAAAGTTCAATGAATCCTGAAGCTTTTTCTGATCCAATTCCACCTTATAAATGGCCAAGGCTTTGCAAATTTTATGGGCCATCTGCAGGCCTAAGACAATTTATGTCCTCGGAATTACATCAGATCTTTAAACACCATTTTCAGGAAAATAAAAAAATGCATAAAATTTAGGCTTAGCAAAACTTCTCATACCCAGTTATATCAGCAAAATCAACAAAAGCAGGTGTCTTTCACACTTCCTAATATGTGGTGACCTTTCACTGTTCTACAATGCATCTAGGCTTTTTTAATGTTCTCTTTTCTGCCCATTCCTAACCTCCTCTCTATCTCAGCAGAGAAGCAGTGAATAAGGTCTGTTCAGGGTGCAGTAAGAAATGACCTGGACATTTATCCAAACCACAAGCCAAGATGCCTGTGGCTTGACAAAGTCTGGTTAATATTTTTTTCCAGGTTTTGACTCACATTGGAAGTAAAAGTGACAAAATCTCTACTGAGAGAAGTCCTTTCTTTTAAGATTCCCCTTCTGACTTTGTGCAGGTGTGAGCTTCAGATTGCCTGGATATCCCACGCACCCAAGGGTTTGTGAAACACAGCAAATAAAACAGGACACATCTTGTTTCTTCTGAAGTAATCCCTAAGGGGTCAAAATCCTCAGCTATAAAGCACAGGATGACACAGTTTGTGTGCATTGCTCAGTACAGGCCCACACTCAAAATTCTCAATTGCCTCAACAGTACAGCAGTTTAGTTTTACTCTAAACTGGTAGTTCAGTTTTATCTTAAAATCAACAAGTCAGAATGGAGTTTACATTTTTGTTTTTCAGGCATGTCTCCCCTTCCCCCTAATGAATATTCTGCTTTCATGACTTGCTTTTGCTTTCAATTCCAATAATTTTGGTTGAAAGAATTGCAGCACGTAAGTGCAAGGAAGCCTCGTTCAGTCAAACATGATATTTATTGGCATGAGGGTGCCACCTATTGTCATGACAACTGATGTGAGAAAACCTTCAGCAGACGTTTTTGGAAAGCATTCCCCTGTTCCTTCCTACTTTAGATCACTTCCAATCCTTTAGATGATTCCATTTTGGCCAGATTATGTTTCTGTCTAACATGCACAGCCTGTACACACAGGGATTGCTTCTTCCACTATGTGTTAATGCTGTGGAACATGGTGATTGCAAGATCATAGAAGTATCAAAGCATAACTGTCCTACTTGACCCTCAGACATTGGTCTGCTATACCCATTACTAAATAACAAATCAGGTCCCAAAAGCACCTGTATTTAGGATTTTTCAGTACAAACCTATGTATTTGGCAAAAAACATACCTAGCACTTCGCATTTTTCATGATTGCTGAAGTTTTAAAACTTCAATATCTAAATTCTATTAGGTACCCACTTTGGGGAGGCCAGGGACAGGTTAGCAGTGGGAACAGCAAGAGAACGGTTCTACTTAAAAACCTGAAAAAAGCACCACTACACCACCTCTGGAATTTTAAAGTGCTTCCCAAAAGGATTGTTCCATTTCTTGGACCACCAGCAGTTTTTCTAACCACGCAAAGTGTAGTTCTCAGCTATAAAAGTGATGATAGCTTCCTATAATGCTGACATAACAATGACAATAACAACAACATACCAGTTTTCCTTTAGTCTTTTAACTTTGAAGACGAGTTTTCAGTTTTCCAGCAGCTCAAATTATTAAATATTTCATATGGAAACTACTCCTAAATATGCAGGGAAACTAAAAGTTGTTTGAACAAGTGCAATGTATGAAGTGCAAGCCCAGGAGCTCATTTCTGCGGACACCCACCTTTCCACAGTGGTCTTCAATTCCAGGTGTGGACACTCACCTTCATGCAGTGATCAGAAGTCAAACCACCCAGCTGCTGCTTCAAGGAAGGAAACACCAATTTCTAGGCCTGCTGTTTTGGGGTGCAAGGAAGTCCTCTTTTGAGGGCCTTTATGTTGACCAAAAAAAAGGCAGAATAAACACTTCACTGTGAGTCAGTACATCCATACCTCCTTCTTTTGGGGTTTTTTAACACTAGCATTATCTTTAGGTAGATTTGTGGGAACTGCAAAGGCACCAAGACACCACAAAGCTGGTCCATTAAATACAACAGACTCACTTGATTGCTGTCCCAGGATATTCCAAGCTTTTGCCATTTTTCAGAGATACCAGGATACAGATGGATCTACAGATTAATTTGGTTTGGTATAGATTCATGTTCGGTTTGAGTTTTCAGCCTAAGGCTTTTGTGTTTTCCTATCCCAAAGAAAACTTACCAAATCTGAAGTGATGCAGGGCTGTCTTTTCCTGGGCATGCAGGTAGAGATAAACAGACCATCAAAGGTAGAATCAGCCTGGAAAATACAAAGAGCACTGCTGTTAACATGCTAGTTGAAGGTCATCTGAGTAGACATGACCCTAAAAGACCACAGCTCTCAGTTTGAAATGCCAAGTCTGTGATTACTGTCACCACTTCTTCCTCCCAAACCTGAATCCCAAAGACCAGCAAGATTTTGCTTCTTACATGTGCCAGCCATAGTTACTGTAAATGGAATATTTGTTTCAGCTTCATGTCCAGTGTGCAAAGAAAAAGAAATTGAGTTAATCTTCAGAGTAGCAGAAGAAAAAAGAAAATGCTATTGTAATTTGGCTGCTATTTGTAAAATTACTTTAGAATTTTTTTAAGCCTTTTTACATTAAAAAGGGGGACGGAAAGGAGAGTGAAAAAAAGAAATCCATAGTTCCAAGTTCATGTCCCCTCAAATCCAACTGAAGCTGGTACAGATTATTGATAAACCATAACAATTCTTACCTGTGAGCTACAACATTTTCTTCTCATATAATGGCAGATGAGACACAAAATGAGTCTGGGACAGGACCCTATTCACCGTCTGGAGAGTATTTCTAAAGGAACAAAGAAAAACCCTTAGTTTGTTTTGACTAAGCAGCAGCAAACACACATTTCCTCAACTGTAACACCTTCAATGAACTTGCTGACTTGTCACTGATCAACACATTAGATTAAAGGCTTATTTGTTGTACCCTAAATGAGTGAGTTTAATAAAAACAGCTGTTGTAGCAACACACCAGAACCTTTTAATTTGAGCAGCTAATGGGACTCCTACGGCAATGCCAAAGAACACATCTTCACTGGAGAAGCCACATTGCTTCTCTGCAGCCACCTCTCCAAAAATAAAACAGAGATTAAAATAATCAGATTGAGAACTTTGTCTTGGTTCCCCGGTGCCAATAGATAAGCTCTGTGCATGCTCTAAAGAGTCAAAAATAGATTTTATTTTTTTAAACCTTGATAGAATATGAGTTTGTCTGTCACATTCAGTCTTCAAAGAGGTTTCCAGGTTAGAGAAAAAAAAAAAAAAAGCTCAGATTCTGAGCCTTGTCTCTCAGCATCTTGCAAGAAGGCTGTACTCATGTAACTGGTTTAAAGTTGTCTCCACAGTGACTCAAGTGGCTGCAATGGAAGGAGCCAAGGGAATTAAGACTGACTTATGTTGCTATGGGCAATCCTTCCAGGAAGAATCCTTCCAGAATCCTTCCAGCTGGTGTCCCAGGTAGAGACACAGAGAAAAAGGTCCAGTTTGGGTTCCCAGAGGCATCCAGTGTCAACCTCATTGTTGAAAATTGTGTAAGAGATGTGGAAGCAGATCAGCTGCCTTTGCCTATGGCTCCATATAGCTCAAACATCTGCTGAAAATCCTGCAGTGTCCCCGCTTTCTGCCTCATTTTTTGCTTTGACAAATACTTGAAATTCCCAAAGGGGCTGACAGAAAAGCTGATGCCCCCTCTTTACACCATCTTTAAACTCATCTAGGCTTCTTCTCCAGAAGCAGATAGAGGTGACCACAATGTAGAACAAGGATATTGCACAAAGATATTCCCAGGGGTCCCGACTCCACAGCTTTTCTAGAAGGGTCACTAGATTTTCAAAACAGCATTGTGCATTTAGGTTTTAAAAATTAATAAAGGTATATCAGCAAAACAAATAATACTGGAATTTATCCTGGCATAACTGGATCCACCTTGCTGAACTACGGAGTTATGTCACTGAAAATGCATGTGCAGAGAACACCCTAAAGCGGTAAAACTCTATATAAAGTCCCAACAGCACAAGGTGCTTGCTCAGATGGACAAAAAATGCTTTAAAATCTTTGCTTTAGGACACTTCTCCTCTGTAGCCTGGCTACTTCACTCCCACTACCCAGAAACCACACATCCTTTCAACAGAATTAAATATTCTTGGTGCCGCAGCTTATAACTAGCAAAAACACTGAGGGAAGGAAAAAAAACCTAAACCAAAATAAATTTAGCCAGCAGCACTTGGTAAGAGATCCATGTTTATTTAGCATTCCCTTTGTTGGCAGCTTAATGCATATTATTGTCAGGTAGTGTCCATGTGTATTTTGCTTTATCAGTACTGCCAGCTCTTTCTTTTCCCCATCCTTGTCGCTGTGGAGCCGCGAGCCGCGTGCAAGAACCAGGCTGAGTTGGGTGAGGTGGAATTCTGATTTTATTATTTAATTCTAAAACTTATATAGACTTTTAAAAGTTCCTCCGGATTGGGTCAATTCAAAACCTCCCCCTAGGCTGATAGGCCAGGTTGAACCGTCCATCATTCCAGAGACAGTTTCAATAACATCCAAACCTTATCTTTGTTTATAGAACACAGGGAGAAGAAGAGAAAAATTCCCACGGGAAAGATTCTGTGCTGTCACACATCCTAAATTCCATTTTCCTCTTCAAGAGAGCACGGAAAAGAACATACCAAGAAAGCAAACATGGACTCTGACTCTTACAACATTTCTATCCCTTGACATTCAACATGCAGTTGTACATGATTGGGTTTCCATTTGCACTTAAAGTTATTCTCTTGGCAAAGGCCAGCCTGGAGCTGGCTAGTGAAAAATCTCTCCTTCGCTCTGGTTTGCCCACCTCCTTGCCTTCAAAAGCCAAAAATCACAATGTGCTGCACAAAGGGCACACTCAGTGGCTCCGAGTAGCCTGCCTCCTCCATTTATTTGCACTGTATGTTCTCCCTGGAGGCTGAGCACGGCCATCAATTCCCCTCCTTGTCTGGTCTTTCTGCTCGACTGACACGGCAGCGTGATTGACACCGGCCATTGACCACACCAAAATTAACAGACGTGAAACAAAACCAGAAAGATGCCTCTGTCCAACATTTCCAGCTAGAGAGGGGGAAAGAATGGTCTTACTCTTGTCCTAATTCCGGACTGAAAATGTGACCACAATGTGTCTGAAAATATGACCACAGCTTGTCTCTCATATAAATACCACTTGAGAGCTGAAAGCCACCTGGCTGAGAGCCACCTGGCCAAGGACCTTCTACAACCAAAGAACTAGAAAGAGTTATAAATGCTAAAAATGCAGTAATAATCAATGGAAGTGACAACTGTAATCCTGAGCTCCCTATAGCCAGCTTCTTCATTTCTGCATGCAGTAGTCATACTCTCTGCTCCTCCCAGGTCTGTGCTCAGCAATCTGACATGGGAGAAGGATTGCTCCAATCTACCTTTGCTGGACTTTGTCTGGCAAGCCAGCACCCGGCCTTTGTGTCAGGTATGCCCACAGAGCAGGGCCAGGGGAGCACAAATGGGAAGGGAGGCAATAGATGCCCCAATTCGGATGCCCATGGGGCAGAATAAACATTCCCATTGGGATGTCTGACACTGGCTGATTCTCCTGCTGCCTGGAAGCACACAGAACCTGTGTACAGTCATGAAGTCATTCATTCTCACAGGCAAAGTTTCCCCTTCACAAACTGGAAGTAAGTTCTAGGAGAAAGGCACAGAGGGAGAGCTACATGCCAGTGTCAGTCCTAATTTTAGTAAAGCCTTTGTTTGTACTATTCACTGGATACTCTCCAGTGCTACTAAAGACAGCAGCAAACCTTCTTTTGCCGTGCCCAGGTATTTACGTGGGCTCTAAACTCACACAACATCAAATAAAAGCATCCACACTGAGTCTGACTTCTGCTCCCAACGTCAGTCATAAAAATGGTCCAAACTGGAGGGAGAGGAACCTCACTTGGCAAAATCCCCTCTGTCTCTCATTAGGTATATCACAAGACATGATAAATTGTCTTCACATAAACGGTGAATAATCTGCTTAACAGTAACAACAAGAAATGCAAACACTTCCTTAGCCAAAGGCAGACTAATACTATGCTGGCAAGCCCATCTCCCCACCTTAGTTTGGGAATGGTTAAAACAGTATTAAAGTGTAACACCAGTGGATAAAGCCTGTAGCACGCTGTACAGCCAAGAAGTAATATTTTAATTCATGTGGGGAAACATTTTTGTGTGTTGCAGAGACCAAAACTCAGCTCTAAAGCCCCACGGGAGAGCTGATCTGGAAAGGCTGGATAATTCTGTCTTCGTTGCCTCATGGAGCTGGAGTACAAACAGGTGACGTATTGTGTGTTCTGGACTTCTCTTTGGAAAACTGGGCTCTGAACCACAAACATTTGTACACAGTCTCACCCTCTCACCAGGGCCATCATCTGTTTAAAAAACATAAGTGCAGGAAATTCAGTGTGACAAGAGGATTGCCACACTCATGGTTTTTTGCTACTTATTCTGATACTGGGTGGGCATTTTCCAAAAAGAAGGCAAAAAGAAAAAAAAAGGGAATTTTGAGAATTTCAGTGTTCCTTTAGCTCCACAGAGCTCTCAGTTCCTTTAGTCCACCGAATGACAGAGAAAAACTTGGAAATATGAACCCAAAGTTATTTTTGCTTAAAAATAATTTATAACCGTCTTTACTTTTGAAGCCTCGGTTTGATTTGATATTGCAGAGATCAACTTGTGATAGAAGAATCACTAGAAATACCAAAACCCTACATATATATATACCCCTGCATATTCCATAGGCTATGATCAAATTACTACATTTATCCAATCCATGTATTATTTTTTATGCAATATTTTTTTGTGCCTGGAAAGAAACTCCATTTCTTTATCTGATACAGTGAAAAAAAGAATTCATTTTAAAGACAAACATAATTTTCCTGGGAAATTCTCTGTTTGCTTGAGTACTTTATATACTTAGACCAGCCAGTTCAAATTGTGCAAATTGTTTTACATATACACGGTTGCCCTAGTGAGTAATATGGATGTAATTCAAGTTAGAGAGCACACTCAGTGCTGACTGACAGCCCAGTTTTCACTGAGTTTTGTTTTCTCGTGGACATTTGCCCTGTGTGAATTGCAAGCCATACACAGAAAGAACATTTGTTTAAAGCTGAGAAATTATCTGCAGATTTTTAACATCCCCTGTGGCTCAGCAAATGAAAAGACTCTACACTGGTAGTCTGGCATTCCCTGGATTTTGCAGTTTGTGTGGAGTGCATTGCATCCTTCTCCATCTAGTACCACACTAATGACCTTGCCTGCTCGGTCCTGCCAAGTAGTAGTTGGCAAGTGAGGAACACTCTTCAGTGAGGAACACTCTTTTACTGCTGACATTTTTACCCTTAAAACTACATTTTTTACATGAATTGAGTTGACCAAATAAATCAGTATGGGAACAAGAACGTCAGTCTGGATGTTTCAGTGTAACATCATAGCAAACAGGGACCTGCACATACATATCCAAGCTAAGTCTGGAGATCCTCACTTCATTCCTAAACCTTGTAAGCAGCTCCCAGCATTTAATACCTAGCCAGCAAACCATTTCCCTTGATGAGTTAATTTCCTGGTGTTGTAATAAGACTATTTTTTAACCACAGAAAGGGGATCAGAGCCCGTGTGCAAAGGGATCTCTGAGATACCTTTGGGATCTCTGTTACCTGTGAGGCCCATCCTACATGAGCCTATACTGGAGCAGTGCTGGCAGTGTGTGGATTACCTGCTTCCCATGGCTTTAACCCTGCTGTGCCATGGACTGGCAGGAGCCAGGTTTGAGTAGCAGGAGCTGCAAGAGTCTCTCCAGGTCTTGGGGCACAGATAAAGCTTCATTGAGCAAACAGTTCCATGTGGTTTAGGACTTCCTTATTGCAGAAATGCTCCTTCAGGACACTTCACTAGGCATTACCAACATCTCCGATAGCTGTGATTAAGATACCTGCCTACATCCTCTGCTTCTTTCCTAGGTGGATGGAAATCCAGGTGATCTTGCCAGGTTTCAGTGGTATTTATCTCCTCTGGGCTGGCTGGATCAAAAATGACCTTGTCCCATTTTTTCACCAGGTCACATCAGTTTTAACAGCCTCCACCACTTAATGAAAGTCTCACTATAACTGATTTGGTGTTTTCTCCACAAATCCTCTGGCATTGGAGAGAGATGGTTATCTGAGCTTTCATTTCTGGACTTCTACCTTGAAATTAAAGTATATTCACAAATTTATACGTATTTAGATGGGAGAAAAAGCTCATGCTAATTTTGAATCCTGCAACTGCTTTCCCATCTGCTTGTATTTACTAGCGTGCCATTCCCTGGAATGAGTGGATTCCAGCAAGCTGGTGTTAGTGGCAGCAAGCTGAAGCCTGCTCCAAACTGTTTGCAGGATCAGGGCTTTCTCCTGGAATGCATCACTGTAAAGGAGCACAGTTTTCAAATAAGGCATCTGCATTCAGACACTGACACTCACTGGAGACTCTTAAATGCTTCTTTTATGTAACTAAAGGTCAAACTGAACCTCCAAATGTGGAATTATGTGGAATTTCTGACATCCAATTAAGTAGCCCACATTAAAAATTGGGCCAGTGTTTAATTATGTCTGGAGAATACATGAGTTCAGCTGAGACAATTCACACTCACCTCATGTGTTTCTCAGTGTTTTCGATGGTGGAACTGAATAAATATTCTTTTGCTCCACAGATGCACTGGATCAAGGTTTAGCTTGTTACACATAAAAAATAAATCAGCTCATATTTCCTTGACTTCATTTTTCCAGCTTTGTCATTCTGTCTAGGAGCACACTGCACGGTCAAGCCAGGCATGGCTATGCATGTTAATAACGCTTGGAACACTTATGGATATTTCTGTGCAAACCCCTTTTTATTTTTTCCAAATAAATAGTCAAAGTGCACCTGGTGAAAGACTCTTTTTTTTTTTTTTTTTTTACTAAAGCCTGTGTTTCAAAAACCCTAAGTGGAACCACAACTGTGGTGCTGCTTTTCAAATCAAAAGGACAGTACAGACTTCACAGGATATGGCTCCCAGCCAGTTGTTTAATGCTTGTAGGTCAATATACAACCAACTCAGCTCCTGCTGCCTAATTGACAAACCACATATCAGGCACAGGAAGGTTAACAACTGAGCTTTCTTTCACCTAAGATCCTCTGTTGAGTCTCTGGGCCCTCAGCCCCCTTTTATTTTATCATTCACAAATATCTACTGTGAGCTCCCTCCAGGCACAACAGACAAACTGCATACCTGGAAAAGAAGGAGAGCCCTGGTAAAGCAGTGAGTGTCTGGCCACTCAGGAGCCAGCCTAGCTGTTCATCATGCTCCTCCATTCAGTCTGCCAAAGAGGTTTAGACCCACTGCTCCCAGTGTAAATTATTTGTGCATGAATGAACCAGGAAGAATTTCCTCCAAAATATTTTTGATTAATGGAGCTGTGACACCACATGTCAATGCATCACCAAACAGTCTTGATATAACCCAGTTCCCTACTCCAGCTTGTTTGTCAATTGTCAGTGTTTTAAGGTATCTCTTTGCAAAAACAAATGTTAAAAGTCTTTGCACAAAAATGTTTCCCAAAACATCAAAGAAGTAGTCTTCCTTTTACTGTGTTTTTTCCCCCTGGTATTATTCCTTGCCTGTTTAAAGGAAAAAAACCTACTGGTAAGGGAGTTTTTCTGGAGGGGGACACCTGAGAAGAAAACACAAATATCTACCAAGACCCCATGCTCACTACTGCTCCCCCTGATTATATAACCCCCTCTGTCCCTCCACATCATGGTAGTCACATGTAAGGGAAATCCATGGAAAAACACCAGGTCTCAGCCAACACTGCAGTTACTTAGGATAATGGGACATGTCTCAGACTAGATATATCAGCAATAACATGGCATGAGAAGCTACTAATATTATTCCATTCAATATTCTTGTCCAGATTCCTGGGGATGCTGCCCCTACCCCATTATCATAGTAATACCTC
This sequence comes from Edolisoma coerulescens, assembly GCA_013397115.1. Classification (NCBI taxonomy): domain Eukaryota; kingdom Metazoa; phylum Chordata; class Aves; order Passeriformes; family Campephagidae; genus Edolisoma; species Edolisoma coerulescens. The sequence continues at coordinate 1,159,762 of VWZW01005507.1, read as the reverse complement.
GTACTTCACTCTGACAAAGCTGCAGCAAAGTCCAGCAACATAAGCACAGAGGTTTCAGCTCTGTCTTTGGCCATAAGACACCCTATAGTGACATAAAACATCTCGGTGTGCTGATCCCCGTATCACTGAATGGATAACTGTCATCTGGAAGAGAAATCACCTGGTGAAGGCTAGCAGCTACTACTTCTGTACAACATGCATCCAGTCCACGTGAAGTTAGTCCCTCAGGGTTGAGTGCTGATTGTCTGAATGACTAAACCCTTATATTTATCCATGAGTGTGATGTGCGCCTCCTTAGGAGACACTGAGTCCATTAGCAGCACACACAGTGCTTCCACCTGTTTTTTGTTTTGCTGTTGTTAGCTGTTACTTTGAATGTTTTCAGGTGTTTCTAGCCTTTGCTGTGTTTGATGGTGCTGAGCTTAAGAGTAAGGACTGTGCCCATGCAACAGTCTCAAAGTGACAGACTGACCTTTCCCATGTAGTTTCCAGAGAGGACACGGATAACTCTGCAGGGATGCAGAGTCTGGGTCTGTAGGTCTATCAGTCTAAGTGAAATAACCCTCCCTGTGTTGCTTGTGAAAAGAAGATCCCTCTTAGGCCTCCTTTCTTGCTACTAGTGTTGGTACTACTGATCGAAAACATCAGAATGGTTCTGTCTCATCCTTGCACCCACCTCTTTCAGGCAAACCATCCATTTGTTACCCTCAAAGGCTCTTGAAAAATATTCTGAGGATATCGCCTTGCAGCACAGACCTCCTCATGTGACCAGCACAGGTGTGAATGTGTAGCAAAGCAACAGCAGTAAATCAGCCCATGCACAACAAGGCAAAAGCAGATACAGTACTGCAAAACCAGCCCAAACCAATAAATACTGCTGTTCAAACACTTGCTGAGAATTCACAACATGCAGAACACAACACACAGACAACAGAAGCTGGGCTTTGTGTCTAAGCTTTCTCCTTCACCTCAAGAGACAAAACCTTGCCTGCTTGATGATCTCTCTGCTTCCCCCACAATTCCCAGTTTTTCTCCAATACACAGAATGGTATCTTTAACCAGGTCAGCACAGTACAAAGGGCACAGATACAGGAGTTCTAACTTTCCGTCACAATGATTTCTGGCAGGAAAATTACTTCAGCTTACACATGTATCTTCAAAGATTTGAGGGCCAGTTGCTGTTTCTGCATGTTTGTTTCTTTCCCTTATGTGACATTGAGAAATGCAATTCCTCCTGTAAAGGGAGGAAAATTCCAGTATCCATCATTTTGAAGGATTACAGTCAGTGCCATTAACTTGCGAATGCAGCTCTAGTCTAAATTACATTTTCTCTTAGGGCACTCTGAAAGTGAAACTGAGCATGAAACTTGAAATTAAACTGGATTGGGAACAGAAAGCCTGGGAACCTTCCCCCTTTCCATAAAGTTCCTGGAGCCATTTTACTTTGCAACAGCACTGTATAATATATTTCCACTGGCCTGGAAGACATAGCTCAATTTGTTTGAGTAGTTTGAAGAAACTGAATTGTTACAATTCACAAGGTTAAGTAAGAAGTTCTTTTGAGTTTGATGTTCAAAAGCCAGCTTTAACCTCCCTTAGTTCAATTTTTCAGGTCTTCATGTACTTTTGAGCAATTTCATTTGCGTTAAGGCTGTGCTGCTTTTCTTCAGAATCAATCAGGTAGAACTGTCACATCTACTTCTGCACACATGCAGGACTTGATACTTTTTTCCATCTTTGACATTTTTTCACAGAACTGAGATTAAAAACTTACAGTTCCATTTTCAAAATAAACTGCAGACAAGATTTTCAGAAGTGCCTCTGCATTTCTGCTCCCACTGAAATCAACACTCAAAACCTCATTTTTCCTTTCCTGTAATTACAAGCAAACCCATGAAAATGTAAGCTGATGCACTGTTATCTTCCCTAGCACATAGACAGCTTGAAACAGTGTCTGAGGGATGTGAACTCCCGTCTCTCATCCTGGAGGAGTGAATCTGAAGCCAAAAGTTGACAGTCTGTGTCAACACTGTTAATGCTTCCCCAGATGAGGGTATCAGCAGAAATGCTCTGCTGAACTTCTGCAGTCTCCCACTTTTCCACTCAGTGCCTTAAAACACCCCAACTTAAAATCCTAATATGTGCCCACAATCTGTCTGTGCAACTCTTCCAATCTCCCGAACTCCTGCAAAAGGGCATCTTCTTCTGCCTTGTTCCTCTTCCAAGGTCCTCCTTGCTGCCACCATGCCTCAGGCTGATGCATGAGGAATGCCAAATGTCCAACAGGAGAAAGAATGCTTCCAAGACCACAAAAACCTTATTCCCTACCAATACCAAACTCCCAAACCAGACAGGAAATAAAAATAACTGAAAGACATCTATTTGAAGCTCCTTCATTAGAAACCAAGTTTAAGATTTATGGAAGTGTAAGATACGACTCGGGGGGGATATTGAGGTTGGCAGGACTGGATGCAGAACTGTTGTGCTGGGAAGGTACCACTTCCACAAAGGACAGCAGAGCTCTGACACACTCTATTCAGCAGCTGAGCAAGAATTCTTGATGCTCTTCCTCAAAAATGAAATAGCTCCTAGTTGGGCCATGCAAAGCCACAGCACTGTCCTCAGATGTACTCTCCCTAGGATTTCAGAAGTTCACAGGTTATAAATACAATTACATCAGGATACTTCCTCTACTTGGACAGAAAATTTTGTACTCCTAAACTGCCTCCTTCTCAGATTGCCCACTTGACTTTTATGCCATTCTTGCTGCCTCTTACTCAGCTGACACAGTGCCACAATGGTAGCATGAGAAAGGCTTCTGCTGTCACCCTAAAAATAATTTCACAACCCCAGTCCAGGCAGATTTACAAGCAGCTAAGAGTCTGATCATTTCAGTGCATCACATACTTGGTAGGATTTTGGAAATATAATCTATTTGTTTTCATTTTAGCTCTTTCCTCTTTCTTTTTTTTTCCTATCATTTACTCTCACCAACACATCTGTTGAAATGTAAATCAAATCTATTTTATGTAGTAAGCTGTTTATATTATAGCTTTTTCAATCCCCAGCCATCAGGTAAATATTTGCAGATATTCTGTGGTGTAATTAATTGGCTATGGGCTGCTGCAAGTGTGTGCACAATGCTGGTCTATTTGCAGCAGAACACCACTAAGGAATGCCTGCTTGTTTCTTCTCTTTTGCATACATAGTATTTACCATTACCTGGTATTTCAGATCAGGAATGCTATAGGAATTGGCTGATTCTGGCAATGACGTTTGGAAGTAACTGTAGATCCTGTTCCTCACGTGTCTGTGGTAATTCATGAACACTATGGGCAGCCTCAGCCGATCTATGCCATTTGCAAATGAAATAGATTTTTTTTCAAACTGCTGAAATCTCTTTTCTTTCAAAAATCATTTCAGAGTACCAAGAGAAATTCAATCAACTTAATTAATGTCATTTAAAGGATGCCCAATGCAAACACAGTTATTCAGGGCCAGTGTTTCCATATTTGAACCAGTACTCCACTTCTATGCATCGTTCACCTCTACACTGATTTTGTAGGGGAGGACAAGAGGGAGGAGTGGAAAGGCTGCTGTAATGAAATTTTAAAAAACCAAAAGGTCCTTTGGCAGTGTCCTTATTCCCTGAAAAATTAGTGCATTGCTGGAAAATTCAAAAAAACCTGATTTGTAACTCCAGTGGAAACCACTTGTCATCTATTGTCCAGCTATGAGAAATGTTACTTTTCCTCTTCCAGACATGCTGCAAGCAGCAATCCAGCTGAATGCTTTGCAGGGACTGGAAGGCCACTGGAGACCAAATGCAATCATCTACCCTGGCTTGCTGGATGACACAAGCCATGGAATTTCAAAGCCCATAACTCCTGCTGGAGCAACAAGCATGGTCATCAGAAAGATATCCATTCTTGATTTAAAGACTTCCACTGATGGAGATCCACAACGTTCCTGGGTAATTTTTTCCAACCTGGTTAAATAAGCTCATTGTTCAAAATGCAGCCTTACTCCTGGTTTGAGCAGATCCTCCTCCTTCTGTTTGTTGGCTCCTGTTACACCTTCATCTGTCAGAGCAGAGAAAACTCCACAGTCACAACCTTTTGACTGTGACAAAACTGTACACAAAGACCAAGGCACTTCTCAAAGTGAAGAGCCTGATTTTTTTTCATCTTTTGATGCAAAGGAGTATTATTTATTTGCTCTAGTTTACCTTGCTCTTTAAATAGGGTATGGAAATAGTCTCTATACAGAGATTGTGTCATGCTTTACCACAAGGATATCTGAGATCTGGTTCAGACTTCCCAGCCTTTAATATTATCATTATTATTCTTTTAAGAGTTAAGAAACCCTCAATATTCTTCAGCTCCATCCACCATGCCATAACTGAGCAGATGAAATACGAGTACAAAGGTCTCATTCATCAATACCAGAGTGACATGAGACTTGCAAACATTTGATTCCACTTTCAGGAGACATCACTCAATGCAGGAATACCACCAATCCACTTAAAACTTTGTATTCCATCCTGTTTGGAAATTAAAATTGCGAAAGCAAGAAGTGGCTGTTCATTTTCCCAACCTTTTGGACAGGAATAGAGTTGAGCAGTATGACAAATTTCTTGGGAAATCTCCGTCTCTTTTCTTTTGTTTGTGAGTAGCTTGAGATATTTTCAGATTTATTTGAAAGGACTTGTGAACTTGTTGTCCATCTCCCTCTCAAAATAACTCACAAGAAGTTTGCTGTTAACATTTCATTATTTAATTTACGATGCTGCATTGTGTCAGTTGTTCACAAAAATTAGTTATTACCTTTTCTGTTCCATGATTGGTTACTCTGACTAGATCTGCAAATGTCAAATTAGGAACTTGACACAGAAATAAGAAATGTTTCAGTGCTTGAAAAGTCACACAAAAATAATCTTGTGAATGCTACAGGGTAAGTGCTACAGGAGAGATCAGAGAGCAGGACAGGTAAGCTTTGGGGTGGGACTGTAAGTTCAGGCTGGAAAGAGACAAACAGTAGAGCTGCCTATGCAGCTGCTAAACAAATGAAATCCCACTTCCTCCAGCACCTTCCTGGCTGCTGCACCATAGGTAGTTGTTACACTGTGAATACTCTTGCTGGTTCATGTACATTCATGAAGAAATGGATGCCAAGACATTCTGAACAGGCCTGGATTAAAAGTCACCCTGATATCACCTGCTCAGGAGGGACAGGATGTGGACAACCAGCTGACACTTTTAGGAGCAGCATTTAGCCTGACCTTAGACTTATTAAATGACACCTTGGTAGCTCACACCCGCAGGACCAAGGGAACAGGGCCATAAATGACAGACACTTTCTTCTCCTTCCTGAGAGTTTATTAATTAAGGGTATCACCCCGTATTTCTTAAGTAGAAGTACCCTTTAAAGATAGCACTCTTTCAATATTTAGAGCTTATTCTGGAACTCTCTTAACTAATGCCTGAATCCAGTTCAAATCCAGTCCCAATGCTGACATTTGTGCATGCTTCTATCCAGTATTTTCTCAGGCAAAACTCCATTGGCTTTCCAAAGCATTTTGCTTGAGCAAGAACATCAGGTTTGACCTTTCAATTGCACAGTGACAATTAATAACAGCTCAAAACAGAGATTTTTCTTGTTCTTTTTTTTAAACACAATAAAAAATCCACTCTATTACAGGATGTTTGCTGCCACTGAAGCTCTCTTCTCCCAAAACCAACAGAAATGAAGTGCTTTTTTCCAAAGCTGCTTCAACATCTCCTGAAGAGCCTCTACAGAGTTCAAGAGCTGTTAAATCAGCACCTTTCTGAGTGCCCATGCTTCCATCAAATTCAGCAGCTGATTCTGCCTGTTTCCTGTATATGTGAATGCTATAATTCCTATACATATATATAAACCAGCTATACATACAAGTATGTCTGTGAGGGAGTGGGAGAGAGAGCTCAGCTCCCATCCTGTCCTCTATCCATTCATAAATGTTTTTTTCCCCTCTTAACCTTAAGACAAGCAAGGGATATGGTGTGGTTTGGAGTCCAGTATAATTTATCTCCTCTGTAAATCTTGTGAATTGCTATCTAAACAACTGTTCTGTAGAGCAAACCCTTTGACTGATTGGTCCCACGTGTCATAGGGCCAGGTCAGATAGGTGCCTCTTTCCTTACTCCATGAATGTGAGAGAGGCCAGCATAAACTTCATGCCAAATCTGTGTTTATTTAATTACAATATTAACTACAAGTGACAACAAAACCTGCCACTGAAAGGAAGAAGGTGGCATTATACTGTGGAGGAGACCAGGTGAGTAACTGCAAATGCATGAGTTAATCCATCATCTCATTCCATTCATTTATCCAGTCACACTTTTTTTTTTTTTTAGTTCTGACATTTAAGTCAGAATCTACTTTCCAAAAGCTCCCTCACCTTTCCAGTGGCTGGAGAAGAAATACTGAATTATGCCCAGATCACCCAGCTTAGCCCAGTGATTGCCTACACAGTTGAACAAGAGGCACTTTACCTTCTCTTTCAGACTTGCCTGCTCTTGAGTTGTGGGTAAAATCTTGGCCCCTTGGAAGAGAAAAGAAAAATTCCCACTAATTTCATGAGAACCAAGGTTTCTGTCCTCATATGTCCTAGCTAGAAAAGCTTAGAAAAGCAGCAGTTCTGAGTAGTTTGGTGTTTCTTTCTATCTACATTCTCTCCCAAGCTTGCTAGTATTTTCTTTAGAGTGTGGCTATACCTCAGATGAGACCTCCACTCCAGAATCCATATCCTTGAGATGGTACTAGGGAAAGAAAGCTGAACCTGTGTAGAAAGTGCTGCCCAACACCTCAAGCACTGCTGGTAAAATACCTGTTTCTGCTCTGCTTTTTAATCTTATTTTCCTGGTCTATTTTATGATACCACATTTTGGTAGCATGTGAGTGATACCCTGATGCATCAAACTGACCAAAATTGAGAGCACTCACAGTGCCCAAGAAAGACAGGTTTCTATCTGCCCTGTCTTTGAGAGTTACCAGCTCTGCTCTGATAGAATTTTTACCCCAAGTGCATTATTTGTGATTTTAAGATAAATCGACTTCATGTCTTTTTGTTGCTATTTAGTATGAAGTAGATTGGGTTTCGGCAGGGTTGGAGCCTTGAGAGGACATGGTCATTATGGTATAAGGGTCACAAGTTTTCCAAACAGACTTGTAGTGTTTCCCACTGATGGTCAGACCCTTTAATGCCTTATGAAGACCTTGCATGGTCAGATCCTTTTGCCAAATAATAGTTTATTTTTCAGCTGTCTCTTCCCAGCCCCACAGTAATGCAGCTACAATTGCCTTTATTGGATTCAAAATGAGCCCTGTGTGTCCACGGCCTGAACCAGAGGTGGTTGTTCCCTATTTTGATCAGCATCACCTAGAGAAGTTACCAAAGAACAGACCACCCCCGTGTGCATAGGAACTGTGTCAGCACCTAGTACAGAAGAGCTCTAGAGACCACATCCTATAGTTACTTCTGTAAAGGCATTGTTAATATTTTTTAAATCAAATCAGTTTAATCTGTTATTTCTATCTCCTCTCCACACTGCACAACAGTGAGCTGGCAGGGGAAGAAAAGGGGTTTTAGAGCTAACAGGTGTTACAGTGAGGACAGGCTTGCTGGACTGATGGACTTACAGAAAGCACAGAGTGCCTAAAATACTGCTAAATCAACATCCAGGCTGAAATTTTCTTTTTGACTCTTCTACCTTTCATTCCAGACTATGTTCATCTTTATGCTTGCTGCTGTTCTATCTTTTAATCTTTTACCAGCTCATTGTAAATCTTGATATCATTCTAATAACAGAACTGAATCATGCTAAGACAAACATCTTGGCAGGACCGAGAGCTCCAAAACAGGAAGTCTTTAAGATAAGTCCATAGCTCAGAAAGTATCACACAGAGGCCCTAGTAACTCCTGAGCTGTAGAATTACCGGTTTTGCCAAAAGCAACAGATTTCCTTCTGATCTCAGAGCAACTGTTTCCACACAAATCACATGTGGAGACATTTTATAGAGGTTATGTTATCCATGCCTCTTCTGTTTTCTCCTCGCATAGATTCTTGTATTTTGACACTACTTCTCCTCCCATATAAATGACCTTGTAAATTAAATTTATAGCTTCACAACTGGGGTCAGATCAGTACAGTTTGTTCTAGTTTGGAATATGGAATAGGAAGGAGTGTTCTTAATGGGTTTAGGATAGACATTACTGCTTGGAAATGGAAACAAACTCCACCAATCACTAGAACAACAAACTGGGAATTGGGAATCCCTTATTCCGTCTTGGCTGGCTAGGTGAACAAATCATGAAGTCTTTCTGTGGCTCCAGTTCACCCACCAGTAAAGAGGAAATTTGATCATTCCTGTCCTCTTTAGAGAGAACTGATCTGCATTAAGCACTGACGTATTGACATTGAAATGACTATAAACACATAAATCTAGGTCTCAGTGGTACATGGTAGTGGTTAAATCAACTCACTGTTCAGGAGAATGACTCTGAGCCCAACTCTCCTGTCATGCTCTGGGCATGCTGATCCTTACCCGTGCAGTACTTATCAGATACATTCTTGGGGCTGGCAGGCTTTGCTTTGTTCCCGCGTGCTCAGTGTGCTTTATCCATTTCCTACAGGGAACACAACGAGTGCTGCAGATCCCGCAGCATTGTTCCCTCTCCAAAATGGAAAAACAGCCCTAATAAAAGATTATGGCAGCCACCGTACATGCTGTGTGCCAGCGTGTAAAGGCTTCAGGAGAAGGGACAGAACATTTGTCCAATTCTTCCTTAAAAGATGGTTTGCCAAGCTTCAAGTTTACACCCCTTCAGCATTTCAAGGTGCCTGATTTTGTATCTTGCTACTGCATGATTAATACCATTCATCACTGGAAAATTATAAAACAATCCAGTAAAATATCTGACTGTACAGACACTATGCAGAGAGAAATGTGGAAATAGAGGGAATGTGAGAAGTCAAGACCCACTAATAAATCTGTTAGGTGCAGAACTCAACAGACAGAAACTGCACTGGCAGTTTTGTCACTGCTAGCAACAAATCCAGAAAATTACAGATTCATAAAAAGCTGAACATGGTTTTTTCTCAGTGTCTTTCTCAGCCCTGTTCCCACCCCAGACAATTGCAGCATTTTGGCTGCCATTTTCCTGCTACAGGAGGCAAAGTTTAGTAACCAGGACACAAGATCAAGAGTCAACACTCTTGGGCTTTACTCTTGGCTATGCCAGTGACCTGCTTGGCCTTTTCCATCATCCCATGGAAACAACCAGCACCTCTGTGAGTCTTTATTTCTGTTCCTGCACTTCGCAAATCCTATGAGCAAAGCTGTCCCTGAATGTGCAACACGTGCAATGCTTAACAAATCCCCAGTCCTGGCCAAGGGCCTCAAATACTAAAATAAATCAAATTATTGCTATTAAATGTCAAAAAAATGCACTCTCAGAAAAATCAAATGGTTGGCAGAAGACCTGTAAAGAAATGTCTTTCCATTTTCATTCCTCTCTCTTGTTCAATTTTCAACTTTGTATGTTAATCCTACATATATTCATCAAAAAAAATAAGAGTCATTGATTGCTTGTCTTTCAGAGCTAATACTGGTGCTGTCCTTACTCAGGTAGTCTGTCCATTTTCTAAATTAATTTGCTTTTTTGAAGACCCCATCATTCTCAGTGGGTAACAGATCATGCAGTTTACACTGATAAAGGACCAAAACCAAAAAAATAGAGAGCAGTCCAGTACCTTACATCCTTTTACATGTTCTCCTGCTTTCCTCTGCTAGGCTTCTTCCTTTGGTTCTTGTTTTCAGTGCCTTGGAATAACAAATGAAACACTTAAAACCTGTCTGAACAGAATGGCCAAAATAATAAGTAAGAGATATCACACGACTCATTGGAAAATTCAGTTTCGTGACGGTTACACCTAAAAGCTCAAATCTGTCCCTAGCTCAAATCTGTCCCTAGAATATACCCTGCAACACGACAGGACTGTCTGCACTGGAGGAAGCTGTTGGCACTCCAAACCAGGGTCAGTTTGGAGCACGTTTAGAGGAAAAAAGAAATCTTTGTTGCCATTATGATTGTTTCCATTAAATCTGATAGAAGTCTAGACGTATTATAACTAACCAGGGGAAAGCAATAGGCAGGATGCAGGTAAAACAGTCAAGGGCTGTATTGGCACACATTGATTATCCATAACCCTCTACATTTCATCACAGGGAATATGAATAATGTGTGTGTTCATTTCACAAACTGTATCAAATGGACAGGCTTGAGTCCTTCTGCAGCAAGGAATGTGGGGAGGCAGCACCAGCACCCTGATCCTTAGACTCTGCCTCATGGTTGACTCCTGGTTAAAGCTGGACTAGAAACAAACAGGGCTGAAGGCATCTGAAAAAATACTGTTCCTCAGCAGTGAGGTCATCTCCTACTCAATCAGCCTAGTAGGTAAGTTGTGTAACAGGAAAATCCAAGCTGAAATATTTCAACTGCCAAAGATTATGAATTCTTTGTTTTGCTTTGGAAACAAATGCACAGTAGAGACCAGAATCATAGACCAAGGAAGACAAAACAAAGGCTTTGTTTGTAAGGGGATGGAACCACTGCTCTCTGGTCAGGGATGAGGTTGGCTGATGTGTTTTCCATAATAGTCAATTGAACAATCTCAGCCCTCAATCCCAGCCAAATACTAATCTGCTGAATTTATTACATTTGGGTTTTCAAATTAAAATTACCATCTGTAACTCGTGTGGTAAACAGCACAGAACATGTGATAAGAGAAAAAAAGCACCTCATGACAAGGTGGGCAAATTCCAGTTGGTTTGAGGAGCCCAAAGAACTGGGACGCTGCACGATGAACATTTTCTTGCTGAGCAAAAAGTGTAGCAGTTTAATGAGATTATTCATTAAAAACCTCTCTATTCACCTCAGTAATGGGCTGTGCAGCCCAGATCTGGAAATGTAGTTGGTGCGACCAAAGTGATACTATCAACTCAACAAAGCCAAACTGCAGAGGAAAAATGACGTGGTAGCCAGAAATAATACATATGCACACAGACAGAAGAAAATCCCAGCTTGGATTTTGGGGGTTTGGTATTAAGATTTCTGCTCTCACAATCATAAACATCTTCAGGACAACAAAAGCTGATTCAGTATTGCAGCTATGCTGTCTGAGCTGGGTGAAATCCCAAGCCATGGAGCACAGAGTGTTTGGAGTTCTGCAGGCCCACAGTGTCACCCAGAATTTCTGGCCAATCAAGCTGCTGGTGGTGACTTTACGGTCTAATTCTTAGCAAGGCTGAGGGCTTGAACCTTTTTACTCTTTCACTGCTACTCTGAGACAAGTGAACTCTTTAGAAAAGCAGTCTGCTGAAAACAGCAGGTCCATTCATCTCCAATTGAATAAGCTACAAGGTATGAATTCCATTCAGGTACCCACCCTATTCTCTCAGTGTGACTGGTGCCAAACCATGTGTTTGATAGGATTTCTGCACAGAAATGCAGATGAGTCTGGGCTTAGTGGAAATGTCATACTGCACATGCACACAGAGGTGCAAATTACCTGCAAAATGATGCAGAGTAAAGCTGTTTTAAAAAAATGTTTTCAGAACAAGTCTGTTGCCAGAAATACTTTTTTATTAACCTTTTGTCCAAGTGCCTGCAAATCATATTGGTGAATACTTGAATTCATTTTCTACTCAGGGTACCATACAGCAAGTGATCCTGTCTTACTGATCCCTGGAGGGTAGGAATCTTAGGAGCTACTCAGATGGGAGCTACTCCCATCATGCCACTGCTTCCAGATCATATTTCCCAGTACAAATAAAACCAGAGTTGGACCCCAAACATGCAAGGTGTTGTACAGAGAGTTCATGCTTACAGTCCCCTGTGTAGGCATAAGGCACTGACTAAGGGCATCACTCTCCTTGTACAGTTGAAGGAGCTGGGCACATTCAAATGACATCAATGGGATGGGATGTAGGTGCCCATCTCTCTTTTCTCTCTAGGAAGAGATTAACTTGGACAAAAACGTTAATTTTTTTTCAATCTTTTAGGGTTTTAATGATGACAAGAGCTAGACAAGAAAAATCCAATACCTGAAGCTAACAAAAGGAGACTTCCTCTCCTCACTTTGCAAAAGAGAACAAACAAGGCTAAAACAAAATCAGTCCCTTGATCAAAGACATGTAAAAAGATATTAGAAAAGCTAGAAGTCAAAACTTTTTTTTTGGTTCAGCCCTTCCTTCCTCATGGTGAAGTAGGCAGGGAAAAGGCTCCCACAGCTTTCCAGTAAACAGCAGTGGAAAGACATCATTGACTTATTTCACACTTGGTGATTCCTGTCCATTTCTCTGTGAAAAGAACACTGTCCCCCTTTGCTTTCTTCCTGATTTAAGTCAAACACAGGAATTTAGGCTGCTTTTCCTGTTTTCTTGGCATTTATTCCTCGAGACATGGTTTATGTTGTTAATTTCACTATGGCCTGATTTTTCAACTGAGATTTGAGCAAGATTTGTGACCAACTTGACTTAATTCAGTCAAGGTCTCAGACATTACTGCTTCCAGGCAAGAAGACAGCAGAAATCCTATCAGAGTTTTTAGGGGGAGGGGTTGTTCAGGTTTTTTCCAAGCCTCTAATGTGAATGTTTCACACAAGTTTTTCTCTGTTTCTGTGTTTAACAGGTTAATTTTACATGCAAAATATCTTCAAATAAATATTTTTTCCCTATATAAACAGGAACATCAAGATAAACAACTAATAAAACATTTTGGTGGTCTTTTTGTGCCTTATAGTTTAATTTCAAATTTTATCTAAATGCAGTCCAGGATGATGAACAAGCAAACAGTCAGTAGGTAGTTAGTGAAATTAAATATATTTTTCATCCTTTTCTAATAATTTGAATTCTACCAAATTTTGATGGTTAGGGAGTCTTAATGTTCTGTTAAATAATTGCTGTATATACACACAGGGATAATACTATAGCAAAAGAGGTCAGGAGCAAGGATAAAATTTAGTAGAAATACACCAGAGAACATCAAACTTTCAAAGATTTAAAGGTAGACAGGAAACAAGGCTGAAGTGGCTTGTTCAGTAGGTTGTTGATCATATTTAAAACCAGAAAGGAGACCTTTGCCACCCACTGCTTTCCAGCAAGCAGCACAGACTCTCAGGTGCACAGCAGAAGTTTCCTGCCTTCTCAACTCCTCAGAGGCAGAGAAGCACCTCTGGGCATTTCTTTCCCCCAAAAAAGAACCATATTGAGAAAATACAGTTCAGAGGGCTCCTGGTCTACACATCTTTTTCCCACTCCATCTCTGGTGTTTTTTGATCATGAACACAAACATAGTGTCCTTCCTTTCTCATAAACCTAAAGACTCTTCCTCCCCTGTCTGTCATGCTGTTTCAAACATTTACCCTGCAGCAATCACTCCCCATCCCAAGGAGATCTCAGCAGCAGTCAGAGGAATTTTTCATTGCCACTGCCAGTATTTCACATGATTTTGCTGGCTGTTGTTTGTTTGTAGCTGCTCTGCAGAGCAGAGAGAGTTACTGAGATTGACATTTGTGTTTTTAAGTTGCCATTAACATAATGGAAATGGTGTGTAACTCCCATCTCCCCAGCCATCAAGGGGCTGTCAGCTTTACTCAGTGTCCCAACGCCCTCTCACTCATCCTCCTTAAAAGCAAATGAGTGGTTCTGCGTCTGCTGTTTCTTCCAGAGGCAAACCCAGCAGGGTCCTCCTTCCCTCTAACTCGCCCTCATCCAGAGGTTTGTGTTTTAGTAACTTGAAACATCCTGTAAAATCTATCAGGATTAGTTTCCAGTATAGAAGCACTTGTACTTGATCCAAGCCAATCAAATGTTCCTCAGATACTAAGCCCCAGGGGTTAAGGGAGCACACCCAACATATTAAGCAAAAATGACCTCCTTAATGCAGCTACTACATTCTCCTTTTTGACCCCTTTTGACACAATTTTGGCTGACACAAGACAGAGAGTTAAAGGTATTGTGAATGGGCCAAAAATAATAGAGTAAGATTGTCTCTGATGTCACCAGGATGTTAAATCCTTAGACAAAAAAAGCAGTTTTTAGATGGAACTGGACATTTTTTACATATTAGTAAAAGAGGCTTCTTAGTAGATAACGTTCTGCTTTTGAACTCATTTTTCAGTCTTTCCCAATGGAATTACTAACCTAATTAAGGGGTTTAGGAGCTCCCATTATAATCAAACACAAGCCAGAACTTACAAGCTGTGTATGACCTGGCAGTCCAGAGGTTATGGTGAGTAAGAAGGTAGACCACAGAAAACCAAAGAACAGGAAACTTTCAGTCTAGTGTTGATGGAAAAGCTTTGGGATGGATGCAGCACTGAATAACTCATTTCAAAGCAAACAGCTCTACCAGAAGTTTCTGCCCCTTTTATGAAGGAAAGGCTGAAGATGTACAATGTAAGAATTCAGGAGTTACATTAAGCTGCAAAGTCTTATTTTGAGTTATATACAGCAAGAACTGGGTTTACACAACTCCATGGAGTGACTTCCCCTTCTGCCATCCACAGGCTCCACTGACTGACTGACTTCCTCAATTTCAAACCCCAGTACTTATTATTCCATCAAAGTTGGTTTGATGCTCAGTTCATCTATATGTACAGGCAATTTAACGGAATTTCTGGATCCTGAAGGCCATGGATGTACAATACTTAAACAATTCGGTCCAGCCCTCTGTCAAAATCACTCTTTCCGTGCAGCCACAGAAAGAACTTCATTTTCCACCAGTGGCAATTTCAGAAACATCCAGATGCTGACAATTTCAAAAGCAGCAAAGCTTTTCAGTGGGATTAAAATCAATCTAACCCAACATCTCCCCATTCTCTGGGAGGAGTCTTAAAACTGGAATATTGCACTTAAGCATGAGCTTCTCTTGCTGACAGATATTAAGAGACAATAAATGAATGGCGCAGAAATGTTTGTTCCCACAGCCAGCTACCAGACTGTGGGAGGCTGTGCTGCCTTAGTGTCAGTGTTATCTTGGATCCAGGTGAGCAGGTGATTAATTTTAATCCTGACCACTAAAATGCAACACAATTTGTCAAAGAAAAAGGAGGCTTGGCTAAAAACAGGAGCTGATTTCCTTGCATGAACTTAGACTGATTAGATTTCTGAAAATATAATGTAACATTAATAACAAATTTAAACTTTGACCGAGGTTAGCTCTTTAGTTTCCACTGGAATAAAGGCAAACAGATGTCTCCACAGCAAAATGAACAAAACAAAAAATATTATAAATTGGACAAAAACTCCCAATCTCACTGGGGCAGTTGTACATTCAGTTCCCATTAATATTAATTGTAAGCAGTCATTTATGAAAACATGTGTCATCAGCTGCTACAGCTCAGCTGATGAGTGGCAACATGGTGACTTGAGGCCAAAATCTACTAGAGGCAGCCTCTTGGTGCTGCCTGATGTTTAAAAGAATGTGGATTTCAATTAATATTGAGGGAGCTAAAGGTTAAAGAATAAATATTTCAAACAAAGCTGACAAAACTCAAGACACATTCATTTCAAGGAGCAGAGTCCTTGCTCTTTCCATTTTGCATAAACCTGCTCTGGTTACCTTTAGGCTTTCACTGAGCAGGCTCCTCATACCAATGATGTAAGAACCCCAGCTCTGCCCTCTCTGTGAGGTGGAAATGAGTTACCCAAATTCAAAAGAATCCAGTCCTATCTAAATCCAGACTTACATCACAGAGACATTTCAGTCAGCTCAGACTAACGCATGTTGACAAAACTGGGGACCAGGAAGAGATAAAAGAGGCTTCCACAATGTCTTAGGCCTGAGTCCTTACCACAACTTAACTCTCACACTCTTAAGAAATCTCAGTCAAAATGCCCAAACCACTAAATGGCCAGATGCTCTTCTGGTGTGAATTTGTAAAGCTCAAACCCATGAACTGCCTAGCCTTTTTAATAACAACTCAGGTACAAGACATTTGAGATCTGATTCCTTATTCCAGGCAATTATTAGATCCATATTACCATATACTTACAATAATACCTTTTTTATTTTAAAAATATTTCAAGATTTTGGTCCAAGTGAAAAAAAAAAAAAAAGTGATTTTTTATTTTAAAACCTCTACACTATTTTCCGGTCTTAACTTTGTGGTTTTCTGACATGACATATATTCCTAGATATCAGATGTTGAGAAACATCAGATCACATTGAGAAACAAATTAGGTTAATCTTCTTCCCAGATCTAGATCACCTGACCTGGACCACAATTACTAAAGTCAATATCCTGTTCAATATAAAGGTCAGTATTTGCTGATTACACTGATTTTTGCCATACTCAGCCTACAAAACTTGCTTTAAAGCCTCTGAGAAAACACACAGTTTGTTTGGAAACACAGAAACTGCATACTTGGCTGTCCCTTCTCTAAGCTTTATTTATAGATTAACTTAAATATTCTGGATGACTCCTTGCTTAAAATCTTCATCAGAGCACAGCAATAGTGCAGGAGGCATTGGCGTGGGAGAGACACTGGGACCAATATCATGGTACAACTGGAAGCAACACAGGGTTATTGTTTGGAGGAGGGAAAGTTTAGTGCAGAAAGGGAATGGAGGGCAGCCTGGAACAGAGATTGGTGTCAAGGGGGAATCCTGCTGCGAGGAATGTACTGAGCCCAGAAACTGTCTCTGTTTTTATTACTATTTATAATTATAAATAAATGATGGTAAGCTTTCAAACTTTCCTTTCGCAGCAAAATCCCAAGGTCATGGGAATCGCCAGTGCCACAAATAGATGAGTGAGATGAAGACATGAAAACCTGCCCTGCCCAGGGCCTGTCAGCAATGGGCTCCCATTCCTTCACCCCACGTCGCTCTCCTCCCAGTGCTCCTCACCTCCACTGGACAGACTCACTGTAAGGTGGGCACTACCTCAACACTAAGCTCCAGCAGCAGTGGCAAATTTAAGAGTAAACCCAGGTTCACCATGCACCAGGGCACCAGGCTTGCTGCTTCCCTGTGAGATCCTTTGGGTTAGTGCAGCATGCATTTGAGCTCTGCTCTCTGTGTTGATGGTGATAGAACTGCGACTGCCACGAGGCTCTTTGTGGTCAGCCGAGGCTGGGATGGGAGCCCAGCACAGACAGCACATCCTGAACGAGAGCCGTGCCCGGAAGAGCACTTCAGCTGTGGCCCTCGCAGCCTCAGGGAAAAAAAGGAGTAGACCAGGAGAAAGAGGCACATCTGCTCTGAGTGATGCCAAGAAGAGAGCATCAGAACACAGCCATGATTAGGACAGCTGGGCTTCCCTGATGGACTGTCTCCTTCGCTGCCCATCACCTTTCAACCTCTTTTTCCTGCAGACCCCAATCTTTTAAGATCTTCACATCTTTCATCATGTGCACTCCAAGACTTCCCCAGACAGCCAGACCAACCCAAGAAAAGATTCTCCTGCCATGGTCTGCTTGCTGTTGTCCTAGCCACTTCCCTTCATATCCACCTTCTTTCTCGGCCGAAGGGAGGTGCAGCTGCCACTCAAAGCACACATCTCCTGTGAGCTCTAAAGAGTTCTGTCTTTGACAGTATTCAAATGTGAAAAACCATCCTGCTGGAAATTTGGGAACCATTTAAATTTGAGTGAGAGTAAAAGCCCACAAACTACCTCCAAATCATGTAGAAACTCATATAACTTGGCTATGAATCAGTTTCATTCTTTGCAAAAACAACCAGAGCTTTTTTTACTACAGGTCCTCGGCAATCACAGCTGTTAGATCACACAGCTCAATACAAGGTCTCACATTACAAAAGTTATTATAGATAACAGTAAATTTGTTATTGAAAACAAGGTGTTCTGTGGCTGGTCCTGCACAGCACAAGGAGTCCTGGAATGAAAACTGCTTGTCTAAAAAATAATTTCAATTTGGATGGCTTGCGATGAACACAGCCACATGCCAATCCCAGGGTGCTCTGCCTGCACAAGAATTACTGAAATAACTTCACTGTCACTTGGGAAGCTCATTGAAACACAGTTTCTTTTGAACGTGTGGAGCTGGTAGGAAATTCTTCCATTTAAAGCAACCTGTACGTCCCTCAGTACAGCCCCCTCCAAAGAAGGGCTTTGCTTCCCTCAGAAAATTCCAACATTTCATCAGAAAGGCTAAAATACGCCCAGCAAAAAGATTTTCAACTTTTCAAACAACAGAAGTTTCTCAGAAAAATAAAATGTTTTCAACCTCGGCACCAGGTACAAATTGCCTGGAGCCCCCAGGACTAACTGGACCACTGTTTCCTGCTGTAGTCATTCCCTCTCTGGACCACTAATCCCCAGCTGAGCCTCGAGTTAAGAAGCTGTAACACCCACCATGAGTAAGCATTATAGCAGAGTGAAAGTTTCCCTCAGCATTTGTTCCTTTGTGCATGACTAGCCAGGATATAACTTTTTCCTACCCTCTCTTTTTACAATGCAGGCAGTACAGACAGTTACATTCTAGTGAAACATTACTCCAGCCTCTACTCTCACCAGTAAACACACGCATGCTCCTTTCCTCCGATCGGTCCTGAATGGAGCTGATTACCAGCAGGTGCCTCTGATTAGTTTGTCCGTGGAGCAGCATCCAACTACGAACCAACAACTGACACAAGTATCAGCACAACCACCAATTCCTAAGTCGGTATTACCTCCTGTCAGAAGGATCTTTCTACAGAAAAAGTGCAAACGAGGTGCTCAGAGAGAGATTAAGGATCAGCTTTTCAAAATTGTTTAAGCACAGGTAGGCACTTAATGGAGTTCTCAAAGGTCCCTACAGAGGCTAAGGATCCAAATCCCTTTGGTAACACAAATATTTAGAACACCTAGATCTCTGCTGAAACAACAGCGAGGCCACAGAAGCATTTGGGAAGACACAATACCTTTTACTGAAAGTAACATAATACTAGGTAATCCCATATAACAAGGTCATGTAGTTAAAAAAAAAGTAATGTAGATGCCATTTCCACAGGAAGAAAATTATCTACCTTCTGTAATCTTGGCAGCCAATGATGCTCAAACCCTTACACAGAAATGTCGTGTGATCTTTCTTACATGACCAAGAGCCTACAAACACGGGAACTCTGGAGATATAGAAAGCGGCATTTGCTGTAAAACTCTGCTGCAGAATCCAAGTTTATGATAATGGGTTTTTTTGTTTCTGTGGCTACAAAAAAGCAGATTTAAAATGTGAACTGAACTCAGAAAACAATTCTCATTTTGTCTGGACTACAGATTTTGCTGTTTAATTCCATGTTCAATGCCCAACTGTAGACAAAGAGAAACAACTCTGTGTCTTACTTTTGTGGGAACATGCACAGAGCAGTGAGCTATCTCTGTACTTTTCTGTATCTGATGTGCTTACTTCAGAAGCACCATTCTCTCCATTTTACAACTGAATTCTCTAATATTTTCCCCCTCTGTTCCTTAAATCAGGGTTTGGAAAAGAAAGCCCCTAACTGTGCCATCTGCAGTGGAGATGCCATCTCAGCAGCCAGCCAGCTGCACTGGGGCCAGGTGGCAAACACCACCTAAATGCTGCCTTCAAACATCCCTCACTCTATCCAGGGAGCCTTTTCCTCACACCAGATAAAATTCTGGGCACAGAAAGGGCCTGGCTGAGGGAGGGAAGGAGAAATAATATGGGATTTCCAGTTTCTTTTTCAGTCACTATGAAAATATCCTTTGAAATAACAACCTTTAAGGTGAAAAAACATTTTTACTGCTCCAAGATGTGATTCTTACTTTTTTTTTTTTTTTTCATTTTTAAAGCAGAGCAGAACTCATGCATGCTTTGGTCATTTGTGAGCCCTGGCAGGTTTCAGAGAGGTTCAAAACCATGGGATACATAGTTTTATCCCTGTCTCTGGAGGCGTGCTGCTGGGAGACCTCTGAGAGCTGAAGGGGCCTCTCCTGTGCCCTCGGACAGGGTCCAAGCACTGGAGTACCAGGGAACTTGGAACTGTGGATGGTACAATTAAATCCAGTTCTCACTTCCCAGACACACAGAGCCCAGCCATGCCACAACCGAACAGCCTGAATAAAATCTGTGCTTCTCAGAGGACAAGAGACCTTCCTGTACAACTACCAAAAAAGCCTTAGTAGTGACTTTGTTTTTCCCCATGTCAGCCAGGAGCTGACCCATCCATTACCACAAAGGACACTTATTCAATGTTGATGGAGAAGGAAGTGTACCACCTACTGAGTCACCATGCCACATCCTAACACCTGGCTGTGGCCTTGCTGGGCTTCCACTTAAACATGAATCTACCCTGAGTACAGATGTAGAAAAAGTCTATAATAAAACCTCAAACCACACGAGACTTTCCTGGATGGGAGGGTATACTGTCATCCCCTAAAGTTCATGGACTTCCTGAAGAAAACTGAGATTCATCTGCTTTGCCTTTGTCCATTTTCAGGGGTAACGACTGTGCATGTCACATCCCAAAGAAAGGTACAAAATTAAGTTTCCTTGAAGTCAGAAATAAAATCACAGCTACAGTTTATTTTTTTTCTTTTAAATTGACTGCACAAAACTATGGCCAAATCTGGGAAGCTGTTAGAAACCTAATCTACCACTTACCTTAACTACCTCTGAAAGTTCATCCAAATTATTAGAATTGTCCCAAGACTTTTGAACATAAAATACAGATTTTTTTAAAGCTAAACTACAGACATCTCTTGCAAATTAAATTCTCGCCTGCTGGGCAATGAATCACTTGCCATCCACAGTACACTCCATAGTTGACAAACAAAGCAGTATTTGCCACCGTATTGCAAAACATGGCACGACTGTATTTTGGGAAACGATTCTTCACTAAAAAAACATCGTCCAGTGCAGTACAATGCTACAAGAGTCCCACAGATATGATGCTACATCCTGTGACTGGCTCTGAAACAAGTGTGAAAACAGTCCCATTTTGGGGGCTGGTGGAAGCACACTCTTTTCCAGGGAACTTCAGCTCATGGGTGGGCTCACTCACCTTTGGCTTGTCCTCAGTCAGACCACAACCCCTTTAACCCCACACTGAGGAGCTCAGCCCCTTGGCAGCTCTCCCACAGGCGGGATGATCCAGCCCCCACCCTTCAAAGGCACTTTTTCCAAAATGCTGCCACGTAGTTTCCCCCACAAAATCAACGTTTACCTACCTAAAGCTTTGCGTCCTTCCGGATCTTCCACCTGAAGAAATGAAACAGCTCCATGCTTGAGCTCAGGTCCCAAAACCATGAATGTGAAGTATGAGGGGAGGAGGAGGAGGTAAGCTCTGGAAGAGAAGAAGGAAAGAGGTTCCAGTAATTAGCATCCTTTCTAAATCTGGATTTCTTGCCTCTTTTAAACTAATGATTGCAATGTGTAATTTTGAAAAACCTTAAGTGCTGGAAGTATCTGCAACAGCTGTGCTTCTTCATATAGAGAGTATCAAGATCCTCATCCAGATTGGTGCATCGCTGCACATGAGAGAACATAGACAGTTCCAAAAGAAAAATCACCTCAGTTCATATGGCCAATAAAATTGCTACTAATGCTTCAGTGAAAATAAACTTAAGTCTTCTGGGACACTTCCTAAATTTCCCCATAAGTTTCCAATTTTCTCATAGAATAATTATTTTTATTGCCACTCAGCTATATTCTGAAATATAAATGTGACAAGTTAAACAAATTATTTGTTTTATTGCACAGATGTCACCTTCTTGAAGTGGTCAAGGCCAGGCTGGATGTGATCCTGAACAACCTGGTCTAGTGGAAGCCCACGGCAAGAGGGCTGCAATGAGATGGTCTTTAAAGTCCTTCTCAACTCAACCATTTATGATTCTGCAGACCCTGCACATGAGGGGCCCTGCAAGGACCCATCCTTTCACACTCTGATTTCCAGCTCCTCAAATCATTTGGAGTAGAAATATGGACAAGCAGACTGTAAAAGGACAAAAAATCACCTCACAGCCACCTTATCCTGCAAAAGGAACACCAGCATCCTTTCCCACACAGAGATGAAATCAAAATCTGTATCATACATCAAATCCAAGAGTTTGGCAAGGAAGAAAAGGTGAGATTACTTGGCAGGCTTTGCCTGAGCCACAGAAGAAGCCTCCAGTAGGGCTGCAGGCTGTGACTCCATGAGGCTGCTTATGAAATCCACCTTCTACCTGCTAAACCGAAACATTAAGACTACAGAGGAAATCTCCCAATTTTATGTTTGCAATAGGAATGAGACACTTAAACAGCTCCATTTTCTCTAGGTTACGGACTAACTTCAGTGGCTTTGGATGCAAAGCCAGAGCAACCTCGCTTCAGGGGAACTACTTCATGTTCCAGCCTGATGCCTCAGACTGAATTCAAGTTGAGGGGCTGAGGCAATCACGTCAGCAGCACTCTTGCTTAATGTTTTGAGTCACATATTGTACTAGTCACAAGACACCGTAATTGTCTTTCCATTCTTTTCTCCTTGCCAAGATGAATAACCTCTCTTACGGAGCAGGTTTTCCTAGGTACTTTTGAGTAGAAACAAATGGGTCACCTTCCCAAAAAGCTACTAAGCAGATAAAAAACTCAACCAGAAGCCTACACACACACACACGACTCAGAATGATCAAATAATCCTGCAGTAAAAAGAAAATTTTACTATTTACTTGCGAAAGGAATGTCAGTCGTCTTGGTCCTGGGAGCTGCAACTGCAGTGCGTGGAGCATCAGTGTGCAAACCTCTGGGTACAGCCCCAATTCCCTGGATGCAAATCACTGCAGCTCCAGCAAGGCCCCTTCACTTGCTCCCCTGCTGTCCAGTAAACCATGCACAGGTTATCCTTCTCGTCCCACCGGGTTATTCATTTTTTTAACTAAAAAAAAAAACTGAGTGCCTTCTCATGTGCAGCCTCCACACTGAAATAACCTCCACATTTTGGATTACAGCAATGAAAAGATGGGAACAGCCGGGCTTTGCTTCTGTCCTCAGCTCACTCTGGTGCAGTTTGGTGCCAGAGGGATCAGGGAAAAGGCTCCACACTCCAACTGTGTTGTTGCTCTTCCCTTCCACTTCTGCAATATTAAGCCATCCAAAAAAACAGGGGGGGGGAAAGTTCAATTTACACAGAATGCCCCAAGCGCCCATAAGTGGGACATGCCAGTACTCTCGGCACATCCCCTGCTTTTTAAATCATTTTTCAACTTTACAGCTCGGTGGTATAACAAAAACAGCTGCGCAGGGTTGTCCTGTATCCTTCCCTAATCTGTGCCTCCCTATTTGTGCCTTCCTTCCCTGCTGCTTGCTGGGGAGCAGCTCCTCGACCCCTTCTTCTCACAGCACATCATGGGTTTACAGGTACTGGTGGGACAATCTCACAAATAAACACTAAATGTTTCAAGAAGTTGCCTTTTTTCCACACAACTCTTTCTATTAAAAATAAGGCATCATATCTACATCGGTCTTAGTACACCCTGCCATGTTTTGCAGAGCTCCTACACATGAGTATGCCCTGCTTGCTCATTGTCCTTGCATTTATTTCTGCACCTCAGTCCAAATTCCCCGAGGCTCTCTCCTGTCCTTTTTTTTGGGGAGGGTTTTCCTCACTATTTTCACCACAAAGGCTGGAGGCAGCTGGTGGAGGCAGCAACTGGGCGGCCCTCAGCACCCTGAGAGAGGAAGCACCCCAAGATTCCTGCTGGGCTGGCAGCAGGGCCGGAAAAAAATTCACCATTATTTCTTGGGAGGTTGAGATTTTTTTAAAATTTTTTTAGTAAAAACTGGCCTTTCCTTACGCCCCAAGCACCTCCATTCCAAGCCGCGGGCACGAACTCAGCACCGACGTAAGTCAAACATGGCCGCCCTCCCTGAGGGGAGCCCGCCAAAACCCTCACCGTCAGGGCAAAGCGCCGGGGCCTCATGGCTGCCGTGCCGCCCCCACACCCCTCCCGAGACACCTTCCCCTCAGTCCCAAAGACCCTTCCCCACCAGAAACTTCTTCGGATATTTGGAAATAACGATGGGGACATTCACCCACCCTCGAGAGGGAGTGGAGCTGCACCGGCTGCGTTTGCAATTGCACTGGGCTGCCGTGGGGGGAAGGCGGGAAGCGGTTTCCCTCAGGGGCTGGAAGTAGCCGGAGGCCGCCCCGAGTAGATCTATCCCAGGTTTTCCCTTTCCAGGGAAATAAATACTTGGTGTATTGCAGCACCATCTGCTGGTTCCTGTAGATGGGACACACAGGGATCTCCCAAAGGGGTAGAAAGGAATAGAAGAAAGTTGAGAGGGGATTTGAGTGGGTTCTTACACGTGAGTTTTTCCTGAAGATTTTCCCTCTTTTAAAGGCATTGAGGTTTCTCTAAATAAGCAATATAAGAAACGCCACCACCCAGAGAAAAAGCGGACATATTAGTGCCAAGTTTAGGGATTTTTTCTGAAGAAGTACAATAGTCAAAATCCAGGTTTTTCCCTATTGCTCTGAAGCAGAGGGTGGTGAATCTGCAGAGCCCCTGGGGAACGATTTTCTGAGGTGACCAACTGGTTGTGGGCACTTTTATTTTTTCTGTATATCTAACTACAAGCCTGACCTTATTTCTTTATGTTTGCATTTCATGAAGCCCTAAACCTCTGACCCTGTGGTCCTGTGAAAGGGCTCAGCTCGCCCACCCGCAGCCACCATCACTTTGCTAAGCCCTTACTGCCTTCCAGTGGTTCCTTTTTCCAGCCGATTTCCTTCCTGGGCTTGATCCATCCCAACGGTGAAGTCGTGTTGGTGAGCTTTATTTCAAGTTGTTCCTTGCTGTTAATTTACAGCCTGGTGAAGGCAAAAGGAAGAGGTTGGGATTTTTTCCCTCTCAGTGGTTGATTTGAGATAATACAAATATGAAGAAATACATTACTTTGAAATTTTGTCATATAGAGAGGAATGGCACTCACCTCTTTTTCTTCTTTAAAATTCAAGTACAATACTAATTAAACCATGACTAAACAAAAGAAAACTGGTCCACCCTATAGAGTATTTGAAAACGAAAAAACTTCCCCTTACAGGGCCCAGCAAATGTCCAAAGTTCAAACAAAGTACGAGGTGCTAACGAACAGAGTCTTGACAAACCTTGTTTTCCTGCACAGGGGCTCAGTACATAATGATTTCATTCAGCAGCTACTGTTCAAGCATGGAAAGTGTTGGTAAAGAAATCCCACAGAGATCAGACAACCATTTTCCTAACTTAAGCTTCCCCCTCTGCTCCTCCCCCGTTTGCCTTTCGGGCCTCTGCCAGTCATAACATAAATATTCATCAGCTGATATTTGCAGTAGCTGTGAAGTTATGAATGAGGCCAAACGCCTTTCCCTCCTGCCCCATCTGCAAAATGGCAGCTTCTGGTCTTAGCTCATGGTCAAACGACACTTTCCGAAATCCCCAAAGTGCACTTGCAGGCTTTTCAAATTCAGTCGGGCTTTTAATGCGCAAAGCAGAAATGCTGTCTACCTAATATTTACCCTGGGATTACTGAAAAAAAAAAAATTATATATATATTACTTTGCTATGCTTTAAACTTTGCGATGCCTTGACGTAATAGACAGAAGTGTTGGCAGCTCAAAATGTTGGTTGGTTTATTTCAGGGGACATGACTGCTGCAGGTTTCCTCTCTGAATCGAATACCAGACACTTGAACCATTTGTTGTGCAGAAAAGAGAAATGGCTTTTATTCTTAATGCTGGTTTCTTAACCACCTGGGTGCTGTCAGAAGGAGCCACATGCACTGGAAAACACTTTTAATAAGACTCCTTTAAGCCTGTCTTAAATCCTGGATCCTGAAAATGGAATCCCCACTGCCTGTCATACATGTTTTCTCTCTGCAGATTAGTGAGGGGCTGCTGCTTTAGAAATGTTCCATTCTCACAAAGCCTGGAATTATGCTCTCAAACCTACCGTGGGTCAGCAAGACAGCGAGACATCTGATTTAGCTACACCAGCAAAGTCAAAACCAGAGATGTCAGAGAAACAAGGTGACAGTGCAGAGATTTAATGAGTCGAATTCAGCAAGGTATCAACACTGGATTTTAGAGGATTAAAAATCCTAAATGCCATAGGGAAGTCCTGGTAAAGAGGCTCAGCACCATTCAGGATCAGGGAACTTGGAACACCTTTTTGTAGCTTGGGTTGCACAAATCAGTCGTGCAAACTATCCTGTCTTGTCTGCTTCTCATAGATTCAGCCATAAATAAAAAAATTATCACCAAAAACATCACCTTCCTAAAGGAAGGTGATAGAAAGCTTTAAAGATGTTGCAATCATCCCATTTGATTTTGACCATGAAAAAGCCAGAACATTTCAATCTACAAGTCTCCAATACATTTTGGCCAAAATTTTCTAAAAAAAAAATATGTATTTCATTTAAAGATTACAAAGGACAATTTACCATGTCCCTTGAGAAGGTTCCAACACTCATAATCCTTGTTGCTTAAAAAAAGCCCCCATGCTTTGTTTTTAATACCTTCAACTTTCAGCCACAGCACCCTGTATGTCCTTTTTAGAGATGAGAGAGCCTCAAAATCATCTCACTTGCACCTCCAAACCAAGACCGAGTACTCTCTCTATCTTTTTACTAATCAGCTGTGTACACTTCTTGGAATATTTGCTCTGGCAAAGGCTGCAGAGGTGTTGGGTCCTGCATGGCTTCCACCTACGGGCAAGAAGGTTTCACCTCTGGGAAATCAGACACAGGTTCACCATCAGGACATAAGTGAACTCCAAAAAGTCGTGATCAGGGCAGGAAAAATGATAAGGCAGATGTTGAATACCCACCTTAGCATGGCTCCTCTGCTCCCACATACAAGTAACTGCTTGGGGTGTGCACATTACACATGAGATCAAAAGCCAGCCCCTTAGCCAGACACATGAGCAAAGTTTTGTTTTACAGACCTAAATCGTGTACTGGAATGGACTTAGGATCACTTGATTTGGAAAATTTAAATTCACAAATAGAAAACATTTTACTAGGGATTTCTGCTTTTGACAATAAACATCCCCTGAAGTTACACTCTGGTTTTTTGCACTACACCCAAAAATCCAACATTCTTACTAGGCTGATGGTCCTGTTTCTATCAGCTGTTTACATACTATTGTGCTGCTTAAAAGCATCTTGTTGGGGCAACGGAAGTGTCTGTGTGACAGCACAAGTGAAGAGTAATTAATTGATGCACTTCCCTGAACACTCACATACTGGGATGAGCTGTTCTGGCATTTACCGCGATGATGCGGCACAGCAGGATGGACTAACTGTGGCCAGCACTACGAGCAAAAACATGGGGGGGAAAGATTAATCACAGTGACACCTCCTCACACCCAATGAGGCAGTGGCAATAGAGCTATGCTAATTCCAAGTAGAAAAGGAAAGAGAAACTTCAAGGAATTTCTCCATAGCCATTTTCTCATGAGAGTGGGAAGGTGAGACTGAAAAAGAGTAGCTCAGGATGCTCTCTCCTGCATTCCCATATACTAATATTCATAGTAATAGACATATTACTTTTCCCTTGTTAATAACCAAAAAGCTTCTCAGAGCAACAAAAATCCTCCAAGGTAAATATCCGGTGCACAGATTCAGTCAGAATGGAATGATTGTGCTGCAGCCACAGCTCTAGAAATCATGGCAGCAGCCACAGTGTTGGCTGAGACACACTTTATGTTGCAGCCAACATCTTTGCTCATCACATAGTACTGAAGATTTCCAAACACATCAGTAAACAGCAACACAGATTAATAAATGAGCTTGGGGGCTGGATGTGCTCTATAGTTCCTTGGTCTTTGGATGCACTTAACATCCTCTATAATAACTTGACAATATGGTCCCATCCATATCAGAGCAATAATGGGAAAAAGATTGAGAATCAAAAGGAATAATTTTTTAAATCTTTTTATCTTTATGGCAAAAGGGCCTTTCTGCCATAGATCAAAAGTATGGTTTTATGCTTGCAGAGGGGACACGTACACCCAAACCCAACACAGTTGAAACCGATAAAAAGCAGAGCATGCAGATGGTTGAACTGTCTGGGTTGATGCTCATTAGCATGCCCGCGAATTATTTCGGGCGGGTGTGGTTTTGTAGTCTGTTATGCAGCAGTTACAAACCCACACGTAACTACTTGCAAGTGACTATCCTTAGACTAACAGGAGATGATGCCAGAAGGTCTCCCCAATGTCTCTGGCACCACTGAATAACCAGAACATAAGCTGGAGCTGGAACTATCGGAGATGTCTCTCAGGCCTGCTGTACAGCTGTGGCAGTCTTCCAGGTTAGCAGGGAGCACACAAAAAGCAAAGGTTGGGAGACTGAATCTGTTTAAGGTATAGTTTATGGATAAATAACACAGAGAGTGAAGTAGAGAGATCGTAAGATATTTGGATTATTTATATATTAAAGTGTGCATGTTGTGCACCAGGGCTGTTCATCTTTCCATTCACAAAAGCTGGGTTGAGTGAAGCTCTGAGCAACCTGGTCTAGTGGAAGGTGCCCCTGCCCATGGCTGGAGGGTTGGAGCTAGATGAGTTTTAAGGTCCCTTTCAACCCAAGCCATTCCATGATTCTATGATTCAGCACCAACTCTGTAACAGGGCTAGTTTGTCTAGGAATTACCAGCAGCATTTAGAAGGTAACTGCACGGGCCTTGCCAAACTAAGAGCAATCACCACAGCAGCCTTGCCACAGAACTCTCTGCTTTTCTCCAGCTGTGGCCTCAAAATTCCTGATAAAAACAACCATCAAGCACCTCACATGACAGCTGCAAGTCCCGCTAATTCAAATACTGTGAACTTGATGGGATACTACAAAACTTCTAGTGAAACCTGTGAAAACTTTGGTGCCTCTTGGGAGGGTAGGGAGAACAGAGCCTCTTGAAGGTCTTTGCCAGTCTCCTTTCTAGATTCTTTACCATGGCTGTAGGTGGTGTATGGGAGCCAGGGACTGGGTTCCTCTGCCATGAGACTCGGTGCTTTCTCTACTCACATAAAGTGCTGCTGAAGCACCACAGGCCGCCAAAGTTCCACCTATGAAGGTCCCTTGTCCCATCTGGCAAACCTTCAACTTTAATCCTGGGTAGGAGGCTCTTGAAAAATGAAACTGAGCTCTTACCTTCCCACCAAAAGTCCCCCAGCAACACCCACACCTGTCCACACCTTGTTTCCAACTGTTTCCAAAGGACAAAGACTCTGCCCAGAAGTCCCACGCATCTTTCTCATTCCAGGTTCCCTGTGAGATCCAACCCAAGGATGTCACAGCAAAGGCTGGTGTGGACATGGCAGTAAACATGCAGGATGCAATGAGATGCAATGCCACAACCAAGAGATGGATGCTGCCACCCCCAGTCCTGCAGCCATGGATTACGAGCTGTGGAACAAACTCACCAGTAGGCAGTAAGGAAATGAGGTGGATTAGTGCCAACTCTTTAATTGCAGATATATTCCGTTGGTCACAGCCTCAGGAAAGTACAAGTTCCCTTTTCCTATACATTTCTCTGTTTGTAACTCTTTCAAAGAGCTTGCAGGTGGAGTTTCTTGTATTAAGGGTGCTGCTTTAGTTTTTCCACGTTCCTGGATAGACATATGGTTGTCAAAAGGAATTTATATCAAATTCAGCAATTTTTGCTGCTCTTAACTACCTGATGGGAAGGCTGCAGATGTGTAACTCCTAAGTCAGTGACACTTTGTGTTAAAATCATAATAGAGACCCGGACCTACACTCTTCACCCTCTCTCTTTGATATAATACTTGTACAGACCCAGTGGAAGGAAGCTTAGATATGGGAGATGATCCTGCTCTTTGAATTCCCATCTCTGATCAGCATTCAGGTCTCACCTGTTAGGAAGATTGTTTATCTCACACCCAAGCTAGGTTTCTGGTTCCAGTAACAGAATATGCTGAACCAATTTGCTGACCATACCAAGTAGAGATGTGTACAATACACATCCTGAATTTGTGTAACAGCTCAGTTTATGCCGTGTCACCTTATTGTAGGATCTTCACGCCTTCCTTTGAAGTCTTAGTGACTGTTCTTGATAATTAGATTCATCTCACATGAAATAAACCTAATGGTGAGTACCTGCTCTGCAGGAACTTTTTTAATGACAAATAAGTGTTCAAAATCCACTACTTTGAGTTCTCCTGAAAGGAAAACCTAATTAAACACAGTGCACAGTATTAACGAGGTTACCATACTACTAAAAGTGCTTGGGGAAAAGTGAACTAAAATCATGTTATGCTATTGAATTTTAGGAAACCAGGGTGAAATAAGAGGTATTCCATTCCTATACTGCAAAGCCACCACAATGAGATTTTACTTGGCAAAGTAGCTGAGTCTCAGTTGTATAAGGAGCTTCACCTTCTGCAAGGAAAAACACATGGGTTAAAGGCTCTGCTGTGCCCCAGCTCTACCTCTGCTCTGTTCACCTGTGGATATTCCCCATGGTTTTTGAGTATTTGTGGTGTGTGTTGTCCACCCCAGAGTTACCTGCCTTAGGGAGAACAGCGAATTGAGGTAGTGGAAGGGAAAGTTAAAGGGCTTAGCTGGGGGAATCAGTTTGTTTCTGCCCCCATTTTAGAGAGAGACTTTCTCTTCCTCTGCCTGTCAATTTACCCTTCTGACTCTGTTGAGCAGAGACTGCTGCCTGCAGAAAAGCATCTCTGCAGTCACAGCGCTGCCTCGACCTTGACTGGAACTTACAGCTGCTGCTGTCATAAAATAATAACCAATATTAATCACTGTCAGTCTAGTTATGTAAATGTCTTCCCCTTGGCTGAATAATCCATCTGTATGCACCTCCCAGCCTTCCACACCACAGAGGTGCCAACTGATCACTCGGTCTGGGTAATTACCTGAGCACCCTGCAGGATTGTGACAGAGGAGACGTATTGGCAGTCTCAGGGCAGTCCTGCCAGGGTGCTCTCGGACACAATTCATCCTGCCCATCTGAAATGACTACTTAGGAGCTGGAAATCCCTAGGGGGGAATCAGATCCTTGAAGTTCCCCTGGGACAGCCTCTGGGTGCCCCTTGCAGAGCTCCAGGCCCTGGGGAAACACAGGGCTGCCCTCAAGGGTGTTCTTATGTTGGCACACAACCAATGCACCTATGCAAAGGAAGAAGCTGAGCTACAACACAAAGGCATTTTGCATCTGGAGGACATGTTCTCGACGCAGCAAAACATCTTTGTTATGAATGTAACACATGTGGTACTCTTCCTCTGTTTGGCAGGAGATAAGAAAAACAGAAGCAATGCAAAAATGAAAACAAAATGGATCATATAAGCATCATGAAGCAATTACAGTGCTGCGTCTCATTAGGATCTAAATCTGCGATTGCCAGTCTTGTTTTAAAAACAGTTTTGTTCAACACCCAGTGATAGAATTTAAAAACTGACATATCTTGCTGTATTGTGGGCCGCAGTCACAGCTGGTGTAAATCAGTATAAACTAATGAAGTCAATGGAGCTTCTCTGATTTACACTAGCTGAGGTTATGGCTCAATAAGGTTAGGCTTGCTTTCTAGGAGTGTTCAAGGAAGCCAACTTCTGTGTGTCCTATGATGAAGTGGTTATTTATAATGGCCTTCAGTGTGGTTTGGAGCCAAATTTCCACATCAAAAGTAGCTTTATAAGAGATATCCTTACAGTGAGGTTCAGTGCAAAATCATGACTTCAGAAGCCAGCTTTCCTCATGCACTCAAGTATTTGATTTCAGCCTGAAAACCATTTGAGAAGCCAAGAAAAGCAGAGCCATTCCTGCCTACTTCCCCAGCTCTGCTTCATCTTTGAGTCGCCTGCATATCCAGCAGGCCCCGACCTACACTGCCCATTTATCAAGGCGAGTTACTCTAAGTGTCTGTTTATTTATGTTCAGAAATTCCCAGTAAGACAGACAAGTTTCATGCTTAACCTGAAAAATTTGGGATGGGGGTGGAGTTCTAACCAGTTCCAGAGCTATTTGTTTGACTTGGCCACTGGCGAAAATAAAACACAATAACGTGTCCCAGAGTCACAGCGAGAGGTGGAGGTCACAAGAAAACAGATCATGTCTTTCACAGCTCCTCAGCTTCAGTGCACTGAATTATGACTCCTATTATTTACTTACTGGATTCTCCACCCTGCGTGCAGGCTCCAAGCATTCGAAAAGCAGCAGGTCTCTGCTTCAAAGGACTGACAGGCAAGTGAGAGAGGAAAATCTGTCCTGAAGCCTCAGTAACCTCCTCCTCCACGTTTGATCTGAAAGGTCAGATGTTCTCACAGCCCTCGGCTGACTCCTGCCATCTGCTGAGCCACGCCTGCAGTCCTGCACCGCTGTGCTCTCCTCTGCTGAATTAAACTGCCAGACTCTCATGGCAAAGATGTTCCCAGCACAGCCAAACCTGCTCAAGGTGGGCTTTTCCAGAAGGATATTGGTTTTTTTCTTAGGAGGACCTTGCTCCCTGCATGTCCATCCTCGATGTGATCTATCAGCTGTCCAGAAAACATCACAGGCTTTTTCACTGACCTTGCCACTTTGAAACAGATTGATTCCTTTAGAACACAGTGCTAGAAATGCATCTATTGAGCCCAGTTGTTGAGATCCCAAACCAGGGCTGATGCCTCTCCAAACCTCCTGAGTGGTTTCTATGCATCCTGTGGAGAATGCCACACTCTTCCGCACACTCTTCGGTGGGTTTAATCCTCCAGTGGGACTAAGGAGACAACTTAGTGGGGATGCTTCCAAAAAGGGAAACTTCTGAACTGCCAGCAGCAGAGAAATCCACGCAGACTGAACATGAAACACCAGTATGTAAGAGCTTGCCTCACATCTTAACCTCTTGGGAGGTACCACTTTCTCCTAAAAAGCACAGGATCCTCCTCCTCTTTCATACCCTCAGGTTTTGCTTTTGGTCTCTTCTCTCTCCACAAAACATCTGATAAATATTTTCTCATTAAGAGCTGTAATCTGCTTTTCCAGGGAATGTTCCTGGTCCATCCTGGGAGGTGGTTAGAGAACCCCATTCAGATCACTTACCAGCCTCCCAAATCAGTTGGGTTTTTTCTCAGTACCCAGCACACCAGTTGAGCGCTGTCTTTCTGGGTACAGAAATATCACTCATTGTTCTCCCCTTACTAGGTTTTTTCTATGTAGACAGTTTTTGTTTGTTTCTGTGACTTAATATGGGGCCAAGGTCAATACAGAAGATAATTTCACAATTAAACTCATCATGTTTGTTATTTGACATTTGGGTAGGCAGTTACACTAAGGCATCATAAACGCAAAATACTTCTGCTCCCCTCTACCTCTGTGCCTTGATCTAAGGACTGTGACTAATTGTTCCTAAGAGTTTGTTGGGTTCACTTGTTACTTAGGACAAATAATTTTCTACTTAGCATATTTCACAAAGACCTATTTTTTTTTTTTTTTGTTATATTATTTATTTTCTCCTCAGAAACACTCTCACAAACCATAGAAAGATCCCTACCACCTGTCCTGTGTGCTCTGGTTTTTTCTCAGCTTCTCCAGATGAAGCAAGTGGGGAGATAAATTTTTCTCTTAGCCTGGACATTGTTCAGCTTTTAAAATGGTTGAGGGGACTCCGTCTTTCTGCTTTTTAACCCAAACCAAACCGAATTCCTACCTTTTTTTTATTTAATAATTTCAAAAAGTAGTTGTGTTTGGCTGTCTCAAAATCAAAAGAAAATCTCTTCACTGTGGAATATTTTAAAAACAGAATTCTACCAGACAAATTAATTTACTTTCTGTTAACAGTTTCACAGCCTTTAGGTATTTGGCTCTAATTTTGGTTTTTAATGCTTGTCTAGTCTTACTAGGGTTGAACTGGAAGGCAGTCAGACGATTCCCAGATAACAGGCAGGAAAAAACAATGTAAACCCCTTATCCCAGAGGAACTAGAAACAGTGAATTACGCACAAGTAACGAGACCGGTTTCCTCACCATCAGAACTTCTACTGAACCACAGAGTTTCAGAACTTTCCTCAAATCTGGTTGGGGCAAAGACAGGAAACTGCATCTTCTGAGCTTTAGAAATAGATCTTAAACATGTAAACATAAGATATTATGCCCCTATCTTTTAAGTAACATTTATATTATCTCAAATAAACAGTCTTGCCGAAGTTAGTCTGTAATTGACATCTGACACAGTCCACATTGCAACAGATATGATAAGTGCAGTAAACAGCAGAAATTATGCTTCTCTGTGCTCTGAGAAACATTCATATTTCCTTGCATGGATAAACTTTATTTTGTTGCTACGCAACTCTCACACAACAGACCACATTCTGCAGTAAATAAGAGTACAAATTTTACAACTGGAGGGCAAGCATGTGGCCTTTTGGGTTTTCTCCCCATTTCGAGTTCCAGCCCCAGCTTTAGTTCACATTATAATATTCCATCATTGCATTACAAAGCTGCCTCTAAAGCTCAGTAAGGGATATTTCAAACCAAGCAAAGCGGGAGAGTCAGAATGTACGAGTCCTTCTGAGGGTGATGGGAAACAAATGGTGGAGCTGGTGATGTCAGTGGAACCATGAAATTAAGGGGTTTTCTCTTTTTTAGTCTTCTTTAAAAATGAACGTTAAATTTTCACAGCAAGATACTCAAAACCTTTATGGCCTCTCCCTGCTCCCTGTAACACTGCCATACCTGCAAGGGAAGTGAGACAGGTGAAGAGCTACCCTTGGTTTCACCCAGGATGAGAGCAGTACATTCTTACCTCCTTTGTTCTTTACAGTTGCAAAATTTCTCCTGAATTCAGTGGATATTTGGATTATTTAGAGAACAGAGGCACAGATCCTACGTGTCTCTGCATCCTCATCATAAGCAGAGTGAAGAACAGTAAGATTTATCTGACTTAAGGGTGTGCATGGAAACTGAATAGAACCACTAGGCTCTTCCCAAGTCATGGGTTAATGCCTCAGTTATTCAAGTTTCCCTTTTGCACATGGCTGCAAATTCTACAAACTCTCTCAGGTAGCATCATCTTTCCCTTGCCACTGTTAGTAAAGGAATCCAGGTGAAAAATGTGACTCAGAGCTCCGGGTGGATGCAGCTGGCACAGTTTGGGCTACAGGGATTTGCATTAGCCAAGGATCTGACCTACATCCAATGCACATACGTAACAGTTGTCTGATTGCAGAGGGGTTTGTGCCAGTTAAACAGCAGAATTTCCACAATTTTCCCCAATTTTGCTTTGCTCTTTGGTTCCTTACAAATAAGAGTGCTCTGGGCTCCTGCAGCCTACGTGCCACAAGCCCAGATGCTTATAAAGTCCCGAGGGAAAGGACACTCTGTTCATAGGAAAGCAAGATTTAATCTCTACAATCTACAGTCTAGTTTCTCTAAACAGTGAGCAAGGAGTATCTTTTGCATTTTAAATTTCAGCATTTCTGTTTGCTATCAAAACATTTGTGTTTATAGTTTCACTTTAACATCTAAATTACTCCCAGGCATGGAAATTATTATCAGCATTTGTTGCAAAACACATTGAAGTTTCTACGTTGGTCTTGTACAAAGGCCCATCTCTAAACACACCTCCCAGTGTAGCAGCTTTCCTTAAGAGCCTGAGAGATTTGGAAACACCTGTAAAATTTACTTTGAGTCCTTTCTTCAACAAGGGACCTCCTACAGAGCACAGTGTTCCCTCAGTCAGGATTGCAGGATGAGGCCCACAGAGGGAATGCAGTTGGATTTTGTCTGGAAGCACAACAGGCGATGCACAAGGCAGGAGTCTTCAGACCTAAATCTTGGAAAACAATACTTGATGTCTTCGTATCAGTGTCCTGCCAATTTCTTCTACTCTCCGGCATCCTGGAGGAGAAGCTGCAGATCAGTTCAAACCCCTGATTTTCCAACCCACTCTAAGCCTTTTCTTTTTCTGCCTCATAAAAATCTACATTCTGTCAGATGAAATCTACCCCTTAGCAACCAAAGATTTGCCACTACTTTTCTATGGATTTATTGCTCTCCTTGTGAAAAAAACCCCAAAAATAATGTTTTCACCTACTCTACTCAGTTCCCCATTTATAAGGCAGGGATAACAAGTCCTTTTCCCATTTCTCCACAGACTAACCTGTTTAGATTGCAAACATTCCCCTCATGCAAGTTGCTATAGCATCTTGCCTGGGGCAAATGAAAGCTCTGAGAAAATGTGATTATGGAGAGGAAATGTTGATGTCCCACCTGTCAGTGCCATTGCCAGGCGAAACTCTTCCTTCAGCATCTGGAGAACTTCTTTTGCTCCTTCTTCACCCTGGGAGATTAGGAAACAATGTGAGCTATTATGTGTACGTATACATGTGTAGGTATAGACATGTACACGTGTGCCAAGAAAAGTTTTATGCACAAACATAAATCCTGAGTGTTTGTCGTAGCAAATTTTACATCAGATGATCTGGATGCACACAGACACCATCACACACACGCTCCTCTGTGCACACAG
The DNA here is from genome assembly GCA_013397115.1 of Edolisoma coerulescens. NCBI lineage: Eukaryota > Metazoa > Chordata > Aves > Passeriformes > Campephagidae > Edolisoma > Edolisoma coerulescens. The sequence goes on along the minus strand of VWZW01005507.1, from coordinate 1,123,259 downwards.
ACACACATATGTGCTTATAATAAGGCTAAACAGTGAGTCTAGGGATCTGAAATCATGCATTTGAGCTTTCCCTAACTTACTTGATAAGCCAATCCCCAGAGGAGAGGTCTCCCAATGAAAACAGCTTTGGCACCAAGAGCCAGTGCCTTGAGAACGTCCGTGCCTTTTCTTACACCACCATCCAGGAACACCTCCACCTTCCCCTCCACAGCCTCCACGATTTCAGGCAAGGCATCAATCTAAAACAGAGAAACCAGAAATACAGCTTGGCTGCTCCTGAAACCCTATTTATTTTTTGAGCGAGTTCTTACACATAGGATCCAAGCTCTACAGCAGCTTAATGAGCAGTTGCATGCCTAAACCTACACCCAAATAACACGGCTTTGTGTTGAGAACCAGCAGTGACTTTGCAGGGGAGAAGGTACATGCAAAGGTCAAATTTATTTGGAGAGTCACATAAACAGAATGAGAATCAGCAGGGTCTCACAAAATGGCCATCTGACCCCATGACACGTATCTGACACAAGCCAGTGTCTGATTTTTATGCAGAATATAAGGAACAACCAGCACTAAGGAAGCCTTTTGGTGGTGTTACCTCCCCAACTTCCAGTCTTCACTAGTTTGGGGATGAAATTGAATTACTGTACCTTTTTAAATAATCGTCTTTGCTTCCCTGTTTAAATTTACCATTCATTTATCCTGAGGGCCAGCTCAGGAGCCCAGAGGCAGGCACTGTACCTATAGACAAGGAGTAAGAGAAACACATACTTGGAGGAACTTAGAGTTGCTGAAAAATTCAATTAATATATTTTCCCTTTTGAAAATGCATCTAATTACAGGAATGACTGTAGAGAAAAACTTCTTAATATAAAAAAAACTTAACTTTCCTCTAAGTTTTGAGCAAGGTGAGAAATAATTTCTTTGAATGCACATGTATGTTGCTTTCACAGAGCTCTGCTCATCCCCTTTCTCAACTTATCCCCTACACCAGTGGTACAAGTAAGGGGGAAAGGTGTTTTTACTGTTCTCAAGTTACAAGTAACCAGGGAATTAAGTAATTGCTCTTGCCATGCAAGAGGTCCCAGTGAAAGGATGAGCCTCCTGAATCCAAGCCTGGAGCATTAATTACAGGGCAACTTCTCCTATAAGGTCACCTAAATAGTTCCTATTCACAAAAATCAGGAAGGGAACACCACCAGAAGCCAAGTATTAAGGAGACTGGAAACAGTGTGTGGAAGTAAGACAAAAGACACACAAATTCATGTCTTTCAAATACGGATGTAATTCATTTCCTTTCTAATGGATAAAAATGACTAGAAGATGGGGGAAAAAAACTTGAAAGTGCAGTTTGTTTTTAGATTTGGATTAAAATTTTCTTGAAGTTTGGCACTTGCTGTGATTTTCCCCCTCCCTTTGGTTTTGCTCTCTTGCCAAACATATTTTGGATCTATTTCCATATCCAGAGACCACTTTCTACATCCTGACAAACTGTACCAACATTAAAGTGCTCTAATAACTAAAGCATGATGCAAACCATAATTAAAACATAGATTTCCTCAGTGTGTAACTCGACACTAGAAATATTGACCAGCTTGGGTTCAGCTCACGATCTGAAACCCCATGAAATTGAAGCAAATTATTATGTTTCTAAATCAGAAACATTTAACATGATCTGATACAGATACATTATAAAAACAGCATTGTGAAGTGTTGTTCCGTGTACCATAAATCCAGGGAACACATCAGCTTTAGCAGTTCTCCTCTGCCCTGTGGTGTGGCAGAGGAGTAACCCCTAACAAGGAGTTCGCAAATTTCTGTTCTGCTGCAGCTGTCAAAAATTAATTCATATTTCTTGAGCTCTCATTCCTCAAGATGATGTTTTTAACATCCTTATACTTGTTGCTGTTGGATTACCTCACACACGGGCTTGCCCAAGAGTTTTAAATACTCTCAGTGAAATTGGGGAATACATTCCCAGGAGGTGACAAGAGGACCTGTTCCCCTCTCTCTTCAGGGAACCATCATGGAAAACAGGAGGTTTTTCATCGAGAACATATTGGAAATACTCAGAGAGGCACAACTGGGCTTTGATTCTCCTCCCTTTCATTCTCTTTTTATTTGTGCAGCTTTCCCACACCAAATGAAGCAAGATGAGTGATGACTGGAATTTTGGGGTTTTTCCTTCATCCTGAGCACATACTTTTTCATTTTCCTTTACTTCTTTCTTTTTTGCCGACCGAGAAATTCTCAAATCCCTTTCACCTTTGGAAAAGGCATGGGGTAGCATGACAAGGAAAAGGAAAAAGGAAAAACTGTAATTTAACCACTCTCTCCCTTTTCCAAAGGTGAAAATATTTGAAAGGAGAAAAATGGAGAGTTTTATTCTGCCTTTAGCTGTTCCTTAACTGTAATTTTTCAGAAGCCTCCAAAGAACATTAAAAGGGAAAACTTGCTCTAATACAACCTTCAGTGTGCTGCAAATGGCAACAAGGGTTTTTTCAAAAAAGAATGAGAAAGAAGAAATGAAAAAGGAGACTGGAAAAAAATTTCTGAAAGATTTTCCAATTTGATTTACCAAGGAAAGGTTGTGTCTAACTCAGAGTATGATGTGACATACATAGAGAAGTGGAGAGAGGTTATTATTCATGGCTTAAAGCACAGAACATTCATTCCAGGTTTTTCCTCCAGCTTCCACATGTTCAGAGAAAGCAAACAAGAAGCCAAAAGGCAGAGAAAATTAGAGATTACTGGAGCATATTGGCATCAGGACTTACAGTAGCAGGGACCCCATCGAGCTGTCGCGCTCCGTGATTTGACACCAGGATCCCATTTACCCCAATCTTTACAGCTTCTTTGGCATCATCAGCTAGGAAAAAGCCCAAACAAACAGGATGTGTCCTTCCATAGCTGGGAACTTGTAGACACCACAATGAGGGAATCACTAGGAAAACCACTGTCAGCTCATGCAAAGCCACCTTAGGGCTTCAGCCTTCCAAAGCCTCACCTCAACACAGAAAAAGGTTATAAGTAATAAGACCAGAAAAGTAGTTTGAAATGTTGGAGCAGAACATTTTATCCCTTTGGATCAGCAGCCACTTTGGTTGCTAGCCTTTATTTTCTCTATTATGTTCCAAAACCCATCAGTAAGAAATTCTTTTGCTGAATGATTTTGTCCACTGCAAAATTATTGGCATGATTACATTAATGGTGGTGTTGGTGACAACACCAGGCACTTATTTAAGCAGCTGCTTCCACAAACATCTTCACTGCTGGGTTCCTAACGGTGCATGAGGAAGTGACAGCTCTTCCCTTGCCTTTCCCCGGGAAGCAGCAGAGCTACGCACCCCTGAGGATCCCTTTCAGCACGATGGGCAGCGAGGTCAGCCCCCGGAGCCACTTGATGTCCTCCCAGTTGACACTGGCATCGATGGCCTCGGCAACGTACACAGCCAGCCCACTGTTTTCTCCAAAGTCCTTCCCCGAGGAAAATGCCAGGTCACTGCTGGAAAAATTTTTTAATCTAAAGTGACAAAAGACACAGAAAAATAGTCTGAGAATGATTCACTGTAGCCATGATCAGTCCCAAATGCCAGCATTCAATATACCTGAGTTAAAGCTTTGCTGCACTGCAGGGCAGGAGCAAAACCAGCCGATCCCAGCATGTCCGATCCCAGTCCTCAGTGAGCCAGAACCTTTGGCTGACAAAGTGTTTGACAATCAACATAAGCATTGGATCTTTAATGTCCCTTCCAACCCAAGCCTTTCTATGTTTCTATGATGGTTTTGTGATAACTTTGGGGCCAGTTTTTCTGGCCCAAGGTAACAGTCCAACTTCTATAGCAAAAGAAATAGGGCTGGGTTTTTTTAGTTTTTCAAATCCAGGGAATTCAGCTACAAGAGGAATAGGGGATCGGGTCGGTGGAAGGGAGAAGGAGGAAATGAAGTTTTCTTAAGCTCCTTGAATTAGATGGATGTGCATGAAGCCTTGCAAAGAATTCAGAATTTTCATCTGTCCAATAAGGCCAACAGCCAGCCTGTTTACCGTGTGTCTCTTTTGTACGTTTACTTGTAAAAGGTAGGGAGGAAAGGAAGCTCATGTGAAAACATTAGCTGTTATTTGGGTTTTTCAGCAACAAAATCTCATGGGTTTTAGCACATCCATGTCCCACGTGAGACCAATTGCCCTGCTCTTCGGAAACTGTGTCCTGTTCCACACTGGGCTATTTAATACTCACATTTCACATTTTGGGAAGTGTATGAGTGTTTTTGCATGGAACCTGGCTGGTTTCACTGCTGATTTCATGCCTGCAACAAGCAGCATTTCACATGGCTTTTCTGTTCAGCTTCAGGAGAAGCAAATGAGAAAGGAGCGGGCTCTCAGCAAGATCCAGCTTTTCAGCTATTGGTTTGTGGAGGGTGGGGTGCCCAGAGAAAAACAGAACCATGGATAAGATTATATAAATAACTGTTGTTTTTCTTGGCCTGGGAAATGCAGATCAACACTTGGATGAATGTTGCCTTACATACATTTCGGAGCACAATGGCACCTTGTTGTTGCTTTGAAACTTTGTTGAAAACCCGAAGCCAAGAAAAAGTTATCACGTAAATGAGCAGAGCCCTGCGCTAGGAGAGTTTCACCGCGGCCTCTGCAACAAAGCGCTGCCCAAGCGGCGCTCGGGAATCTGCAGTGATTAATTGGAACCTTTAAGGGTTACTCCAATTTCATATGATTTCATACAGCTCACTCAAAACCTTGTTATGGTTTGGGCAGGTGGGGTCAAAGTGTTTCAGAAACGCTCTCCTGCTTTCCTCAAATGTTTTTGGGGTATTGGACTCGCATTCAAGAACGCCTCAGCCCCAGGCCTTAAAATTCTATTGCCCCTAAAAAAATAAGCTATTTAAATATTTGTTTCATTTTGGTTTTTTAGGTAAAAGGTCAGTGTGTATTAATAATGTGTCAAACACAGATCTATAGCTGGATTATGACACAGGGCATACACATCCCAGTGTGGTACATTTTCATGTTAAATGCATCAGGGCTTTTTGCTTTCTGGTGCCTTCCTCCTAAAACTGTACTTTAACACAAGAAATCGGGGCAGAGTTCAGGTTGCTCTGTCAACCTTCATCTCTTAGCTTCAAACACAAGTGCATGGGGGAGAGCCAACACCCCAAGCTCTGGAGGATTTTTTGCCAGTGAAGTAGAGAATCAGATTCACTGCAGAGTCCCAAGGCTTATCTTCCTTTCGAATAGTATAGAAGTTAAGAAAAACCTCTAGATGTGATTGTTGCTAAGTACATGTTACATACAATGTGTATATATTATAACACAACAGTCTGGAGACACAGGAAGAGCAATTCAATTCCATGGATAAAACTCAAAAGTAGCTTTCACCCAGAACTCACCTCAAAGTTTATCTGCTTCAAAATACATTAAGCTGTCTTTTCTTTCTCTCTCTCTCCATTTTTATGTTCATTTGCATGCTCTAAATAATTTTAACATGTGCCATGGTAGACTGTGGCTGTTACCAAGCCCTACATGCAAGAATCTCGCAAGATTTTTAGTTCCAGCTCCTGGATATCCCGTCAAGTAAATATTCTTCCAGCCAGTCCTTTGCTGCTAGAAGTGTGCCAGCACTTCAGCATATGTTTATCAGGGTAGATAGACTCTACAGAGTAGACTCTACAGTCTATCAATTCATATTTACAAAAGGTCAGGCAAATCAGCCTGACCCTTACAACACCATTGTAAGGTTAAAATTCTGGTTTAACTCTGTTAAAATTGAATTCCTCATTGGCCCTGCAGTGGGGAGGAACTAGAATTTGTGCTGAAGTTAATTATGATGCCACAGATTCTGAGACACAGAAAATGTCCCAAAACACACTTTGGGGTAAAAATTGCCCTCATAGAGGATTTAGAAAGACTGATACCCACATGTTTCTCTATTTCAGTAAAAGAAGAGTTGAAGTTGCTCGGAAAGGGGCTCTGCAGTCAGTAGCAACATGGCCCTGGACCCAGGGCAATGTCAAAGGATAACACAGAAGGAACTATAACATCTTTTGGAAGGGAGTTTTGGCCCACTAAGTCCAGGCCCCTTTCGGAGCACAGCCAACTCTGCCGCTGGATCCCAGTTCAACATCAGAGCAGGTCACTCCGGGCTGTGCCCAGCTGAGGTTTGAAGGTAGCCAAGAATACATTGACACATGGATAAAGAAATGCCCCATATCTCTTCCCTCAGCAGCCTCACATTGCCTGGCACAGTGTTTTTTACAGTGCGCAAACAGCCAGGAAAGCTTTGTTTTGACCCAAAGCAGATCCCAGCCCAAGCACAGCGCGAGATACACCCACAGCTCCATGGAGCTGTTGCCCAGGACAAACCTCTCCCCCAGCAGCCCGTGGTGCCCATGGCCCTGGCTCGGTCCCACCCGCACCCAGCAGCAGACGTACCTGAGGTGTGGGGGCAGCTGGAACTTGTTGCGCACGTCGGCGACGCGCCGGCCGAGGTACGGGGTGTCCACGGTGACGAAGATCCCTCTGTAGCCGGCTCTCTCCGCACGCCTCACCAGCGACTCCGTGACCTCCCGGTCCTTGTACACGTACAGCTGCAGCCAGCGCAGGCCGGCCGGAGCCGCCTCGGCCACCTCCTCGATGGAGGAGGTGGCCCAGGAGCTCAGCATCATCCCTGTCCCCACGGCCTGGCAGGCTGGAGGAGCACAAAGTGATATTCTCTAAACAGGAGCATTCAAATAATGCATTTAAGGCATCCAACTTTTTGAACATTGCCACATTGCCTCCCAAAAATCACCCTCCCCAGGGGAGACTGCCAACTCGGGCTGCACCGGCTAACCTCACACAGATACGTTTTTGTGAATCTATCACTTACTCTTTTTGGAGTAATCTGTCACTTATTGTAAAATAAAGGAAAACACGCTGTAAAACTCCAAAATATTATAGAAAGCCTTGTTTTCCTTGGTCTACCACAGTATGCATATTTTTAATGTAAATGGACCTCTTTTTCAAGACGTCATCCCCAGCCCATGGAGGAATTAAAAAGTGGTCTTTATGACAACATTTTATTAAATAAGGATTACAAGCCTCTTGGAGTGGAAACTTATGAACAGCTTATTCAAACAAATTGGTTACACCCTCCCAGGGCCACCAGGCAGTTTTCCCTCACTGGAAATACAGCAGCAATCACCCAAACCTGTCTAGTTCGTAGCCATCCCATTCCTCTCCTTGAAATTACTGGACATAGTTCCCTCTATATCGGGAATGAGCGGGAGGGTTGTGAACCCAGGAATTGCAAAACCCCCACATCAGATAAGGGAGAAATGTAAATGTTATGGTTCAATCTGCCTTTAGGTCTCCATTTATTTCCATTTTCTCCTTTGATTCCCAGGTCTGTCTCTACAGCCCTATGGTTGCAAAAGCAAAAATTAAGTTAGAAACTGACAATATAAAATTTTTGGTGAAGAGATTTAAATCATGGTATATCACCATATCCTTTCAACTTAGCTGCATATGTAGCAATAGAGAAAATAGTGCTTTTCTCTTATTTCAGATTAGATTTAAGCAGTTTGGTTCAATCAGAGTTCAGCCATCCCAAACGGGGTTATGGCATTTTCACGCAAGCATGCTCACAAAATTCCCCTTGTCTCTCCTGTAAAGTTCACAGCTCTCTGGTGAAGCATCAGCTCAACACACGTAGTTTAAATCTCTCAGGCAAATCCAAAGTTCACAGACGAAATTTTTCAAAGTTTTGGAGATTCCCAGTTCCAGTTTTGGTCGATCTGTGCTTGATCTTGATCATTTTAAAGCTTATTTAGACAATTTTCTAGACTTTTAAAATCATGAGATAGAGAAGCCTGAAGGGTTGCCAGGTTTGGTTGGGGTTTTTTTTCTACCTCAAATTAGGTTTTTCTAAAAACACACTCCCACTTCTCACACATTTAGCTGCAGTTGAAGAAAACAGAAGCAATTCATTTCCTCCAACAACCGTATTTCACACTTCACTTTTGGGGTGCTGCAAATCATTTATTATTTCAAATCTGTCCTACTACAGCCGTATTCCCGCAGGATGCTCTTGCTGCAATATGTGACATTTGCCAGAGTTTAAGCATCAGATGTTTTTGCAAACCAGCCTTTCCTCATGCCATTTCAGATTGCTTTTAGTTGTTTGTTTTCTGTGGGGTTTTTTTTCCAGGTCTTCTTCTAATCCTGAGCATTGCCCAAAGGACACATTCACCCTTGTACACCCTGCAGGCTCCTGCTGGGGTCTACAACAGCGCAGAGAGCATGGCAGTAGCCACACACAGGGAGCTGGGGAAGTCCATGGAATCACACAAGGTTAAAGAATCTCTTCCTCACATCTAACCCAAACCTGCCCTCTGGCAGTCTGAAGCTATTCCTTCTTGGGGAACTCAACTGAAGTGTTTTACATAGCAGCAAATGGGACAGGACCCACTTGGGAGCTCCACTGGGGAGCAGAGCAGTGGCCTTTTTTAGCCCTTTTTTCATCCTGAAGCCTCAGAGTATCCTCCCCCCATCGGATGGGGCATCACTTCCTTGCGTGGTTTGGGAAGGGTATGGAATTTGTCCCTGTGGGCAACTCATGAGGCAAGAGACTTCAGGGAGGACACTGGAGAGGAGCCCAGTTCAAGCTTGCATATTTTGTCAGGGTTACCTTGTATGGGAATGGGAACTTGTTTTTTCCTCTAGCTGGGCAAATTCCCATCATTTCCCTTTTAGGGGTATCTCCAAAGCCCAGCAGCCAAACTGCCCCACTGCAGGCGTTCTTCCCCGAATCCACCAGTGAGTCCACTGTCCCCAAGCTAAGGGCCAGAGGACATTCCGTGGGATCAACACGATGTCCTTTTGGCACAGTGGTATTTCTCAGGAGCAGCAGCCGTGTTCTTGGAGCTGCATCTCCCGAGAAACAGAGTTGTTTAAAGAACTTCACGTTACTCTCTTGACAAACCACACTTGGCTGAGAGATCCCTGTCAGCCTCCCCTCCCTCAGCCCTCCCAGAGCCCTGCGTGCGAGCGGTGCCTGCCGTCCTCTCGTTGACACAACGCGTTTTGTCAGCTGTGCAGGAAGGCTGCAGGGGAAGGGACACGTGGCCAAGGCGGATCTGGGATCTGGCTGGCCCAGGAGGGCTGGCACGCCAGGCTGCCTGGGCACACTTGCCAGTCCCCTGGCCATGCTGCTCTCCAGGGGGAATCCAGGCCAGGTCAGCCCAGGCCACGTTGTCCCTGGTGAATATTGTCCTCTCTGTGACTCTGGATTGACATTAATCTTCATACCTCAGAATTAACCTTATCTTTTGATCACCACATAGGTAACAGGTGGGTTCAAAGTCCTGCTGTTTTCACTGTGGCTGAGCACAAAATGTAATAGGTGGCCAAATCCCTCCTTCCCAGTCACAACCATGTCTGATGGGCATAAGAAGCCCAAATTTCAGTGCTCAGCAGCATCACAGAGAGCAAAAGCACAGTAGCAGCCTGTTAAGAGCCAATGGGACAAAGGTGTTGCTCCCTCTCTAGTGGAAAGACAGAGCTGCCAGAGACTCAACTAAAACATGGTGGAAAAAAGGCTTTTCAGTCAATATTCCTGTTCTCCATTTGGCAAAGCAAACAGTGCAGTCACGTTGCAGGTGATGGTGAAACCCTTCCTGCGTCAGCAGCAGCTTGGGGAGTGGTTTGAGTGCAGCTGCAGAGGGCAAACACAAAAACTTCAGCCCTGAGCAACTGTCAGTGGCAGTTCTCAAAAGACCTGGCCAAGAAAACAGTTGTGTTCTCAGCCTGATTTGCAGCCATTCCTGGAAAAGCCAGGCATTGCAATGCTGCTGTGGGGTGAAAACACAGGAATTTAAGGTACTCAGTAAGTGCAATATGGAATAAGCAGGAATATAAACAGAACAGAAATCTCAATAAAATAATGCTACAAATCTGCTTATAATCAATTAAGGTTGCAAAAAATTGGTGTTTCTTGCTGTGCAGCTGGGTGGTGCACAAGATTTTGAGCCAGTGTGGCTCAAGATGGGTCCTGTTGACACGGGGATCATGTTGGTTTGCAAGCACAGCATGAAGTCAGGATGGCAAATGAATGCCTTGGCATGGAGGAACAGTGAATCTTCTGCTGGACAAGCAAGAAAAAAAGATCCCATAGAATCAGAAGGGTTCTATTGAAAAGTGTTTAGAGAACAACCTTTTGCTCTTTAGTGGCTAAGATTATTCATCGAATTTGGCAAATATTTTTAGTCAAAGAGGTTGAAATTGGAGTGGGAAGGATGAGAAAAAAACACCTAAGTCAAAATGTCATGTGTTGATCTTTTCAAAATGGAAATGTTTTCTCCTGGGCTAACACTTTTGTTTCAAAACAGAACTATAGCTAAAAGCATTAGCCAGTAGGAAAATGAAATAAAACATTGTGTTTTGGATCAAATGAAACATTTTAGTTAATCCAAAACAATTTTCCTCCCAATTTTTCAGTTTCTACTGAACAGAAAATCCATTCTTTGGAAAATTGCCACATACACTGATGAACTACAACTAAAATGCCAGGGAATATACTTGAAGGAAGACCTAGAAAAACTGGGATAACTGCCAAGGTGCATGAAATTGTTTCAAGACAAGAGAGCTTTCTCTGTAAGGAAGGACTCCTGCTACATTCAGACATGTCAAAGAAAACTGAGGGGCCACCTTATTGCAGCCTGCATAGACTTTTAAAAAAATTCATCTATAATTTTAAAGTCCAGCTAACACGAGTACAAGTAAATCCAACACCTGGATTTGAGGCTGTGCAAGGTTTGACCATGACTGCAGTTGATTCTGCTCAGAGTGGGATTCCTTAACCTTTGGAATAACTTACATTGTGTTGGCTGGCCTGTCACCAGCAACTCTTAAAATTTTAATTGGATGTTTTTTTCCAGGAAAGATCCTTTACTCATGCAAAAGAACTGTCCATGAAGGGGTGTCTAAGGTGAGCTGACAGACCCTGCCCTGTTCCGGGAAGGTGCACACTCCTCTCCATCAGCTTGGTCGCTGGGGGAGAGCATCCCTCAGGAAGCAGCAGCCCCCGCAAGGCTGACAAGCCCCAGAGCAAGGGGTTGTGAGGGCAGGGAGTTCTAAGGGACACCACGACATGCCCTTGTCCCCAGAGGAGACATTTACCCTACAACACATGGGCAAACCTGCCGGGAGAGCAGAGCAGTTCCAAGCAAGACACTGTTGCTCAAGGAAATGCCTCTGTGAGATCAGGCTTTGTTCTCAAAACACCAGAAGTTAAGGGAAGGAGCTGTCATTGCTCTCTTCACCAGCCTGCTCTGCAGGGCAGCGTGGTGTGAACCAGGATTATCTCTTGGGGTTCCAGCCCAGCCAGGCAGACTCGTGGCTCACAAGGAGGCTCCTTTGGAGCTGCTCTGCCCCTGACACGAGCCAGGGCACAGGCTGGGAAGGGGCAGGACTCAGACCCCACTGTGCTTCTCAAGGATCACAACCAGCACAGAGGCACCACCTCATACAGCGCTTCCTGCACACCTGAGCCAAAGAAATCCAGGCTTCTGGAGCACACCAGGCTTTGCAGAAGCCACGGGACTACGGATCAGACTTGCTTGGCTTGTGCAAACAGTGCAGCTGAAGCAGAAACTGAATTAAAGCAACCAACAGTTTGCTCACTTAAACTCTGTGCTACCTCTGGAACAGAAGAGAAGTTGGATGTGGCAAATCCCCTGATCCCGAGAGTCCCAAGTTTAAGAGAACCTTTAAGCCAAATGTGCACTTTACAGCTAATTCCTGTCATCTTACAAGGTCAAACCCAAAGCTTGGCACTCAGTGCCCCGCTCTACCTCTAACAGCACAAAACCAAAGCCATTTTTTTCTCCCCCAAAATGCCAATGCAAAACAGAGGGTGTGATTTTAATACTGCTCTCCTTTGAAAGCAATGAAAAATTCACCAGCTCCAGTGGATGTGTTTACTGGACTGCACATTCCAACTGGTGCCAGTACAGCGAGCTGTCCTAGCTTGAAAACCCAGAACATTAAATGCAATAATCATGTGTTAAAGTTTGAAAATGTAAGTGCACAAAAATCAGGAAATTCCAGAATTAAGTTATTACCACAACCATAACTCAGCCCTGGTACTCAGCCTTATTGTACCACTCAACTTTGCATGCCATTGTGGATTTATGCCTTAAAATGTGGCCGGGCTGCAGCATCAGTGGGAAGTTTTGCTAAGAAACATCCTGAATTTGGTGTGTTTCAAACCTCGCTCTCACCATTGCATTAATGTGTTTGCACTTAACAGAGTAATGCTTCAGCGTTTCCTCGCAGCACAACCTGGCCCAGAACTAATCCCCGAGAGCTGCCAAAGGACGGGACAGCACCAAGGCCTCCGCCGGCCCTTCCCACACCGATTCGAGGTGCTGGAGCGCCATCGTGTGGAGCATGCCGGCACTTACAAATCGGCAAAAAGGCGTCGGCTTCCTAATAAAGCTCTTGGGAAGGGGGAAAACGTGGCCCCAAACATGCTGTAAAATTGGAGAGATGTGTTTTTCCAAGATAGCTCTGGATTTTTGCTGTAACCCATCCCCATGCACATCACAGCGATGAGAACTGAGAGCAGCTCCCACTGCAGGGCTGAGAATTTGACTTGCTTCACACCAGTATCTGCTGCATTGGGCATGGAAATGCTGCTACATGAATAATCCAACCATGCACAGGATTAATTTTTTTTAAATACCACCTCTTTAGGTTTTGTATCCTTTTCCTTTCAGCGCTGGAGCACTGAAATGCACAGCCCACACCTCCTCCTCAGATTTGGTGCCATTCTGCAGCTTGAGTTAAAGGAGTAGGAGAGAGTGCCCCATCTGAATTCCGGTTAATATCCTTTTAAACAGCAGCCTCGGTGCTGGCAACATCTTTGTGCAGCTTCTAACCCAGAGGGGCCCTTATCTCGCTGCCTCCCTGGGATGCTCTCAAAGACCTCTCTGCAAAGCAAGGATTTTTCCCAGGCAAACAAAGGCCTCAGAATTTCTAGTCAATTCTCTAATAGGAAGAGTGTTGCTGTGATGATATTTACAGTTATATAGAATGTATGGGTAGGTAGATAGATGTTTTCAATTTTATATGTGACATATTCCCTTCTTCCGTACTCCGTTTCCCACCCCTGTTTCACGGAGAGAGAAACCACACTCAGATGAGCGAAACGGTAAAAAACAAGCCCGAGAATCAACCCGGTTACTCTGAGCAGCAACTCAAACCCACCCAGGAGCAAGGAACCAAGCTGGGATGCCCAGGCAGCAGGCACAGCACTGCCCTGTCCCTCTCCACCCGCTGCAGGGGGACGTGGCAGGGCTCACCTCTGGCGGTCGCCGTCTCTCCGTGCGGGTGAGCCATGCGCTGCATCGCGGTGGCGGCGACGCACACGGGCATGGCGACCCTCTGCCCCAGAACAGAGGTGGACAGGTCCATCAGCGACACGTCCCTGAGCACCCGGGGGTACAGCTTCCACCTGGCACACACACGAATAAACTGACTTTCAAACGGCTGCGGCATGGGGGGAATTTACAGTTCTCAATGGACAAGAGCAGGTTTTCTTGCTGTCACACGGTGAAAGCTGTGTTGGGGTTGGAACAGAATCCCTCTGTGTGCTCCACAGCTGCAGCAAAACCCCTGGAGGGAGCAGGCAAGGAGGGACCAAAGAGCAGGGAGGATGAAGGAGGCAAAGACCCCGTGAACATTATTGGCTGGTATTGTTTGAAAGGAAAGACAGGAGCTGTAAAAGAGAAAGGTTCATGGTGAGTCTCAGCCCCCTGAAAGCCTCGGGGCAGAACTGCGTGACAGATGCTGTGTGCAAATGGGAAAAGTCATCAGCCACCCTCAGTTGTCCCTTCGATGGACTAGGGAACTGAAAGACGTGGGATTTTTGGGTAACACAAGCCTGGCCTGCATGCTTGGAACTCCCTTTCCCAAAACAGAGCAAACTAAACCACACTTCATCTGCAATTACAGTTTACTGCAGTCAGGCTGGGCACCACGTGTCTGCACACACAGAACTTTATCATTTTTTTCTCCCCCCACAAAAGAGCATCACAAGATCATGATCCCTATTATGGGATCAGCTAGACACCATAACATCCAAGCCTTCCTGAAGAGGGTTGCATTCCTGGGGAGACCTGTGCCATGGGACTTTTCCCCACCATCCAGGTGTTGTCACAGCTCTGCCACCACTAGAAGCCACAAGAGGGGGTGCAATACCTGGGGCTGGCTCTTGTGAGCTCAGCCAGGCCAAAGCCTCCCTGCAAGCACCAACCTCTCACTGAGGCTTTGCTCCCTCCGAAAGGGCTCCCATCGCTCCTGAATGGTAATTACAGAGAAGAATTAAAAATGTATGGTCTAATACTGCTGAACCTGAGGAACTGTTCAGTACCAGAATGCTCGAGACTGATAATATTATAATTCCCAGCATGGAGATAGAACCAGGGCCACTGCTACCCTCCGACAGGGAGTAGGGGTGAAACTGAGCTTGTGTATTAAAATGACAATTCAGGGAAAGACAAAATCTCTGTTTTATAGAAAGACCAAGAGACATTTCCCCAAGAAGCCTGGGGCAGAGCCAGGACGAGACCCACCTTTCTGAATGCCTGGAGCTTGGGGCCGTGCCAGCTCTCCAGGCAGTGCTCCCCAGGGAGGAGAAGGACAGTTATGATGCTTGGAAGGAGATGTGTGGCTGTGGAAGTCAGCTGTGCTGCTCAGTGCCAAGACACACACGGCAAGAACATCTCCTCACACTTGTTTTCATGCCATTGTAACAGTTTGTTATTTTTCAGGGGAGGATGGGCTGAGGGTGGGACAAAGAAAACATGACTTCTTTCTCCCTCTTTTTTCCTAATCCTCATTCTGAAGGCTTCCTCTCTGCTCTGAGGCATGTTTTCCCAGCAAACAAAGAAAACAAAAATCCCTTCATAACCTTGCTCATTTATACAGTCAAACCCAAAAGCATAAAGGATGTGGAGCATCTCCCTCTTCCCCAGGCTCCTGGCTTCTCTGACCTGTCAGATTGTTACCTGCCACTGCCACGTCACAGCTGGCCTGTGAGGGTCAGTCCTGAGATACAGCATCCCTGTGCTGCTTTTAGCTGGGAAAAGACAGAGGAAGAGCCAAAATCCTCCCAGCAGTGCATGCAAGAAAAATGATGCAGTCCCAAGCTGAGATACCTTATCAGGTCACATCCTCTCAGTCAACATCCAGTCAGTGCTCCTGACCCAGGAACTGACCGGTCCCGTGAAAACATCAAAGGGGTTCACTACCTGAGAATCATCCTCTTTTAGTAAAACCTGATCTTGCTTTGGAAACTTGGATGTTTCCAGCTCTGAGTTTGACAGACATTTGAAGCCAGGCATTTTCTGGATGAGCCGTAGGGAAATGCCTTTATCAGCAGCAAGGAAAGCCCACGGGCAACATTTCCCAGTCACCAGGGCCCACATTCATTTGGCTGCCTCACAGCACCTGCTTCCTCCAAGTCTTTCAGTGAAACCTTTCCTGCAGATTTTGGAAAAAACTTGGATTTTTTAAATTTTAATTCATCATCTCCTCATCACCCACATCTTTTTCCAGCGAAGTCCACGCTCCTGTGCTGCAAGCAGCAGCTGAGAGTGAATGCATCCTTCTTCCCAGCTGGAAGCGGGAGATGCCGCAGTGGGGAAGGCAGCGAGCACTCCCGATTTAGGCAACTTCAGCTAAAAGCTGTTTTGAAGGAAGCATTAAAGGGAAGGGGGATTAATCTTTTGGGTTTTTTCCTTTTTTCTCTATGCTTAAAAAAGTTTCCAATGGGAAATTACCGTGCAGTAGGATAAGAGGGAAGCACTGGCTGCTTTCAGCTGGGAAAAACATTGAAATTTTCAAACTGCACCACAGTTTGAAGCAGCTCTTCTTGTTCCTCTCTTGAATTGTCTCAAATCCCCTCATGCTGCAGGGCAAGCAGCACATTTGGGAAAAGACACTGATCAAGCAGTCCATCCTAATCCCAACCCAGTTTGCTGCCCCTCCTCCCCTAGAGCTCCACTTCCCTTTAGAAGGGGCAGGGGCTGGTGCCGTGCCAGGCTAAGCAACAGCTGCTTTTTCTTGGGGAAAACTGATCTTCCCTCCCTGGATGTCTTGCCATCCACATCTTTTCGCAGTACTCTGCGATCCGAGGTGAAAGACATCACAACAACATAACTAAATTATTACTCCAAGCATTCCTTTCCTTTTCTCCCCCTACAGCTTTCCAGGTTGTCTGACCCAATCCCACTCCCAGCCTTGCTTTTTTGACCAATATTTAAATTACTTCTGTGGCCATTTTAATGCCTTCAATTGCTACAAGGTAACACCGCGTTTGCAGAAAGCCTGCACTGATGCTGGCACTGCCGAAGCAGCAGCTGCTGTTCCTTGCACACGACAGAACAAGGCAGCTTCTCCCAAGGCCTCTGGGAATTCTGTGGCAGAGCGCGTCAGGGCGGATTAGCAGGAGCCTGTTCCTGCACACACCGACGTCCCCCTTCCTTGGCATGCTGAGAGGGGAGACTCCAGGTTGGTTTCCTGAATGCCATCGAGCTAAAGGCATCCCGACCTTGTCACAAAAATCTCTTCTCCATTCAGGCCCGTCGGTTCTGTGACAACTTGAGAGGGGATTTCGGCACCAGACGGGGCTGGGAGGACACTCAGCATTCCGGGATGCAGAGCAAACCCAAGGTGAAGGCAGTCAGACACCACAGGGAATGACATATGCTCTGACATCCCAAATCATCTGTTCTGGCCTTAATGCCTCACTTCCATTTGAGGGCCATTTGAGAACTACAAATAAAATACTCATCTAGCCTCAGCAGGAACACAGTGACATCAACATCCGAGTGCTGGTTCTTTCCTCAGCCCCAGAAGAACTGGGAGCTGGGGGAGAGTCGCTGTACCTGGTGTTAAACTCATCTTAAACACCATCCTTGTGGAGGCACTTTAAACTCTGGTATCTGATTACACAAAGTACCTGAAGGTCAAAAGGCCAAGACATTAATTTTTATAATCCAATGAGTATGAATTGTGCTGCTCCAAAAATTGCAATGGGTGTTCCAGAGATATTGTAGGATCCAGCAACACAACCACCCATTAGAGTTAGTTCTTAATAAAAATAGTAATATTAGTCCTTAATAAGATTATCTATTTATTTCTCCAGAAATGAAACCATTTGTTTGCCAAAGAAAAAACAAAGGACTCACAGATGAACCCAGCACTGGTTTTCCTCCCTCACACCAGTCTGGCTCACCTGAATAATCCTACACCACAAAGGTACAGGTTAACAGTTTATGCTTCGGGTTCAGTTTTGTGCTTTCTCTTCCATTTAAACTTAAACATATACATATATAAATATTTAATAAACGGCAAACTTTTAAAATCAGACTGAACCCTGCTACTAAGCTTCTGCCAAGGGAAATCAATGGGAAACGAAGCTGAACATATTCCTACCTTTCACAAAATTATGTGACTTGGTGATCTTTGTGCCTTGGGGGTGTAAAGTCCATCTGACTTTTTATTTACCCACAAGCTGCACTCAGGAACAGGCAGAAACACCACGACTGTGTGAGGGTCAGAGTGAGCAGCACTTCCCTGGGCCATGCTTCTTCCAACAGCATCCAAGGGAAAAAGAAGGATTTTCCAAAGTGCCTTGTGTCAAATAGGTCTTATAAAGCAAAATATTGACAAATCTTTATAGCAGGTTCTACCTTTTAGAGATGTATTCCGAGGAAGCCTTTGCATACATGGTCTAATGACTGTTAATGGCAGCATCCCACGTGCTGAGAAAACGGGATCTTGTTTTATTTCAGATAAATATTAAAAGGGAGGCAGAGCAAAGACAGAAACACCTCTCAGCCCCTTCATCCCCACTCTACTGAGGGGCAGGAACCCAGCATTGAGGGACTTTCAGCCACACCAAATTTCATTGATTTCTTTTAATGTCTCAGGCCATTCAAGGCAGTGCTAAATGAACATCTCCTTCAGTTCCAGGCTGCTTGCAAATGCCAGTTTTGAACACTTGAAACTGGAAGTTTTTACTGAAAAAGTGATGGAAGATGCAGGAAAGATGAGGTAAGCCTGAACCCCACAGGCAACCAGCCCGATGTGAGGAGGTCTCTTATCAGAGGAATCCATCCCTGTGGTGGGGAACAGCTTCAGAGCAGAGCTGCCCTTATCTCCCTGCCAACACCCAGCCCTGCTGATGCCAGCACAGCAAGGGACATGCCCAGCTCTTTGTTAGCCTGTCTCTGGCAGCTTTAGATCCAGCCTCATCATGAGTAGCTCCAGCAGTTACAAGTAAAATGTTCACTGCTCCCGCAGTTTATTGCCTGCAAGTACTTCCTTGGAGTGTCCTTTCCTTAATGTCTCATTTTGGTTTTATGAGGGCAAGTAGCATCAGAGCATCTGGAAGCATTAAAAAAAGACACAATAAAAATCAGGTGAGCACTACTCCATCCCCTCCTGCTCCTATTTACTCCTCAGGACAATCTTGTGGCTTGTGTTTGAGCAGGGAAATTTCTGTGATGGCAGCTTCTGCATGGAGCTCGGAGGTCTGGAAGAAGCAGTGGAAGTGAGTTGTCTTTTCTTGACATTATAAAGCTTTTCTATGTGCATCCTTAAAATTAAGGTTCTGGGCCCATTTCTGCAATCTGACCTTTGAGATCCTGCTAAATGAATAATCACCGAGTTTTCTACAGCCTTCAACCTGCATGAGATTTCCAGCTGAACAGCCCACAGCCTGTGGAAAAGCAACTGGAGCACTGAGTAGGATTGCTGCTCTGTAGCAGAAAAGCAAAGCAGGGAGGGAGAAAGACTAAAGATAAAACAGGAAAATCATGGTTTGGTTTGTTTGCCGCAGAGGAATTAAAGACAAAGCCTTTGCAAAGACAAGTGCAGGGGGTTAAATGTCTGTACCAACACAGCCCCTGAAGGAAGGAGACGGCAGCAGCTGTTTGAGCAGCTTGACCAGGCTCAGCTCGGCTGAGGAGAGCAGCCTCCAGCTGCTTCCTTCCCTCTGCCCTGCTCAGGGACATCTGGGAGTAGGGAACCAACTGATGGGATGTGAGTTGTGACACTTCCACCGAATCCCACAGCAAGTGCCCACTGACTTTGTGATGACCTCGTCCTTCTGAGGCCGAGGGTGACCTGAGCCCAGGTTCTGACAACAGTTCAGGGGGTCAGTCTAAGTCAAAACTGGTTTAGAACAGTTCCCAGCATTGACAGTATCTCCTGGTGCAGGGCTGACGTCCTGCTGGAAACCCCCTGAGCAAGCTGGGGCTGCCCAGGACTGAGCCCAGGCTTTCCCGGCTCACCCAGAGCTGGGAAATGCAACTCCTTCCTGCAGGGCCCTGCAGCTCCTATCTGGGAAGGCCACAGAACTAATTCAGTTTAGGAGAAGTAAGGAAAAGGCAAAACTGACTCAGGACCTCAAAAGTACAACCTCATCACGAGAACCCCTTGCTGGCACCATAACCCAAAATGCAAAAATTCCAGTTTCATTGGCTGATTAAATATTGGAGCTGAAGGACTCTTGAGAGAATTTCTGTTAACAAAAGAACCCAAATGCAGGCAAAGCTAAAAAGGTGCTAATGGATTTTAAGGACTGCTTTTTGACAGAAGATGTTTGGTGGAGGAATGAAAGGGGAGAGAGAGTTGTCCTGAAAACCAGTTCTTTGAGAATCTTTTTGCTAAAATAGAAAGAAGTTGCAGAAAATTTGAGTTTCGTTCACACAGAAAAATCTAAAATTGCACCACATCTACCAATAAAGCAGAACTTACACCCCCTGCCTCCCACCCCAGCTTTCAATCATCCTCCTACCTGGAAAACGCTGCCACATTATCTGCCAGTGTTTCCTGGTCATCCGCTCCGGATCGGTAATAATCGTACACGGACTTGGGCAGAAAGGTTTTAGCATACTCCTCAAAATCTGCAATGCACACTGGCTTGCCAGACATGTTTGCAGATCTCACTGGGTTTATTCCCACTTCCCACTCTTTTAAACTCTGGAGTTTTGCCTGTAAATCATTAATATGGGACCTCATCAGTACTCAACTTATCTACAGCCCCCCTTAAAAAAAAAAATACACCAACTTGTGTCAAATTGGACTTCAGCACCACCTTTTAGTTCATGTGGTCAAGGCCAACCTAGGACATAACAGAATTAAAATATGATAAAAAGAGAGAAAATGAGTAAGCAAGAAAAGAAATAATGTAGTTAAACCTGCAATAACAGGAATGTACATTTCCCTCTGTCATCCAAAATATCCAGGAGACTGAAAGCAGAAAGAGTTTGCTTACACCCAAAAAGCAAAATCTTGATTTAGATTATTTCTAAAAGCAGGTCCCAGCCTGGACATTTAGGGTAACACCTAACACAGGTGAGACTGCAGTTATTTCCATTAAAATCCTGGATACCAAGGCCAGTTGCAGGGACCCACTGCCAGACATCCTTGGGCAAACAGCTCCTGATTTTCAGGTAATTCCACCTCCACAACCCAGAGAGTTCTCATTATTCTTAAAATGTTAAGGAGTCAGATGCACTCACTCACCAGCTGGAAATAAAATCATATTATCAAAGAGGCGACCCTCATCCAAAGTGTAAGACTTGGTTAACATTTCTTGATTTCTCCTCCTCGTTTTAAATTTTAAAAAAATGCGGAGTTTGCAACAAGTTTACAGTAATTGTTTGACAGGGGATACTTACGAGTATATCACATGTATATAATTCAGTTTTCCAGCTGCAGACTGCACATTAATATCAATTTACACACAATTACACCACAAGGCATGTGTCACATATCAGTGTCAGAAACAATTCAAATGCAAACTGCTTTAACCTTGGCATTTCACTGCGCTCACAGCAAAAAACTGGGGACACGTCTGCTTGCATTTATTTGAAGTTTGCATCATCTGTGCTAAAAACAGGTATTTATCCTGGAGCCTGAGACACGGAGTGCTGCATGATAGCTGAACATTTTAATATGTGCAGCTGACCTCAACCTTAATGAACTCAGAAGGTTTTCATGTTGGGAAGTTGCAAACATTTCTGGAGGCAACAATAGTGTTGCACCACTGTTCCCCTCTCCCTGTTCTATAATGTCTGTATTCTTCAAAACTCTTCCCACCTTGGTACTTCTCTTTCCACTTAGATGCTTCTTTGCCACATTCACAGGATATTGGTGATTTACTTTACTGGTCATTTTTTGCTACTTGGGCTAAAAGTTTCTCTTCCCTCCCCTGTTGTGAAGTTGCTCACACTTTATGGATCCTTCCAAATGTGCCAGTCACATCCCTCTGGGATCACTGAATTCCTGCTGCAATCCAGCCAACACAACTTGGGAAGCTCCACAGAGCTCAGGGGTCCAACTGGAACTGGAGCCTGCAGCAGGATCCACCACTTCCCATGCTGGCCAGCTGCTGAGCTGTGATGAGGTGGAAGGTGCCAGGATCAGCACAAGCGAAGCAAAACTAAGGAAAAACATGAAATGTCATGCCAAGGTCTCCCCAGCACACCCGACACCAACACTTTAAGCTTCCCTCCAAGTAAGTGAGTGGCTCCTCATTTTAATGACTCTCTCTGGATGAGGTTTCCTCTGGCTGCTTAATGAGGCATCAGCTGTCTGACCTCCTAACCCTGGAGTCAAGGAGCGACATCTGACTGAACAGCAAAGAGCTTGCCCGAGCAACCACACAAACCTCACTGCCACAGTCGATGTCAAAAAACCCAACAGAGTCAGGGCAGTGTGAACATCCCCTCCCACACCTCCTGCTTCTGCCTTGTTCTTTTGGCAGGAACTACAAACAGAGAATGGTGTCACACCTGGAGCTCAGCTGAACCAGGTTCTGCAAAGGAAACTTCTCACTGTGGTTCAAAAAGGTCAGTCACAAATTCCAGATGAAAAACCCCACAGAGGGTTACTGAACAGAGACACAACTTGTGGCTTAGAAAGCACTACTGGCAAAATCCAAAAAGACTTCAGAGAAAATCCAAAACATGCTCGTCCTGGGGTCTGTTATTTGCTAGAAAGGGAGACTGTGCACAGCATTCCAGTCTGGACCTGTGTCCTGCTGCAGGATCGGACAGACAACACCAACAGTCTCCTGTCAGCACATGAAAACCTCTGCATGGGAAAGATAACCCAGCTGGGACTTTCTCCCTTCAGTTAACTGCAGTAAAGATTAACTGGAAAAGTTAACTGTAGCATAGAATTCAAATATTTTAATGTTCAAGCCATTGCCCATTTCTCAAGACTGTTGTGCAAAGCCATTTTATCAAGTACCTTACGTAAGTAAAAGTTATTTTGGTGTCCAAGTTCCCCACAAACAATTTCTCCAAATAAAGTCATAAAATACCCATTTTCTAGAGTGGTTTTGGAGACCATCTCACATCAGTCAAAGCTGGACCAATTCACTTTGTCCCCTCCAAGTCAGTCAGAAGAACTAACAGAAAATACTTGTGGGGTTTTTACCCCAGCAGCCATCTGGCAACTCCACAGTGGGAGTCAAAACCAATGGATCCTGCAGGGATGAGGACAGTTCCTTGGCCTTCCAGCAGTGAGCAGGTGGCTGGAACAGGCCTCTGGATGTCTATTTTGGGAAGTTAGCTGGGAAGTCTGGAGGCTGCTGGGATGGCAGAAGAGTGGAGCATTGAGCAGAGGACTGATTCTCCTGGGAGGAGCTGGATGATTCCGAGTACAATGAAACCAGTCCAGGGCAGATTTACAAAGATCTCAGTGTTACTTTTATCCCCCCAGCCACAGCAACAAAGACATGGAAAGTGTCCTTATCAAGGGTGATCTTTTCATTTCCTGATGTGGGACTGACACTTGGAATGGCCACTGTCCTTTCTACATCCTCTGCAAGCACGTGAGGCACTGGCACAGCCTGTGCCAGGAAAATCTGCGGTGCCCAGGTTCAGCTCCCACACTCCCCTGGAATCCAGATTAACAGATGTAAAAGTCTGAAGTATCAGCAGGCTCCAAGAAATTCTAATAAGCCATAAAAAACAACCTTTCCATATAAAATGGAAATTGAAATGCAAATATTAGGATAACTAAATCCCCATTTGTTCCCTGTATGTTTAAATACGGAGCTTTCCTTTCTCCTCAGGAAAGATGAAGTGAAAGTAAAGCAGAGAGTTTTTAAAGTGTTTTTCTACTGGGAAAGGAATGAAGATGTTTGGTTAAAAATAAGTAATCATCACAGTGCTCACTGAAGCGAAACACAACTTATTCCCCAGTAGGGGAGGGAATGACAGCACACAGTACTGGGCAGCTGCATTCCCAGAGCTGGTCCAGTTCCAGACAGAAAAACCAAGCTTTTCTACTACTTTAGCTCAGCCACCGGAGAGTATCTTCAATATTTCCTCTACAAAACTAGAGCTTGGATTTGTCTGATTGCTTAAACAAATTTTCAAAACCTGATCAGATTTTGTCTGTAGTATTCAACATGCTGTTTTCATGGAAAAAAATTCATATTCTCACGTCACAAAAGAGAACAAGAAGCAGCTGATGAAACAGCAAACAAAATGCTCACAAGGCTTCATCTGATACCATTCCAACTCCCACTTTGCATCAGGAAATGAACACAGTGGAAAAGAAGAAAACCAAAGGAAATGGCAAATGGCCCAGGCCCTGCAGCTGCTCTGCTCACAGGGAGAGGCCGCTCAGGTAACTCACCTGAGCAGAAGAATCCAGGTACCAGATCCAGCAGCTGTTCACACCATCCAAGGAGGTCGCAGTGATGGCTCCTGGCAGTCCCTTCTCCCTGTGGCTCAGCTGCCCCTACAGCCTATTCCTGCAGCACTGCCTGAAATGTGAACCACAACCTGAGGATGGCTCCTTTAGGTCTGTACACGTCTCCGTTCTGACCTCCAAATCCCAGAGGGAGTCAGCACAGCTTTGGCAGAGTTAGGGGATTTCCCAAGGATGGTAAAGAACTACCTCATGTGGAGGTGAAGCCTTTAAGGGTTTAGTTATGTTGTTGTGCCCAGCAGCATCCAAGCTCCAGCTACCTTTTGTACCTCTGAGAGCCCTGATTACTGCAGGAAAACCCTCCAAAAGGAAGCACTTCATTGATGCCCACGTGCCTTTTAAAGATTTTAAGGAATCTTCACAAGTCACAACCTCTGAGATTAATTGGAAGATCAGCATTACAAAAATAAATACCTTTTGTTAAAAACACAGATGAGCCAACTCCGCACCGAGGAAATGAAAATGACTCCAAGCAGGTCATAAATACAAAATTTATGTGGCATTTCAGTAAAAATACGCGTAAGTATAAATTTGCAACACTTTCATGTAACAGACAACCCTGTGTAACATTTCCAGGAAGAAAGCCCACATAACACGTGCCACCCCCACGGGGGCAGTAGATACAGAGCATTCCAAGACACGCATACAAGTTTCACACAGATCCCAAGGACAGGAGGTTTGGAATGCTGGATGGATTTCCAGCCTCTTGAAAAAGGAACCCGCCGGATTTTTTTCATGACTTGCTGTTAAGAATTCCCATTCCAGTGGCATGCAGCCCAACTGATATTTAAATTGCTTCTCAACAATCTTAAATTAATTTTGACATACAGCTCTAGTTCACAAGCCTTAAAGCCCTGTCCTTCATCAAAACATTTTGAACAGTGCCAGCAGCAGCTTCTCCATGGCCCTTTTGTCTATACTGAGGTTGCAAGAACAACTTCCATATCTTTATGATTAATCCAAACAGAACAGAGATAACAGAACACTCAGATTGCACAAAAGGTCGATCCTGACTTTTTGGAAACACACCAAGTTTAATACTATTGTAATAGTCTAATTAGCACTACTCACATGATTCAATTAAAACGTGTTTTAGTGGAAAAAAACTGATCCTGGAAGGTATATTGACATGACACTTCTACTGCACAGCTAATAGTTTTTCTGTTAAACACAAATTTAGCCTTTACAGTGTTTGCTGTTTTCCAGATAAACATTAGTCAAAACTGAGTATCTCCAGTATCTACAGTAATTTTCCTACAAATGTAAAATTAAGTTGGAGAGATCAATAGTTGCACAGCTGCAACCTGTGTTGCACAGCTGCTTTTCTATGCAAAGCCTTAATCACAATTTAGTGATCTTTGTAATAGGATACACCAATATATGTCAAATATGGTCAAACCCAGCCAGCATTAGTATTCCCTACTTAATTCATGAAAACACAGGAACAACAATGTTCATCCTATGTTCAAGAACCCTTAGAAGCCTGACCAAGCTCATTTCCAGATTCACAAGACAGATCTACACTGCTGTCACCTGCTGCCTGCTCACTTAATCCCTGCTCATCAGCGATCTTACAGTTCAGTCTATCATGATGGAAAACACTTCCTATCTTTGGTTTAAATAACCCAAACCCAACTGTGACATGCAACAATAGAGGAAGTGTGTGCAGACACTTCAGGCACACCACACAAAGGGGCTTCTGATCTCTCCCACAGCACCTCACAAACCACAGGCCTTGTAGGACAAAGTGCCATTTGTGGGTTTGTTTGCTTGTGAAATCCAAAGACACCGCAGGGAAATCCAACTCTTGTGAGAACACCTTATTGTCTTCCAAGTGCACAGTTATTCCCTTCACACTGCAGTGGCCACAGAGTTTTCTTGATTTTTGGCAGATAAAAGTTTAGCTTTTAAAAAGCTGCTGTGCGCCTCACCTACTGCTGAGTTCTGCTGCCTGCCAGCTTTACAGCTGCTCAGTTACATGGGACAGCACCCAAACACCACAAACTGTTCTCAGGATAGTGCAATGTATAGATAGTATCAAGTCTATGTATCCACCTACATGAAAGCACATTCACAGGTGTCCACTACATGGAACTCAAGCTCCAGACTGAGAGTATTCCTTAAGAAATTTCAAATTCAGGATATGCAGTATAACTTTCTTCTTTGAGTAGACAAAGTAACAGACAAATGCAGTTTCTAACATATAGTTCCAAAACTTATGTGACAAGACATAGATAGGAAAGTTGAGCTTTCTTAGCAAATATGCTCTTTATGAGCATTAAAAATCAACAACAACACAGCTTTCAACACAAATTGGCCCTATTAATCTCAGTCTCAAAGGAAACCAGCATTTTGCACGTGCAACTTCTCTTCTAATGAGAGATGATCTCATCTCTGACTACTCTTCATTCTTGAAGAACAAGATGAAATTCATGCATGTTAGCAAGGTTTATGCAATATATATATTTTTTTAAATAATATCAAGATTGGGACACATCTTATGCTCATGGTCATACATCAACAAAGCAGGAACACACAGGATCTCACTGAGGGTACTCCTTCCCAAAAAAGACTTCTATATTAACCCAAAGGAGTGCTACACTGATATGTTTAATGACCCAAGTCTAACCACACCTAATGCTGTCTACCTGACGAGCCATTTTCACTTTACACAGTCCAACATACACACTTGTATTCTGATATAAGTAGCAAACCCCAAAGCTTCTCCCCACTACCCACCTGTGTCCCTCTCTTTTCCCAACGTGATGATTCCAAAAGTAGAAAAGTGATCAAAGGTAAAACCCTAAGTGCCTCTTCAGATAACATCACTAAAGCAGCTTGAGTTCTGCCAGTAGCATTCTGAGCTGGAAATGGCAGGACTGCACTGCATATGACAAGCTTGTACTGGCAAGAAATACACAGCTTACTGACTCCAAAGTGAATATTTCCTGCTACAATCTCCTGATGGGAACAAATTACCAAAAGAAAAAAAAAAAGCAGTCGTGCTTTGGCAAAAATTCCCCCTGACCAAAACAATTTCCTTTAAACCTTTTAAAAGTTCCAACACATTTTAAACATTTAGCTGCCACTCTCTTTCTGCCTGAGGTTTTTAATTACTCCAGCTCCTCGGGTCCAACAACTCAAGCTGCACAGCCTCTGGATCACCAAAAACTGACATATCTGGGGGTGAGCTGCAGGATCAACTTCCAAAACAAACACGAATAGAAATGGAAGAGAAAGGTGCTTCGGCTGAAAGTGATAAAAACAAACCCACGGTACACAACATTTTTGATAGAAAACCAGTAAGGTGCCTCCTTTCACTAGTGAATCGTCTCTGTGCTTCTGTGGCATTTGGGAACAATCAACATTCAGACAGAAAAGTCACAGTCCTGCCAAGCTACCATGGAGTTAAAAGTCCTGATCTTGCCCAGGTCAGTCCTTAGAGGGACACGCACACACAATGATCATTTCAGAGCTGGTGAACTGAGGCTGACACCCCCTTTTTCTCTGAGAGGACATGGAACAGATAAGACACAGATTTTGATTGTCACGGCTAAAGTCACACAACACACAGTAAATGTGCTTGTCAAAGAAAGTAAGCAAGTACTAAGCTTAAAAAAAGAGGAGCCTGCTGGCAGAGCAGAGCTTTGCGTAAACACCAACGACAAATCAAGTGTAAGCTCCAGCTTCAGACCCTGAGGGGGTCTGACACTTCTTTGGTCCAAGTGTACAAAATCCACCACTGGGAAAACTATAGTTCCTTCTCAGCCCCCTGACTTTTCCGCTGTCTCACTGTGCTTTCAGTCTCTGATTCAGCTAAAGGTTGTTCACTTAAGTCTTCCATTTCTTCTTCCCCTGATTCTTTCCCAAGTGCTAAATCCTCCTCTGACTCAACAGCACTCGAATTTGCTGCATCTTCTCCACCTGAGAGATCTTTCACATCTGCAGCCTCTTCCGCCTCATCTGCGGAAAGCTCTGCAGCCTCCTCCGGCTCTTCCAACGCCGCGTTCTCCGCGTTATCCTTGGTAATTGCTTCTTCTAAACAAAGCAGAGACTGCAGTTAGACTGAATCTCACAACAATGCCTTTTAAAGTTGCATCACCAGGGACATACTCTGAAATACTGATGAACATTATTTTTGATTATTATTATTATTTCAACTGGGATTGGAGCCAGATGATCCTTAAGGTCCCTTCCAACCTGAACTATTCTGTGGTTCTGTGATTGAGAACTTTTCCTTATTTTTCAGTTATTTCATTAAACCTTCAGTAGTATTTCTCCTCCACTTCCATTTATTTTCCTTGCATATCAGGCACAGATAGGCTTTCATTTTAAGGTACTGAGTTACAAACCAAAGACAAACCAATTTTACTCGGCTCCTGGATTATTGGTTCACACCTAAGATCTGAACAGTGTATTGCCCTCCCTCCTACAAATTTACGCTTTAAACTACAGCATCTCACCCACTTAAGAATTCTTACCAGGTGTTTCAGCTCTGTATTTTGACTTGGCAGGGCAGAGGCAGTCTGAAATCAAAACCAGGATCTGTGGAAAGGAAAAAGGCATTTATTAGCAATTGCAAGAGTCCCTGCACTCGTTCTTTTTAGATAGATATACACAATAAAATTTGCAAAATGGTATTTTCTTGCTTAGAGATAAGAGCTAAATAAAAACATGGAAAAAAGTGCTTTCTCAGTGTGTACTAACCAGCATTCCCTGCTTTCTACTACCCATTTTCTGCCTCCTACTTTCCTAAATTTATTCAGTACTGACACTGCTTGCATCTGAAGAACAGCTCAGAACACAGTTGAGAATTTTTACTTTTTGAAAATCAGTGAAATAATCTTGGTCAAGATCTTCTGTATTTTGGAACGTTATTCCATTTGTACCCCTGGCTCCCCAGTACAGATGTGCTTGTTATTTAACCAGCCCAGTGCAGAACAAGGACACTCAAAATGCAAGGAAGACATTTGTGCCTCACTGTCACATGCTAAGAATAGTGCAAAGAAAAAGAGAGAGCTGACACCATGTGAAAGAAATACATTTCAATCACTGAAAAAGCTTTTTGGAAAGAGCTGGGAGATTAACTTCACATTTTGTCAGCTTTCTCAGGTTGGTTTTTTTTTTTTAGTGAAGGAATACGGAGAGTTTCTTTTAAAACAAGATATTCATGTCTTGCTCCTAGTTACACTACCTTGATTTGCACTCGTTTGGTGAAAATCTACCATCTAGAAAAATGCAGCTGTTGAACTTGAATAATCAAGGACATTTGTTCATATACACCAATTCTACACACACGATGTATAAAAATGCAGTTTTGCCTAAATTCAAATTTTAACTGCATTGAAATCACTTCCCAGTACTACTGAGAAATACTCTCAAAATTTTTCTTTATTTCACTAATATTTGGACTGAAGGGCAGAGATCCATGTCCCAGAAACAACCTTCACACTTCCTACAAGGAATAGTGACTTAGCAGCAGGTTAAACCAGTTACCAACAGAACTGTTTAAACCATCCTTGCAGTTGCAGAATGCGCTCGTGCAACTCATCTGAAAGAACTTAAACCCCAAATCTTCAAAGCCTTAGAAAATATTTTTATCCTTTGAATTTGATTAACAGTGTGGCAGCACCCTTACATTGCTGACTCCCACAAAACCAATTCCTCTCTGGGTAATAAAACTCTCCACAAAGCCTGTGCCCTTAGAAAGTTGGCATCTTGACCAACTCTGACCACACACGTTCAACCCTTAAGTAGAAGATACAAACCCTCAAGTCTTAGATACAAAAAGGCCAAAATGAGAATCACTCATTTTAGTGGATGGACTGAACAAATCTAAATTGAAGCATGGAGTTCATAAGAAGGTGACCTGATTTGTAACTGAGGGCATTATCCAAATGCTTCTTAACCAGTGAGAGGCCTGGGGCATTAACCACCACCCTGGGGAGCCTGTTGCAGTGTTTGACCACCCTCTGCTTCCTAATGTCCAGCCTAAACCTCCCTGGCACAGCTTTGAACCACTCCCACACATTCTGGATATCAGGGAAGAGATATTAGTATTTAATAATATATTATTAAAGCAAGGTATTTTTAAGTATATATTATGAGCAAAGTTGGGTTCATTTTTTTCACAAGTTTATGCAAAGCAAGAGTTCCGGTTAACTGAGAAATAAAAGTAATATGTTTTCTTACCAAACCCAGGAAGAGGCCAATCAGTAAGGTAGCTAAGATGAAGATGGCATAGGAAATCCAAACATGAACTCCAAGAGTGCCAGTGAGGTAGTTATGAATTTGCTGGAAATGAGAAGAAGATACTTAATAACTTCATACCTAAAACCACTTAGGAGTCCTACTGCCTACACCATTACATTAATTGCTGTCTGATTAAGACCTTTCATTTAACAGTATTTATACTGAAGTCTTCCCCTTTTGACACCATTAAATCTTGGGGGTTTTGTACCAATTTGTTCACATTAAAAGGCTTTTTAAGCAGAGGATGCACAATTCCTTCTCCCTAAGACACTCAGCATTACAGATGCCATACACAACCTTACTGCAGATGGATGTATGAGGAGCCTCAGAGCTTGCAGGAAAGTATCACAACATCCTTCATCCTTATGTATCATCTGTTCATTAACTAAAATGAAGCCATTTAGCTCTTACTGAAGCTTTTTAGCTCTTAAAAAGAGCCACACACTCTAAGCATACACTGAATAAATGATTTCCCTTCTAAATTTAAATATAATAATCCAAATACAGTATTAAGTTTTCTTTCAAACTGTAGTCTGTTCCTCAAACCTACAAATTCAACTGACTGAGTCAAGCAGCACATCGAGTCAGATGAGCTGGTAGGAAGTCAATTATGACATTAAATCTCTTTCAAAACAAACCACAATCAACATTTACAAGAGTTTAAATACAGAAATTCCAGAGTCTTCTTTTTAAATGTCTGAACATCTTCCGATATTTATTAAAGCATAAGCAAAGACAGCAGAGCAGGAGGAGTGAGGAAATGTACAGCTGAAATATTCAAAGTGGAAAGCAAATTAGAGGTTTCTTCCCAGAACAGTTAATCTTTCAGGAAGGAAACTGAAGAGAAACAACACCAATCACCAAGCGACCATGGAAGAGAAACACCAGAAGGCTATAAAAAGTAAATATTATCCAGTGAAAGAATCAAAGATACACAACTCAGAGCTCTGCTTAATTCTGTGTTAGTTTGATGCTTAGTAGAAGTGATACAAAGTGTTCTAACTCCCAACTACATTCTTTTCGGAAGCACATGTTACAATAGTAACATATTTTCCTGCAATCAAATACAGTCTCTCAATCTCACTGACACACAAAGATTTTAAGATGATGTTTCCGGACCAAAATCAGAAAGGTCTGAAATTTCTCATTATTTGGATGTCATGGAAAAACTTGGATAACTCCCAAATGAAAGCATCTTGAAATATTCTAAAGTAAAATATGCTTTAATATTTTAAAGCACACTTCAGTATAGCTAAGCATTTCTCCTTTACTTCTGATAATCACTGTATTATCCAAATTCATCATGCTCCTATACAAATGGTGTTGTCAGTTTGAGCCCCAGATGCAAAAAGTATTACTAAAAAATAACCCCCTTGCCCTCCCTTCTCCTGTGCAATACATGGTGCAAACAAACTGCAGAGTAGCATCATTCACAACTCTGAAAATGAACCTGGGGATGATCTTTAGGAATAGCATGAAGTGAGAGAATCTGGTAGATATTTAACATATTCCTGCTCTTTACAACCATTTTTGCAGCAGCTCTCAAAAAGCTACTTTATACCCTTAAAGATTCTCTCATTCCAATCAGTATTTTCATTATTGATGACAATCTTTACAACCAAACTGCCATTGTTGGCATAGAACCTTGGCACTACACACTTAAGAGTGCAAACCTCATACCCAATGTGCAGTACATGTAAGGCAAAATTAACTCTCATAAAAGGATAATAAAAACATTCAGTTATGTTTTGACTTTTAAACATATGATTACTCCAAGTATAAAAAGGGAGTTTGGAAAACACTACACAGTTACTTACCCTGATCCAGCCCGAGAAGTGAAACAGCCCTGCCATGCCATGCATCCTGGAAAACGAGGAAATGGAAGGACAGGTTCACAGCAGCCCTGTAGCTCCTCTCCCCATTTCTAAACATCCTACAGCTCTTCCTCCTTCTCCCATGAAAAAGAAGGACCCTCTCTGGATCTCTGTGAATTTACACATAATGACTTCAGCCAGAATGAACTGCAGGCCACTCACATCTTTAGTTCATCCTGTCATGCAAGCTTTCTACACTATTTCTAAGCAAATCCACCTCTCCGAAAACAAATTCTTATATATTGTGTAAGCACTACACTGTCTACTATTCCAAAGAGGGACAAAAGACTGTCTTGTAAAGAAATAAACAAGAAATCCTTAAAGCTAAAGGCTACCCAGTAGCCAGAAGGCATGAAGTAATAATCTACATAAACACACGCTTGATTCCAGGACTCAGCAGACATTGGAAATGCCACTTTTACATAATGAGCAGTGGCTGTATTTTTTTCTCTTAATCTCTTTTCAAAGATGACAGAAACAAGCCCTAGCAGGCACAAACAAAAGCAATGCAGAAAATAAACTGCCTTTAAAGGTGAGAAGATGGGAATCAAGCTGTCATTACTGATTGCTTCTGCAAAGCCTGCAAGTCTAGGGAATAAAGGCCTTTTGTCTTTAAATTGTCAACATAGGACCCTTAATGAATAATGAGCTATAAAGCATAGTTCTTGTTAATAAAAACCAAGTGTTACATTATAGAAGATGGAGACTTCCATCCTGCTACAGGCTCCACAGCTT
This sequence comes from Edolisoma coerulescens, assembly GCA_013397115.1. Lineage (NCBI taxonomy): Eukaryota > Metazoa > Chordata > Aves > Passeriformes > Campephagidae > Edolisoma > Edolisoma coerulescens. Next base: position 1,090,601 of record VWZW01005507.1, on the reverse strand, counting down.
CCCATTTCCTCTCTAAGATGTAGCCTTGAAGATCTTCCAAGGTCCGGGAGCCGCGGTATCTGCGGAACACTCCATCGTTGGCACTACAAAACAAACCCACATCAGCACAGACAGCCCCCAAACTCTGGGGTAAAAAACCCAACCAAAACCCCCACATACATTTTATAGATTTCACTTGCTCAAAGCTGAATGTTTGGGAACTGTAATCCATGATGGAAAATCTCAGTTTTTAAACAGCATGAGCTTTTGCCATTTACAAAGCTGCTATTTTTCTTAAATACTCACTGGCACTACAGCAAATACACAAAGCACATGAGGTTAACAACCAAACCATTTCTAAATCCAACTCAGAATTAAAAGTGCACATATATGTGTATTTGTTTGTATATCTGCACAACTCATAACACTCTGACTTAATGAAGGGTTCAATATTATAAGGATGACATTACCTGATTGGAGAAGAGATACAGGAAATGTCTTCTCTGATCCATTTTTAATTAGTATGGATAACAGGGAAAAATTAGTAAAGTCACTTAAACTATAAGAATAGCCTCAGATAAGGATTTTATCACGCAACCAAAGCTACAATAACCGGAGCTGAAATCAAAAGTCTTCCTTCATTTTCCCCCACATTTCATTGACAGATTAAATCAAGTGACAAGTAGGAGTCAACAGCTGCAATTTCCAGTATGACACACTTACTGGTAAATTGTAGGAAGTGTTGTGACAAAGAAACGACCACTCAAGCCTAGAAAGGGAAGAAAACAACACAGATCAGTAACACTGAAATTTCTCAGCATTCTGACTTATCTATAAATACCTACAGATCTGTATTTTAGATTAGAGAGCAGCAGGCTGTACAGCTTTCACCATTGTTTTGTAAATACAGGTTAACAGTTTGCCTTCAGATATGCTACAAACAGGAACAGATATGAAATACTGGTAGCAAATTAAGGAAAAATGTTTAGCTTGAAGAATGTTTACTGTGAGATAGTTTTCCTCATCAATGGATTTGTCTCATCAGTATCTGCACCCAGCTGAAGTTTTGGACCAGCCCAGCATTAGACACACTCAAGAGTCCATTAGAAAGGGCTGAATTCCTATAGCCAGCAACTACAATTCATATAAAGTACCAGTGTAAAGAGTACAGTTATTTGACTCTGCCTTTTATAAAATTCTGTGAAAATCTTTTGGGAAATGAAGGCCTTATTCAGCCTTCAATAAAGCAAACAGCTCTAGGCACCAGGATTAGCTATGAAACAGTATTGTAGCAAGAGGGTTTCTGCCTTCAGAGACAAAGATGAGCCGTACTGAAATAAGCCAGGTATTTTTAAAAGTTTCAATGGTAATGTTTTCCCTAGTTTGAATTCCTCTGTGGAATAGGCAGAAAAGGGTTGTGGCTTTTTTCTCTGCCTTTATTGCTACAAGAGGCAGGGTGATGAAAAACTCTCTGAAACAGCTCAAAGTTGTGCCAGCACAGGGAGATACAAAGCAAACAAACCCACAAGTGTAACAGCAGAATTAATAAAGCAGACAGCACAGCTGCACAAGGAGAACTGGGTGGAGTCATAAAGAACATAATTAGCTTAAGAACAGAGAAAGTCATGGGAACACTGAAAGGCTCTCTGAAGTTCTCACAAATGCCACTCAGGCAAAGGAAACAAACCAGCTCCATTCTCCTGCCTGTGGCCTATCCTAGAGTGAACACCTCAGAAGTAATCCTGAAATCTAAAAGTTATGAAATGCATCTAAACACCCCCAACGCTTTAGGTGGACATTTGCTGGTTATCTAAGGCACCTCTTTAGATTCGTTAAACCAGATGTGAGTCAGCTACAAAATTTAAGAACACATTGAATTGTTTTGGTGCCTGTTTAATACAAGCTTGAACTAGATGCTAGTTCAACCTGAAATACAGTTAAGCATCTGTCTCTGTTTGCAAATCAAAAACTGACATCCATTATGAAAACAGCTAATCAAGAATAAAAAAAAAAACAAACCTTCTATTTGCACATGCACACCCCCGAAAATGTACAGAGAATAGAGATGTCATCTAAAACTCCAGCTGCTTTCAGCCAACAACTACTCAAAGAAGACACAGAAGATCCAAGAAGTCTTGTTTTAATTCACAGGTAAATGTTGTGATTGGGAGCTTAAAAAAGGCACCACAAATATGCAGAACTTAAGGATCCAGAAGCATCTCCACTACTTGCTTGTTCCACACTGAATGTTTCAATGGAGAAGATGAGGCAAGAGGAAGCACTTTAAGGCTGGAACATCAAGTGACTGAAATGTGCTGTGAAGCCATTAAGGCTCTGGATTTATTCTTCAGGCATCTCCTGCAATTAAGCCCCATGAATGGCCACTTTCTCCTGCCGGTTTGGGAAGTGCAATTTTATGTAACTCTGCACTCATCTCGTGGTTTTCCCCTAATTTAACACATTTTGACTACTTTCAATTCAATGAAGGGGTTACATAACTAAGACTAATTAAAGTACCATTGTGCAAGCAAGAAAGGAGACCGAGCACTTGAACACAACAACTGAAAGGCTGATGCAAAGCCCACAGTAAAAATACCTCAGTAACTTTGGAAAGCTCCATAGAAACTCATATATCTTCCAAATCACATCAGCACCAAAGGTCAAATATGTAATAAATGTTTGGTTTCCAGTTTGAGCACTCCTTAGTTTTAGAAGTGCCTGCAGCTCCCAGTGCTGAACTGGATGTTGTAGGTTTATTACATGAGCTTTGGTACAAATTCATCATTTTGACTCGCAGAAGTCACCCGTGCTTAGGGGTCAGGACTCTCAGCAACATTAGAAATTCAAGTATTAAGTTTACATCTATTTTAAAAAGGTTTCATCTATTTTAAAAAGGCAATATTAAAAGTCATCTCTTTATTACACTATATAATGATTAGTTTACGCAGCTTTTTGATACAAAGATTTTTGTATACTTGTGAACTTTTAACAAGACATGAATCTACACAAGGTCTAGAACAGCTGGCATTTTCTTGTCAGCTTAGATTGCTGATTCTGAGACAAGGGTTTTGATACAGTAAATCAGTTCAGCATGTTTTCAACTAATAAAATGAACACATTTTTCACATGCTTTATAAAGCAAAAAAAAAGAAAAATCAGTAAAGTTTGGCCTTTTTTTCTAACATCTCATCTGTCAGTGCTTTGATACTACTGATAAAATCCTTTATCCCCTCAAAGCCAAATGAGCATGAAGCACTCCCAGGAGATGCAGAGGTTTATACAATATTAATACTGCTTGTACAGTATTAAAGACACATTCAAAACTTTGAAGGGAGTCACCAAAGGAATAAATTAGATTGCACTCGTGCTTCTGTGAATAGTTAGGAAAGTGTTTTTATAAACATATTTGCATATGTGCATCACCAACAGGAAACAGCAATAACATCTGTAATATAATGCACAACCACAATTAAACCAGTCAACAAACCAGCACCATGCTGGAAACAGTTAACAACTTTAATTAAAGAAAGCTCCCTCTACCATACCCTGAAATTCTCCTAACAGCAGGCTACAGACTGGAATCTTCTGCAGACAGGTTGGAGGAATAAGACAGGCAACAGCTTCCAGTGAAGAAGATTAAAATAGAGAATAAGCCTCTTTTAATTCAGTATTAAGCCAGATCACCCCCCCCAATTCTTTAATCCTTCAAATTGAGTTTAAAAACTTCAGTTCAGAAATATGAACTGTACGGAGAAACAAACTGTGGATAACATTATTTTGACTTTGAAGCCTAATAAGTAGTGAATGGTACTTTATTGAATAATTGCTGTTATTAAAACAGTCTGTTTCATGCCATACCTGGTTCTTGAGTGACATCCACTTTTCCAACAGTGATCCCGAGCCGTTCGCTCTCCTTCGCAAAGCTCTCCCAGGTCGCCTCCATCTGCTGGCAGGCGGGACACCAAGGAGCGTAACTGAAGGGGGAAGGCAAGGTAAATATTTTAATACTCTTAAAAACATTCAAATTGATTTATCATACAGAGAAAATACAAACACATCAATCACAAAGGACAACACCTACAGTTTTTCTTAATCAAGTCTACTGAATAAGACAGTCAAGAAAGTTTTTTAACAATCCCTATGTTCTTCCCCATATTATTAAAACAAATCACAGATTTGAGAAATTCATATCCAAAATTCTCACCGCTTGTGATTTATTCTATTTACATAGGAAATAAAACCCATTTCCATGGCAGCTACCTGAATTATTGAAGCCAGGCTGTCCTCTGAAGCAGCATCCTTCATCACAACATTTTTATTGATTTCCCACACCTCAGAACTTCTCAAAATTGCATTTGCCTTAGCCCACTACTCCACACTTCACAAGATGCCCTTCTTGATAGCAGTCATTAGAGACTTAAAAAGAGCACACATCAAATTCCTACTGCTCATACTTATTGTCTTGTTTTTTCCCAGGATTCATTTCAGAACAACAGGAACACACCTTTCAAGAGCTGAATTTTCTGCACTCGTATTAAGCCAGATCACACCAATTTTGCACCTATTGGTAATATCGATCTGGAAACAGAACAGCTAATATAAAGTATAATATCAGATAATATTGCTGATAAAATCCCTTTTGCCACCTTTATGGATTTTAGCCTAACTTGGTTGGCCAAGTCTGCCTCAAACTTGTGCAGCTTGCCATGGTCTGTCAGACACACAACGAGGGAACCAGGACTGGTAGGTACAGCCTGGGACTGAGCTGGGGCAATTGCCCATGCACAGACTCAGCCTTTTACTAATGAGGAGAGACCTTTATGGGGTTTAATCTGATTTACCGGGTGGATGGAGGTTTCTAAAAGCAAAAGCAGTGAGTCTAGGGACACTCTCCTTGTCACAGTGCTCCACAAATGCCACCATGCTCCCTGTCCATTGCAAACCATAGAAACACATTCCTTCCTGGGCAGAGTCCAAGATCCTTGGCACAAAACCATCACTGGGAACCTTCACAAGGTTCTCTACTCCTTCAGTTTGTCTGCCACCACTGCTATCTGACCTAGGGACTGGCAATTCCTACCCTCGGGCTGTTAGCAAGAATGCTTACTTCCTTAGTGGCTGCAGACAGGGATATCCCCAGCCACCCCCAGATGTTTCATATGAATAAAGCTTAATGTAAAACAGGTCATTTCTCACAGAAGAAGTGGAATTAAATTTACTCTGAGTGCTTTGTGGTAGTTTTTAAACTCCTGTACTTAAGAGGATCTTGTCACTTTGCAGTTAAAAGGACCCAATTTAAAAACACTTTGTTGTATTTAACTGTACTAGAAAGTCACTATTCTGTGAAAGCCCATATCTTGTCTTTTTAAGTCAACATCATTCTGTGTGAAAGCATTGGAAAAAAGGACATAAATCTTATCCTGGCAAAAGACAGACCCTCAGTATCTTTCAAAAAGATGCTGGAAACAAGTCTCACACGTAGCGCTGTTCTCCATTGTGCTGCTGGCCCATAGAGAGCTTTTAATAACAGTCTGACAGATACTGTACTTTACAAACAGGATTATTTTATTATAGAAGCTTGACTGATAAATAAGAAACTGCAAACATCCATCAGATAATGCAGCTGATGTTGATCTAAGATGAAAGACAGAAGTGCGACTTTTTTCTAAATCCAGCTTCTCTGTATGTGTCAAATTCACACCATGAGATTTTCAAAATTAATACATCCTGTAGCCTGCTTAATCTGATTTTGGAATAGAAATTTAGACCCCATCAAAATTTATATTTACATTTGACATGCATGAGCATTTCTCCTGAATGAAATTAAGTGGAATATTCAATACACGACTAACACTCATATGATTAAAAATATTTCCTTTAGTTCAAAGCAGCATTAAAATCTACCCATGTCAGAGTTTAGCAGTGACAGGACATAACACTGAACTTCACAAAAAGCTGTAGTTGTTGGCTGCCTAATTTTTAGTATCAATATTGGACATGGGATGGCAATAATTCCATACAAAACTACAAGATCCAGCCACTCCAGCTGAACATTGGCACAGACAATCAGGATTAAAATATTTGCTTTACATTCCTGAAATTACACATCCAATTCCTGCCAGCCAAGAAACAGCCCGGCCCCACATATTCAAGAGAGAACTTGCAATAGACATCAGATTTCTGCAAGAGTTACCACTGCTGTTTACCTCAACACCCTCATTTTCCTGAAGCTTTCATGTCTGCATTTGTTGTGCAGCATTTGAAGCATTAAGGAATTCATGACTGCCTCCTGGAAATAACAAAATTATATTACCAAAGCTTTATTGTGTCTCTTTCTCAGTCTTGAAATGATGAAAGAGAACGTGTAAAGGAAAGTAAGTTACCGAAGAGTAAAATACTTGACACTTAGGTCATCTTTATCAAAAGTTTCAAAAAACTTTCTGCACCCTGAAGGACTGAGGGAAGTACTTCATTTCAACAGGGTCATCTACCGAATCCTTTAGAACTGTGGCTGATTTGCATTTCCACAGAAGTTATGGTACAACTACTCTTCTTAAATTCCTAGGAAAAAAATATTATCTGTAGGAGCAGGGAAGCAGACCCTCATGTCTGCTCTGGAACCAGTCTTTGCTACTTTTCAAGTCACAAAGTGCAAGAAGAGCAGGTCCCTGGCAAAAGCAGATGTAACCAAATTTCTTCTGCCATGCTCCAGACAGGCCAGGAAACAATTAGCACTTTGTCGACACCACCAGATTTAGGGCTGTTACTCCCATTTCTTCTCCCCGGGCACAAGGGGGTAGCTCTATTAACTTGTAGGGCACGGGATGCAGTGCGAACAGGTGTGCCAAGAAAACAGGCCTTTCCAAGTTAAAAATCAAAGTTCACTGGAATTTAAATCGAGACCTGGGCACTTGGTTAAGGAAAGAAAGCTTTCAGTAGCCTGTTACACATTAAAAGGCAATTTGCTGATCTTCATCATTCAACAATTAGATTGAAAACACCACATAGCTAAAAGTGACACAATGCCAAACTATTCACTGCAAGCAGGTATTGCACATTCCTCAACACACACCTCATTCCTGGCGTTTCCAGACACAGCACAGTTTTACAGCTGAAATGCTCTCACACACGGTCAGCCCTCCATAAATAAGGAAGCAAACGTCTTTCACTGCAACAACGATTGACCTCAGTGGACTAAAATCACTATTTCCAAGTATCCAGGTGTTTTCTCCTGTTCCTACTCCATTGCAATACCTAAAGCTTTTTGCAGAGGGCATAAAGAAAGCAATTGAAAAGCAAAGTTTGAAGCTCTCAGAAAGAGACTTTGCTTTTGACTTCTGTTTTAGCTCTGATCTAAAGCACAAAAGAACAACCTTTTGCTTTCAAATACCAACAACTTCACTGAGGCAATACAAGAAAAACAACTCAAGTTAAAACCAGTTCGAGCAAAATTGCCATTCAGCCGTATCACCCCGAGTAGATCAGTAAACACAGAACGACTCTGCTAAGATGTGCTGATACAGCTTCCGGCTCCAAGCCACTCATCTCTCTTCTCGTACCTGCCTGGCTACTGAATTCACCAATTCACTCCTTTTTAAGTGCATTCAACTGACTCTTTTTATCTGCCTTTTAACTACCACTACCAACAGTATCAGTGAACAGATGTAACCTTGAGTACCATTCCACACTTCGCTCTAATGGCAATTTCACCGAGTTGCAAGAATGTAGGAAAAAGGAAAAACAGCTTATGGATATAGGCATGAGAGGATTTGCTGAAGAGAAAACAGCAAAACTTGCTTAAACCAAGCTGCTTGATGGAGCTCATATTGGGAGTATTACTAAAATTAGAGTGAAAATGTTGAGACAGTATCCAACAGAACGGTAAAAGCAGTATCAGAATGACAATCTTATTTTTATTCTTTTAATTAGTTTTGCCTTACTGCTACAGATTTCACAAGCATTAAAAAATGGAGAAAAAAAAAAAAAGACAGTTTCTAAATACAAATAGGTCTTGAGGCAGGATAGGCAGCTCTGTAATGCTAACAAAAGAAAAGTTCCAGATCAACTGTGTGGTTTTAATGACTTTTCAAGTGAGCAGGTGGCAGCCAAAGATACAGACGTCGGTCCCTGTCATTTACCCTCATCTGCATCACCACAACACAAGCCCTGGAAGCTGACAAGGAGCCTCCTGCAGAGTGCCAAACCCCTCCAAACCGACAAGCCTTTTTTTTAAAGGAGAAATTATTTTTAAAATAGAAAGCAAACCAATCAATGAAACATTATGTGAATTACTCTAGAGCTTCAGCAGATTAAGTTCCATCATTGTACATATTTTTATGTCCCCTTCGGCATCTGTTTTGTTTTGTTTCTGCTACAAAGGAGGGTATTTCAGCATCACATTTTCACAGTTTTTGTTCAGCCAATGCCCAGCACAGCAGTCAGCTGTGTTCAGTTATTAAATAAAATGTTTGGTCGCTTCCTCTGGACTCAGCCAGCAAAACTGCAGAGGCTTCAAAACCAGAACAGAGTTTTGATAACTTGATTTTTATTCCCCCTGCTTTTTGGTTTTTATTGGGTTTGGGGTTGTTTGGGTTTCTTTTTTTTAAGAATAGGACAAAGAAAAGCCTGGATACTAACAATAAGTAAGAGACTAGACACTCTCAGGTGACAGAAAATTCTCAATCTTATTGAATTCCTAATCTAATTTACAGTAATTGTTAAATAATTTAGCAAATCCTTTGGGATTTTATTTACACAAACTATTTCAAGCCAACTGATTGAAAGCACTAAACCATCTAAATACCAAAACATTCAGCTTCATTTTAAACACATTCCCTTGAAACTACAGACAAAATGTGCTGGTGAGAGGGCTGAACCCTTGCAATCAGCAGGCCAACAAGATAGCAGGGCAATGTTTAATGATAAATGACAATGAAAAGGTAAAAAGTATGGGCCTATACTATAAATATAACAAGCTAGCCTTGAAAACATGACTATTAACTGGTCTCCTGATTTTCACCTGGCTAGAATTAAAATGGACAATTAAGACAATGTTTTTCAGGTGCATACAGCAAAAAGTCTGTGCTGAAACAAAGGGGAATCAAAACATTTAACACCCAATGTGGAAACAAGCACATAAAGTACTGCAGATGCACCGAGAGCATAAATAGTTCCTTTTGTAACCAGAGGCACGAAGACAACAAGTTCATTGATGGGTTGGATTTTTTCGTTTGCTTGTTTTAATTTACTTCAAAAAGAAGAGGATGTTAAATTAAGATAAATTAAGCTTGGAACAAGTTTTGTTTACAAATGCAAAATGCACTTTTAAGTAAGCAGACCAGAAATTAGTCTTCTGTGTTCCAAACAGACACAATATTAAAGACAAAAAGAAAACTCCTCATATTAATGAATCATTATCTCACAGCTACAGACTAAAGATAAGGAAACAGGGAAACTTTTTAACACAGCTCATTCCAGCATCACACTCACAGCACTCCAGCCTGGACCTGTGTGCTGTGATAGTAACAACATCCAAAAAATGGTGCAATGTCTGGCAGATACAAAAGCTTCTCCAAAACATTTTTATCAATAAAATGCAGCAGCGCTTCCAGGACCTGCAATTTTTCCAGCTATGAATAACCAAATATTTACAAAAAGCCAGCCGAGTACACACACCTCAGCTAGGAGGGATGAAGGAAGAAAAATCCTATTCCTGCTGCAGATCCCACACACAAGTAATTTCAAACTTAAGTTTCTCTATTTGTGCACCTGGGAACAACAAAAGAGTGGAATTACACAGTGATTTTCCACTTTCCCAAACAGAAAAACTGACATTAAACAGCAGCTGTACCTGTTCCTACCAGGGCAGGAGGTTTCAAAAGAACAGTTGATGAAAATACTTTTTTCATTAAGATGCTATAGTAACAATTGCATGAATAAAAGCACTGCTCAGAAAACAAAGGTCTTATAAATAAATAGGAGGTTCTTCAAACAAATGAGGTTTTAATGAACATTACTGCAGTCCTGCCAACCAGCCTGAGACAGCATGGAAGGAATCCATGGACTGACACGAAGGATTCCTGTCTGGATCGCCAGGTCTAAACCAGATAAAAATCAGTAGAAGCCAAAATCCATCAGCATAGAAACTGCTGCAAGAATCGGATTTGTCTGTGTTTACTGTTCTCCTCATTGAAGCCACCTGGGCTGAAAGTTCTCACACGGAGTTTCTGCCACAAGCCCAGTCTGGAATATTTAGGCAAGAGGGAAGCAGCTGCTGCCCATGGAAAAACTCTCTGGCTGTAAGATGCTCCCAAGCCCTTGCCCAGCTTCACTCCCAAAATAAAACTGAATTTCCCCCCTTAGTTGTCTTACAGATATTTTAAGGATGAGGGCCGGGAGCAGGGATGGGGGAAAACCCGGACCGGATTACTCTCGGAAAATATTGAAAAAATCAACCCTAGAGCTCAAACTCTCACTAATTCCACACCAGCAGCATTGAGTTTGCATCCTCATTAAAGACAAAGGCTCCTCCTCAGGAGAAAAGCAGAAAGCACCTGTAATGTGCCACAGGAAACAGCGTGGAGACCCGAGGATCTTTCACACATCAAACACTGCATAAAATTAATTAGAGTCTAATTTAAGCAATGCAGCAACACGTACCATGCCCAGCTAACACTAAAACCAGCTCTGCCACCATCGCTATTGTCAGCTACCTCTCTCTCCAAACCAAGGAGTAATTTTTCAAAAGGAGAAAAGGCTTCCAAATGATTAATTGTTTGCTATCCCAACCACTTCCGATTTCAGTCAGCTCCTCTTTTTTTTCTTCTTCATAGGCATGCACCACTAGTTATTTGAGTATTTTCTCTTAGAAATAAAAACCTTGAGTCGCCATAAATAATATGCCTCCTTAAAACTCACCAACCTGTGTATGAATCAGTAACTTTCATACAATTGCTTCCACGTTGGACTAAGATATGCCAAGTGAAAAAGCTTCAATTTAAAACATAACCTCGGAGTGGGAGAAAACAAATTTATTTTTTCCCCCACCTTTTAGATCACAATAAATGAAGAGAGACACAAAATCCATCCTAAATCCTCAACCACAACAGCTGGCATCCCTGGGTCACTATCAGCTGTTTCAAGATTGTTCCCACCTATTCACTGATTAACACCAGGGTCCAGTAGCATCCTGAGCACTAAAGGCCTAAGAGAAGTAATAGTCCATCCTCCTAAGAGACTGGAGATAAATCAAATTCAACAGCAAACCAAAACTTTAAGTAGCTAGCTAACTATTTAGGAGGGAGCACGAGCTCAGATGTTAAAACTGCTTGAAACGCAAGCACTTGCACAGAGTAGCACACATGCCACAATAAAATCCTATTTCAAAGCTGCACAGCCCACAGGTACCACGTGACTGTACTGCCTACTTAAACGACTTTTTTATTCATTGCCGTCTTAAAAAAAAAAAAAAACCCACAAGATCCTTTTTCCCCTTCTAAATACAAGCAGGTGAGCGAGGCTCCAACAAAAAAAAAGTCACGCGCATTTCTGCAAGAACTGTGTCACGTCACAAGCAAAGCCACCACACCACTACAGTCAGTCAGAAGTTAATGAAATCTGATGCATCTCCCTTGAAGGAGAACTCCGAGCTCAAGTCGGCTTGGAGTGAGGGCAGGCTGGGATATTATGTAATTTCGCTTTGGAAGCCTACTCCTGCTAAATATTCCCTACCTAATTCAGCCCTCTTGGCGCTCACACAGAAGCCAGTGCCAGCCACGGATGTGGGAGCAGGACAAGGAGCAGTGCCGGACACTATTCCCCAGTGGGGAGCTGGCTGGAGCGACCCGTTTAACCTTGGACATTCGGACAAGAACCTGAGGGACAGCTGCTTCATAGAATCACTGAATGGTTTGGGTTGGAAGGGCACCTTGAAGATCATCCAGTTCCATGCCCTGCCATGGCAGGGGAACCCTCGACTAGACCAGGTTGCTCAGTGCCCCAACCAGCCTGGCCTTGAACACTTCCAGGGATGGGGCAGCCACAGCTTCTTTGGGCAACTGTGCCAGGGCCTCACCATCCCCACAGCAAATAATTTTTTCCACAACGTCCAATTTAACCCAACTATCTGCCAGTTTGAAGGCACTTCCCCTTGTTCCGTCATGACACGCTCTCGGTAAATAGTCTTGCCCCATCTTCCCTGTAAATTCCCTTCAGGTGCTGGAAGGCCGCAATTAGGTTACCCAGAGCCTTCTCTTTTCCAGGATGAACAACCCCAATTCCCTCAGCCTTTCCTCAAAGGAGAGGTGCTCCATCCCTCTGATCAACTTGGTGGCCTGCTCTGGGCTCGCTCCAACAGCTCCATGTCCTTCATTCCATATCCCTCATTCCCCTCTGTCTGGAGTGACCCGTTTAACCTCGGGCACTCTGTGCCCATACAGGACGGGAACCTGCGGGGCAGCTCCTTCTGTCAGACCGTCCCCGCCGACGGCAGCGTGTGCCCGCCGGCTGAGGGCGGGCAGAGGGGACCGCGGGCACCGCNCCCGCCCGCGCCCCGTCCCGGCGCCCGCCCGCCCCTCACGGCGGGAGCCGCCCGGGGACAGGCCCTGAGCGGTCCGAAACCCGAAATCCCGCTCCAGCAGGGCCTCAGGGCACCTACTCCGGCCACTCTCCATTGTGCTCGGTCAGGTTTTCTCACCTTTCTTGTAATTGGGCGCGCTCGCCGTGCCGTGTTGTGGGAGCTGGTTAAAAAGCGCTAATGGCTTCCCTGGAGTGCTGTGAGGCACCAGCTCTGCGGGATCACGTTAAAACAAGTGTTCCCCGTTCCAAGGGACTGCCACGGAATCCCAGAATAGTTCGGGCTGGAGCAGACCTCAGTCCAAGCCCCCTGCCAAGTCAGGGTCACCCAGAGCAGGTGACACAGGA